>JAOXXN010000265.1:16244650-16257791 GCA_026770055.1 Myrmophylax atrothorax | reverse complement strand
GAGGAATAGGAGTAGGTTACCAAGACACAAGACACCTGAGTCAACAGGAAAAGGCTGATTTACTAGGGAAGCCATGAAAGCTGAGTACTTTTAAACCAAGCTGATGAGAAGCTATCATAGCCTAAGAAGTACTCACATCATCAACATAAAATTTAGAATTTAGGCCTATGGCTCAACTTGCAAACTGAACTCTTAAGTCTGTCATAGAAGATTTGTAGCACTGTGAAATCATATTAAGGAAGAGATATGCAAGTAATACAGGGTTTTGTTAAAGTTCATTTTAAGACAGTGTAACTTACTGTATCTCTGTCTGTCAATTTTTAGGGTGAATGAAACTATGACTAGAAAAACCTTCTATGGAACCTGTAATTGACATTACAGTTGTTAACTGAATGTGCTCAATTTATTTTTTTTTTAAATGTTTTATATTAAAGTACCACTTTTAAATTTGCTCAGCATATGTAATATGAAGTAATTTTATAACACTCTCTATTGGCTTATTTACTTGTAGTATAACACTGGGATTCTGTTTCATCTAGACCACCTCATGAGACTTTCTGAAAAAAATCAGCATGTACATGCAAATTTAGGAAGTTTCAGGGTAATGTGAGTTAAGCTGTATTCACTTTCACTGAACCTGGTACACCCTATTCCTTTGGAACTACAACATTTCAACACCTCAACACCACATACACAAGCAAAAAGATAGGAAGGAGATTTCATAACAAACAGGTATTTTGATTAAGATAAACATATACTTTGAGAAACATAATTTTCTAAATACTGGAGATATTAACTGCAAATATTGAATGAAGTAAGAGCTCTTTCAAAACAGTAGTGTATGATCATCCTACTGAGGCATATAAGGTAATATATAAAGCATAAACTGATAGAAGTAATTTACAGTAGATCAACAGATCTTTCAGATCTTTTTTCTTTTTTTTCTCCTAGCTTCTAAGTGTTTTGTTTCATAATGTTAATATTTTTTTCTAAATTATCTTCTGTCTGCAAATTTATGTAAGTAATAAATCTGATATTAATGTTTTCTGTCTCTGTTTCTGTGCAGATGTTAACCATACAATATACCAAAGTTCAAAGAAGGTAAGATTCATGTCTCCTTCTGTACTAGACTTTTCTAAAATTTCTTCCAGATTCCAGTCCCATAAAAAAACTTTTAGGATACAGCAACTTCTTGCTCCAGTTGTTTTATCTTTTCTCAATTAAAATTGATTACTATCTTCCTAGGAAGAGGAAATCCTTCATTCTAGCTCTTATTTCCCAAGAGTCTGAAGTGCCTCCAGCAACAGTGTGTGCGTATACAGCTGGTTATATGACCTCAGAAGTGACAACAGGAAGATACTAAGAATAAGGAAATATGCTGAAGTAGGTTTTGTGCCTTATACAGAAAAATAAAAATTACGCTATTTATGCTGTAGTGTAAAAAGTGAAGATATAACCATCTCCATTTAAAATATCTTGGCACTTTCTACATCTTGTATGTTACTTGTTCGTAAATTTTTTTTTCCTAGACAGGTATGCAGTGCTTTTCTGGAACTATAGCTCTGATTTTTGTCCTAGTGTTAAAATGGGCAGGGGAGAGATATGCTGGTTTGCTAAGAGTTACCTTGTAGAGCTGTTTGGATCAGTTATGGTTAGTGATATAGAGCTGGAGCTGAAAGTCTTGGCAATCTCGTCACTTAACACTGCTGTACCTGAGCATTGTTATTTAGGGCATTCTCAGAGCCTGCAGTTATGCGTCCAGGTTCTTTAAACAATGCCTGAGGAGAGACAGGCAGCTTAAATGTAAACCATTTGTATGACTGCAGCTTATGTAAACAGACAGAAGTTAGCTATAGAGTATCTTCGGTACAGACAAGCCTGTAGCCATTGCTGTATGGAACTCTGAGGTTGTTTCTTCATTCTGCACTGAAAAACCATTGGATAAAACGAATAAATAATGTTATGACCGCATAGCAGAACCAAAACTTCCCTTGCGAAGAAGTGACCTTATTTCTGGGTCATAGGGCCATGGTCCCATTTGCTTCTCCATTCATTCTCTGCCCTTTAAAATTTGCTTTCTCCTATACTACCATTGTCATACCTTGCAACCAGGCATTCTGCTGAGGGGCAAAAGAGATGTGGGTCAGTTCCCTTCATGGAGAGATTTTTCTCCTCTGTGTCAAACACTGTAATAACTAATCAATTGAATCAATTAAATATAAAAGGTGAATGCCTGCCAGACTCCACTAGCTACCTTTCAGAAGAAAAAAAGCCTGATTTTGGATAACTTGCACAGCAAATTACTAACGTAGTAAGTAAAGCACCTAAGTCAAGAAGAGAGATAGTAATTTTTTATTATATTTTTAACTGTACAGTTACCTCCCACTGTTGATTAGATTACGTTTTATGCCACTAAAGAAAAGTCTTGATAAAAAATTGGAAAAAAAACCCTATATTTTCTAATGACAATGTTTTAGGAAAGTGAAAGTCTTCCTTGTAACAAGCTCTTCAAAATCTGCTGAGTTACCTTAATCTAATCCTGTAGACTGTTCTGTGTGTTATAAATTCCTCTCTCACATTGCCAATTTTGATTTATGAATTCTGCTTACAAGAAAATATTATGGATATGAAATTATCAAAAAGTAGGAATGGCAGATATCAACCTGCCCGCAGCTTGTGTGAATCTGGCCCTATTTTTCTTCTCTGAATTTAGGTCTCTGGAAAGGGAAAATTGCCCATATTTTCAATAACCAGACAAGGGAGTAAAGAACATGTGCATTGCACCTTGTATTAGTCATGTTCCACTTCTCCAGACAAGAATAACAAAAGCCTCAGGGCACTGCTTATGCTCTTTGTGCAAGGGTTCATGCCAGTGTGTTCTCAAATGAATCACATCAGGTCCCGTAGACTTAAAGAATTCCAGCTGGAGCTACAGATCCTAGACAAGTTCAGGATTGACTGGAACTTTATCATTATCACAGCCAAGCTCAGGGCACTGGGATCCCCTTGACCCACCAATGGTGTAGAAGACAGAGGCAAAGAAAGCATTAAACATTTCTGCCTTATCTATGTCCCTGTTTGTGAGGTGACCATCCTCATCCTGTAACAGCCGAATAGGCACTGCCTTTTGCTATTAATGTATTTTATAAAACTTTTTATTGTCCCCCACATTTCTGGTCATCTTCAACTGCAGTTGAGCTTTGGCCACACAATTTTTTTCTTTGCAGTGATAAGCAGCATCTCTGTATTCCTTACACATTGCCTCACCTGGCCTCCCCTGGGCATACCCCTTGATTGTTTGCCTTAACTGCAAAAGAAGAACTCTGCTCAGCCAAATCAGTCTTCTGCCTCATCTGCTTGACTTTCAACATTTTGGAATTGCCCGCTCCTGTGCCCTTAGAAGATGGTGCTTAAAAAGTGATCAGCACTGATAGACCCCACCACCTTCAAAAGTAGTTTCCCAGGTATCCTTATTCACTAGTTTCCTGAGCAATCTGAACTCTGCTCTCCTCATGTCCAGGGCTGAAATTTCGCTGGCACTTTTCTTCCTGTCAACAGAGATTTTAAGCTCAATAAGTTTATGGTTGCTGTGGCCAAAACAGCCACCAATCACTATTTCCCTTACAAGACCCTCTTTGTTAACAAGCAACAAATCAAGGAGGGCATCTTTCCTATTTGGCTCCCTTAGTCCCTGTACCATGAAGTTATCCTCTAGGTGTTTTAGGAATTTCTGGATTTGTTTGTACTGGCTGTGTGGTGTTCACAGTTAACATCCAGAAAATTGATATTCCCCATAAAGACAAGGAAAGTTGATTTGGAAGTGTCTTTTAGTTCTTTGAAGAATAATTTGTTGGAATCATCATCCCAGCTAGGTGAGCTATAGTAGAGTCCTGCAATAACATCCATATAATTTGTTTGTCCCTTAATCCTTACCCAGAGGCTCTCAACCATGATATTTCTAATTGTAAGCCCTATACAGTCCAGCCCTTCCGTTACATACAATGCCACATCCCACCTTTCCTGCCCTGCCACCCAACAGTGCACTCCAGTTACAGCACTCATCCCACCAGATTTCACTTATGTCAGTAATGTCGTATCATTCAAGCTACTCGTGTTCGTTCCTCATGCTGCGTATGCTGTATTTTAGGTGTGGTTCAGTTTAGCTGACACATCATGGAGCAGATTGAGGGGTCCCACTAGTGCTCAGTTTCTCCAATTTTTGCACTCCATCTCATTGCTTATCACTGTGAAGCCTGATTTTGTTCCATTCCCCCTTCTAATCTAATATAAATAAGCCCTGACAGCTCCTATGCTAAAACCATTTTTCCCCTCCGTGAAAGGTGCAACCCATCAGGTGACAGTAGACCCGGTGTTATATAGATTATCACATGGTCAAGAAACCCCAAGATTTTTCCAATGGCACCAGCCTTGGATCCACGTGTTGATGAGTCTGCCTGTTCCTTTCAATACTGTTCCTTGCTACTGGAAAGATCAAGGAAACCACTACCTGTGCTCCTGTTCCTTTAACCAGTCATACCAAGACCCTGAAATCTTTTTTGATTGCCCTCAGACTTCTCTGTTTTCTCATCATTGTCAACTTGAAGAACTAATAGTGGATAACAATCAGAGGGCCATACCAAACTGAAGAGTTTTCCAGTAATGATCCTTACTTGAGTCCCTGGGAGACAGCAGACTCCTGTCTGCATATTGGGCCCTCTGTTCCCTTTAGAAGAGAGTCACCAATGATAACTATCCTTCTTTTCCTCATAACAGAGGAGGTCATGGTGCGAGGTGTAGACTGGGTAGCCCTAAGTAGTCTGTCTATCCCTAAAGGACCTTCATTCATCTCATCAGCTGATTGTCCTTCTAGTTCCAGAGCCTTATATCTGTTGTGAAAGGTGCCAGTCCTACTTGACATAACCAAATTTTTAGGAGGAGGAGGAGTCCTCCTCTGGGTACAGGCACTGACAAGATTCCAGCCTTTAAGTTCAACAGACCCTTGTTTAACTGCTTGACAGGGTTCCAAGTTCATCCACATCTCCATGACAGTGGAGATTTGAGATTTCTGAGACTGCAGCATCTGTGAGAATAACCTGTCAATCTCTTGCTCATTTTCTCAAATACTGCACAGGCTGTTCACTTCCTCCCATAGTTCCTTCACCTGGTGACACATCTCATTGACAGCTGCACACCTTTTGCAAAAGGAATGATTGTCTGTCTGAGCTTCACATAAAGTCATTAGGCACACCTGGCAGCCTGAGACCTAGAGAGATACATCTGTCATCAGGTCTGGCTGGCTGGAGGTCTCTGACATGGCTGGTGCAGTGACTTAAGCAGCTGAAGAACAAGCTCTTTGACATGTGAAAACCACACCTGAAGGAGCCTACACTAGTAAGACTGGGGTGAAAAGATCTCTTTGTGACCTTCTTCATCAGCTATTAGGTTTTTTTCACTGCCTCTGTTGTGTGATAAAAGAGGGTTAAGGTCATTGACAGTGCAGTTAAAAACAAAAATAACTTACAATGTCTTTAAGAAACTGAGGTTTTTTTCTTAAAGTCACTTGGTAAAATCTGGCCAAGATAGTAATTGTTTATTCAGTCAAGGTTGCAAAGTGATCATGAAACAGTGTTGTAGCTGCATTACCTGAACTACCACCAACTACCAGGTCTGTATTTGGACCTATATTGTCAGAAAATATCAAACAGTATGACCTTTATCAAGATCCATTTTTTTCCATTTCTTATTCTAAAAGATTATCCTTTAGAATCAAATTTGAAATCATCATTTAATTAAATGCCATGTTTCATTTACTGTCTGATAGAAACATGCATCTAACACAGTATTTTGTCCATCTGCTCTGGCCATAAGTAGTTTCAGCAATAATATCCATTTATTTTCTCCTTCACAAAATTCCTTGTCATTTTGTTTGACCTTCTTTTCAAAGATGATCAAGCAATCCTGGTTTTAGTTTTACTCTAGCGTGTTCTAGTGAAACAAAAAAAAAAGTGACATAAAGTTAACACCATTTAAAAAAAAAAAGAAAAAATACATAGCTTCTTTCTGATAGTTGTAGGAAAGACAATATGGCATTTTTGTTTCCAGCTGAACAGTGATGCATCTAGAAATTTGAAAAACTAATCTTTTTAAAAACCCATCAGAAAAACTTACAAATTCCATGCTACCAGTTGAAGGAAAACATGAGTCCCTGGTGGTATTAATAAAAGTTAAATAATAACTCTTGTTTCCTATAAAAATAATATTTGGTGAGTTTATTCAAGCCAATAAATATGTTGACTAATGCAATGAATTAGTGTGTGCTGAAGAGACAATTATCAGCTCAAGAAGAAATAAAGGAAGGATATGCCCAATTAGTCAGGGATTCAGTGCAGGTGGCTGCCCTTGTTTAGGTGAAGTAAGCAGTCTTCAGAGGTGATGACATTTCATGAACTGTGAAAGAAACCTTAACAAACAGATAAAGCATAAATCTCTCATATGAAGTATGATTCAATCTATAATTTGACAGAAAAGGTGGTTCAAGATAAAACTTTTAAATGGCAAAACAGAAGATAGGACAACTCCTTTTAAAAACAATATTAGAAGAATACACTCAACATTGCTGTAATTTTGCAAGTTGTTGCCAAGATGCATTTTTCATACTGTCTGCAATTTCATTTTCCTTTTTTTTATCCTTTCAAGGGGTAAAAGTCATATGGAAACACACAGGAAACTGTATAGGGGAATCCTTTTTGGTCTCTAATAAATTTGAATATATTTGGCAGGCAGTTTTATGCAGAGCAGGTAGAAGAAAGAATCAATTATTTAGAACTTTGTAAGTTCAAGTTGTTGAATAGTTTGCTACACCATGCTGACAGTATTGAGTTTTCATTAGGTTTTACAGGAGACAATTCAGACAGAATTAAATCAAATAAAGATAGGTTGACCTCCTACTGCTCACACTGGCCTTCACTTTTGTTTCCAAACAGTAGGAGAAAATCCATTGTAAGCATTTGCTTTTGCAATTTTCTGTTATATTATTTCAGCTGTGCAACTGCTATAAGAACAGAAAACTCCCTTTCCAAAACCAGAGTGATAGCACTTAAAATTATCTGTGGGAAGCAAGATGAAAATTTACATCCTCCATAAGCTGGTCACATAGATTTTCATGTTTACACAACAGAAAAGGTGTACTGAGCACAGGCTTCCAAGTTTGTCAGCCAAGGATGTGTTCCCAGAAAAAAATTTCTACATTTCCTGTGCAGTTAGGCAAACAAATGTTTGTGTGCAAAAGTCTAAAGAAAATAATTACGATACCTGTGACAATAGTTTTCATAACTTATAATGCTTTTCACCCAAGGTTCTTTAATTTGTTCTAGAAATCTATTAGTCCTTAAAATACAGATTTTGTAAGAAAAACGATGTTTTATTTTATGTAGTTCTTTTATTAAAAAAGGCAAAAGTCTGAACTGATCTCCATGATTTAGACATTCAGACGTGATTTATTTTATTAAATCTTATATCTTAGCTCACCTCATATTTCCTGTCTTCCAATTTTGAAACTCACTGTGCCTTTAAATTTAATAATGATGCAGAATTAGAACTGTAAAGGTCCAAGGCAATTTGCCTTGCTTTTTTTCACAAAGGCACACAATTTTCCCCCCCACCAGCTGTTTTCCTATAGTCTCCCCAATGTTTTACCCCTTAACTTACCCCTACTGATATAAATTCTTACTATCTCATATATTTCCCCAACTGCTATATTGTCAAAAGAAAACCTCTTGAAGATCAAAAAAAATATATAATAAAAGTTAGAATTAATTAATTAGTTTTCTGGTAGTTCAGTATGTTACATCAGGCTGCATATTATAAAGTATTTTATAAGGAAATGTAAAGACTGGGTCTAGGGAGATGCTGGGTCCACAAGCAGAGCCAACCTACTCCTTTCCCTGTGCTGTCCATACTGTACACTGTACTGGATTATGGTACTCAAATACTTATGGCCAGAGTCCATGTTTGCTTGTTATTTGTGAGGTGCAAAGCATTTTTACAGTAACTGGAGAGTCCAGATAGGGTCCTTAATCCCCAGGTTGTTTCCCTGAGCTTTACCTGCAAAAAGTGAAGAACTCATGATGTAGTTGCAACTATTTTCTGCTTCTTCAGTTTCTCTTTCATCATTCCATCTTCCCTCATGTCAGAGAACTCTTTCCACAAATGGCGGCACAGCTCCCTATGTCTCTAAGAAGCCGAAATCTCATCACTAAAGTGAGGTGTTAGTGCTGTATTGAAAGTGCTGAGACATCTGTCTCCTTCAGTATTGGAGAAGATGAATAAGGAGATGCACTTTATCAGTCACCACCGCCTCGATCTAGAATTTGAAGAGATACTGGTACAGGAACTACTTCTTTCTGTACATGTCCAGTACTTCTGTTGTTCATGACCCTTGTCGTCTTCTTAGTTTAGAGTCAGCAAATGCAGACTAAACTCTGGTGCATCCAAAGCCTTCTTTTTGAATTTCTGACAAAAGGTGATCCAAGATTCCTAAAGATTTATCCATTGGAATTGCAAAGGCTCTGGCCATAAGACTTTAATAGTGTGACATCATGCTTAATACTGTCCCAAGTAACTTTTCATATTACTAGAGTATTGTTTTAGCACAAGACTATTAATAGCAAGATCCATGTCAAAAAGAGGCAATAAAGGAGTTCATAATGAGCATTTCAATTTTTTCTTCCTAAAAAACATCCATTATAATAGAGGAATTTATAATTCACATAAATATACCAGTATTAGATGAAATTCAGTATTTTTTTTATTTTTTTGGTATAAAAAAGTCAGATGCAGATTTTTTCTTGAAAATCTTTATAACATCCCTCTGTCTAAGAAGAATAAAACAAGGAAAACTTACATGCACCACCAGAGATCTCTAAGAATCTCAAAGAACTAAATTATTGCATTTCAGAAGTCCAATGGATTAACGTTTTCCTGCCATGGACAACATAAATGTTTTAGTTCAACGTATAAATTTAAATATAAGCATTGCTCGCAAGCACAAGCACAGAGTAATTGATCCTAATTGCTCAAGAACTGATCCTAATTTATTTTTGGAGTGATAAAGAAGGGAATGTGATATGTTAAATACTATGAGTGACTTCTCTGAAATTAAGTTTCTGTCAAAAGGTTTACAAAGGAAGAAGCAAATGCTCCAGTTTGCCATGAACACGGGATAGAGCTGAATGCTTTTCAGATTCAATTACAAAGCCAGTGAGTATAGCAAATGCAACAGATATTGTGTCACTATAGAACACCTACACAGGCATTCTAAAATCAAATTCCTGTTTCACCCGCAACTCCTGTTTCCTGCCTAACACTTCATTACAAAATTAGTTTTTACAATCTTGGTCCAAGTGATTATTTGCAGAAATTTTCTAGTGAGAAAGACATATCTTAAATTACTGCTTAGCCTCTGCATTCTCCCCCTCTCAATCCCTCCAAAGAGCAAGATAAAGTATTAAATAAAAGGATAACAATGTTTTGAATTTGGAGCAATAGTTTAGTTGCAGTCAAAAGGCACTTCTGATTGTTTCTGTCTCTGCTTTTATTAAGTTAATTTCTTCATGATTTTGGAACAGAAGTAATTTCCATTTTAATATATTATTAGGTAGAACCATTGAAATATAGAGAAGTAGTAAAGAAACTCTACAGCACATAAAATGTTTTAGTCTAACATATGCTGGAGAAAAGTCTTCACACATCATACTTGTACAGATGCAATCCAAAAGTATTAGGGTAACTCCTAACAAACTTGACATAAGTTTGCATGCAATAAAGTGACAAAACATTTCCTGCAGAGACCTGAATAATCAGACACACTGTGCTGAGATGATTCTTCTGCTTTACAGACCAGTGGCTTTTCTAGAAGAAGCCCACAAAAAGTACAGTATGTATATTTATAATAAAAACCCTAAGGGTCACATTAAAGGAATTTCAATGTGTAAAGCTCTTTCATACCTAATAGGCTTATCATACCACTTGTCATCATCTGAGGTATTTCAAAGATCCTCTTAGCCATGCAATATAACCCATACCATCTATCCCAGAAGACTTTTACAGTGTTTTCAAGTCCTTCCTAGGTGTCACCTACCTCATAGGAACTATAAGTGCATCAAAACCCAATAAAACTATAGAAGAATTTCTACCCTGCTTTCACCAATATCTAAAATAATTTTCTTCCTTTGCTCCTCAGCAACGATTTTCTCTGCTTCTAAGTGCTGCAATATGCTGTCATAGGCTGCAAGGTCCTGAGAGCTCTTAAGCAGTAGGAAGGCTATCTCCAGCATCAGTGAGGTGCTGGAAAATTTATCTTTAATTTACACTACTCACAGCACTGCACAAGGTTTTTCAAGAACACGTCTAAGCAACAGAAGATACCAGCCTAAGGCAAGATAATAAAGAGTATACACAGGTGCTTTTATCAGGACCACATCTCATTCTAGTGTCAGCTAGCATGGACCACTCATTTCTGGATATAGAATAGTCTTCACTGACCTCTGCAAGGTACAAATTATTAGTTGTGGGCATGTTATTCCTGAGTTCCTGTTTTGACCATTTCAGATCATAATAAATTTCCTGTTTTGCCTGCTGAAACATTCTGTCTGTTCATCAGCTACTTGTCAGTCTGCCCTCAGGGCTGTATTCTTGCAACAACATACCACCAGCATCTTGCCTACCTATCAGAAATTACCATCTGTGACACCAGTATTCATTGCAGAATTCTGGTAAAGCAGCATGTCCAGCTTCACTGTGTCCATCAAGTAAGTTGCCAGTGGATTCTAGCAGATCATTAACAACAGGCATGCCCCTGCCTCAAATAAGACCAGTAGTTAACATTATTGTAAGCTATTCCAGCAGTTAAATGCCACCCTGATGCCTGATCCCATCAGCTCTTGGAAGTTCTTTCAGGACCTTATCCATCAGTTTAGACACCAGAATCATCCAATTGATAGTATTCTTCATGTCTGAACATTTGATAACTCCTGGTGAAAATGGGCACTTATTTCAGCCCGCAAAATCAACATCTATGTCCAGAAAGCAACTACAATTGCCTCTACTCTGGACAACTTCATCCAGCTCTGTATTGGTGATCAAAGGAGTAAAGCAACTGCCTTCAGCTCTCTCAATGACCTTCACAAATGCAATTAAGTGTTTCATTTTTCTAAAGGAGATGCCTGTGATATCAAGTAGATGCCAAAAATGAGAATATAATCTGAATCACTTTGCACATACTAAAATCTGAGCAAAAATATACAGACATTCCTTACAACCTTTTTGCAGGAAAGCCTTGAATGCAGCCTCCATCTCCAGTCTGAGCAAATTGAAACTTATTTTGACTTTATATCAGTAAAATTTCCCCAAAGTACAATGGTTATAGGCAGTTAAATGCCACCCTGATGCCTGATCCTGTCAGATCTCAGAAGCCAAGCAGGGTCAGCCCCAGTTAGTACTTGGATGGGAGACCTCCTGGCAATACCAGGGGCTGTAGGTTCTAGTCCCGAGAACTTCACCGTCACCATCCAAGCTCGCTTGGCCATGGCAGGTGAACCTTAGGAGTTAAAGGGTGGGGCCAATTCTGCACACACTGTGCAGGCTCAAAGGACACATCCACATGGGTAGAGCACTTCCCAAATCTCTACCTTGCAAAGCCTCACCATACATACATACAATGGTTATTAATCATTTTTCTTGCATGCAGACTTAACCATATCCCATTCTTAATATCTTTCTCTCCTTTCTCTCCTTCAGACAATTTACTCTGGTTTCCTTTACTGTCTCCAACCTTATTGTAAAAGGCAGATTTTCACTGCTGTTGTTATGACAACAGCACAAGCCTGGCTTTATTTACTGTCCCATGCCGCACTTCTTTGTACCTCTCATTGTAAACATTTTCAGACACAAGAAAATTCATCACCTATCATTGTCTGCCATCTGTCAGTGAGTAGAAAATATTCTTTACATGGAGTACCAATAATCTGTTCTTCCATACCAGAAAAGGCATTGCACAACCTACACACATAAGAGTTCTCTAAACCTTTGTACCCTACAAGACAGCTTTGCCAGAACTGATGCACCTGAGTCTCTACTTGTACTGGATCGGGCTTGGGTGAAGTTAATTCTCGTCATAGCAATCTGTAGGGTGCTCTGCTTTGGATTTGTAGCTAACAATATTGGTAGCACAGCTGTGTTTTTTCCCTGTGTTGATCTGTGCTTACACAGTATCAAGACCTCTTTTTCTCACTCTGGCCCTGCACCTATGCCCCCAAAAATGATCCTGGAGGTAAGCAAGAAAATGGAAGGGGTACAGTTGAGACAGCTGACCTGAATCAAATCAAGGTCATATGCTATCATACTCAGCAATAAAAACTTAAGGAAAGGAGCTGGAAGGGGGAAACACAGGTGCTTATGGTGGTTTTATTTGCAAATAACTGCTGCCTGGGCTGAGGATTTGCTTTCCAGGAAGTGGCTAAATGTGTACTTGTGAATGAGAAATAGTCAATAATTTCCTTATTTTGCTTTGCTTGCACATACTGCTTTTCCTCACTTATTAAACTGTTCTTATATTGACCCTCAAGTTTTCTTACTTTTGCTCTTCAATTCTCTGACCCATCCCACTGAGGTGGGAGGGTTAGTGAGCAATTGTATGGGTGCTTAGTCACTAGCCAGAGTCACCTCATCCCATTACCACATTGATGTATTTACTGAGTGTCTTGGTTTAAGATGACAAAATGCCAACTGCTCAGTACCAAATCAGAACCTCTCTCCCCTTACCGGCAAAAGGGAGAAAGGGAAAAAAAACTCTCAAACTAAGTTTATGCTTAAACTAGCTACATATATTTAGGCAGAAAAGAGAAGAGTAAAACTACAATTTAACATACACTTACACAAGCTAGGAATAACAAAAAATAACTTCCCCACTACCCAGTGAAAACAGATTCTATCACTGCAGTTTTATAAGCACCCAAAGACACCCAGCAAAGAACAGAAAGAGTAACAACAAAATGTTTCTACTTTCCTGAACTCAAACAAAATGCAAGTAGCGGCAGCAAGAGCAGCAGGGCCTACTCCAACAAGACAGGAGCTGCACCACGTC
>JAOXXN010000265.1:16231912-16244550 GCA_026770055.1 Myrmophylax atrothorax | reverse complement strand
GTATGAAATATTTCCTTGGTTACCCAGTCAGGTGATAGCTGTCTGTCCCAATCCACGTAGATTCTCTGAGCCTGCTATTTATTGAGGCCTAGCTAAAACCACTACACTGAGACATACACAAAAATATTTCCCTGTCTCCCTTATTCTATATTTATCTGTATTTATCTGCCTTCCAGTTTCCGTGTTTGAATCATGAGGTACTGAGAGAACCATGTAAATCACACCTGGTATCTACAGTAAAACAAAGGAACTAGCTTTCTCCACATTCCTGCTGAAGAGAATAACAGTCAACATTGACGTTTTCATCAGCCTCTTCTCTCTGGTTTATGCTATAGGCTGTATTCATCCTGCGGTAGATATATGAGTAAGGATACCTAGAATTTGAACTTTCTTCTGAGAGAATAATAAAAGGAGGACTTCCTAGAGGGAAAACAAGAAAACAAGACTCCATGACAGAGCTAAATATTTTATTGCTACCAAGTTGTGTTTTTCCTCTTGAAAAGTACAGCAAAATTTGCTGATCTCATAAAAATCTACCAAGAAGAAATAAAATCTGAAATCTCAGCCACATTAATTCCGTATAGGGCTAACCCACAGTACTCAAATATAGGTACCAAAGTGCTCTCAGGTAACCTTGAAAACTGCACCAAAGCTAGGTGAGGATGCTGGCTCTGGAAGCTATAGGGGTTGTTTTCTTTTCACAGAAAGGTCATGGGATTGGAAGAGGTTTGAAAATGAAATGTACCAGCCCTATTATTAAATCAGTAAAAAAAGTACTCCAGGGATAGGGCTTCACTCTCATGTCAGAATATGTTTCCAGCAATGAATAAATGAACAGGGTAGTCAGATGCAGGATTGCATACTGAATGCTGTGCAAGTTATTTTACTAACTATCTTCAAGTTATTGTTGATTGAGTCAAAACTGCATTTTTCCTGAAACTGACTATCTAATGTGATAGAAAATGCACAGTCCAAGAAAAAATTGATTTGTGTGGAAAATTAAACTGTAATCTGGGGTTATCCACTGACGCATTAAATATAGCTGTGTAATTGTATCTGCAGACTACAACTATGATATGACTGAACTTCATCTGTTTTCCAGTGAAGACTTACAACAAACATATACACAAATGAACAGAGGTTTCCTTTGAAATATTTGGAGGGGAAAATTGATTTTCACAGTACCCTTTTCATAAACAATCACTCCACTTGAAACTTCTGAAGTAGCTCAAGTGTGAATGTTTCTGCTACTGAATCACAAAAGTAAAGAAAGTCCTGTGTATGGTCATTTTCACAAAAGAGATTAACTGTAAAGCTATAAGCAATTTGAGTAGTCACCATTCAATGTTAGGCAAAGCACTATAACAATTTTTGTCCTTTTTTAAATTATTTTTAATGAAGGGTTTTCAAAATACATTATTATGTCACTATAAGTTTGTTTCCAATCTGGGTCAAAATACCTGTAAAACTATGTACATTTTTGAAATTAAAATATTCATAAGAAACAGATATACAAAATGTAGGGTTATTTTTTATCAGCTCAACAGTAGAGTTACGAAATTAAAAATATAGAAATGAAAACCAACATAACATGTTTCCTTAATTACTACTTACAACCAATTCAAAAATCAGTATTCTATTTATGCTTTAACAGAGATATTTTCAAGAAATATTCTGTTAATAGTTATGATTTACCAAAGGCATAAATCTAGATAGACACTTCACTAACTGTCTTTATTTGTCTTTATTTCTGCTTCTCTATTTCTGCAATTGTCTTTTCCCTGTGTTCGATGATCATAGAATCATGGAGTCATTTAGGTTGGAAAAGATCTCTAAGTCCAGCTGTATGCTGATGGGGCTGTCTTGAGCAAAAAAATTTATGTTTCATCCATATTTGACAGGGTTAGAACACCTTTTAAAAGATTTATGGTCTTTATGTTGTTACCAATGCCTAAGAAGGGGAATTTTGGTCTTGTTCCGTAAATAACACCCCTGTGGACTCCCTACAGATACATGTGGGGTGTTTATCATAAATCAGGTTGTGTTTCTCCTATCCTCCTAAGATGACTGTCTGATCCTATCACGGTGCAATGCTGCAATGAAATTAGAACGATTGATTTAACTTACAAGAATAACAAAAGTGTCTCCAATGAGCTACACAGTGGCAAGAAAAAAAAAAAAGCTGATGGAAAAAGGAATCTGTTCCAGATGCTTCCTAGTTTTCAGAACAATTTTTGTTGGAGCTAATAAAATAGTATTTAATTTCTACCATTAGAATTTTATATAGGTCTGACTGTTTGAGGCATAAATGTGACCCTTTCTTGTTGTCATTCAGAAGTCTGTATGTACTATAAAAATAATTACTATGCTTTACAATATATTGACGGTCTTATTAACTTGAAATATTTGTATGCACCTGAAACAATTACATTATGCATCTTTCTGGAGAAAAATTAAGCTGCTCACAAGGAAAGATACATAAGTATGAATCTCTGGCAAAGGTAGTAGTTTAACATAGCAACGAGCTATCACAATTAAAACCAGAAAAAAATAACATTCTTTCAGCATTAATAGCATAAATGTACCTTGTAAAGCACATAAGTAAATGTTCTGTATTATGAAAATGACAGGGAAGAATCAAGGTATGCTCATGACCCCTATCAGGCTATACTATATGAACACAAGGTGTTCTGTAGGGCTACTATAAGATAGGAGTCAAAGGAGACTAATTGAATCTGTTAATATTAAAAGCTGGTGCTGTGAAAGTTAGATGCCTGGAGGAAGTGAGAAATCTCTAACTTGTATGACAGTTTCAGCTGCCTCTTTCTGTACCTGGAACATTCCTCCTAGAATTGCTACCAGGTTATATAAAAGCCTTGACAGCTGTGAATGGAGTTAAAGGCAAATGCTAAAATAGAAAACATAAAGCTAGACATTTCAGACTAAAATTTAATAGTCAATGTAAATCATAGCTTATTCTCCTGCTATAAATAAGGCAAAGTAGGTATGAAAAGGAACATAATGAGTTACACTGGAGGCTGATGTAATTTGAGGTAGCTCCTTTGGAATCGAACTAGATTTACATCTGACAAGGATTCTTTGCTACAAAACAGCTCTACAGACTTAAATAAAATGGACAAGGCAAGCAGGTGGTATAAAACATACCAGAGGAGTGTATAACAATAGACTGATGCAAATAAAGAAGTTATAAATGAAGACTTGTGAGTTGTTGAAACTCAGTTTTGCTGACTCTGCTTTAAGGTATTGCTGTAAAGGATCCTAACTCCCACAATTAAGTGGAAGTGGTCAAGTAGGACTAAGAAGAGGACCGAATAAAGAACATACTGAGTGGATAAAAAAAAAAAAAAATCCAGTTTTTTGTCATAACTAATTTTATTGAGAAAGGAAAATGAATTAAGGCTGGTGAAAATGAAAGACATATGAAGAGATCAATATATTCGTGTATTTTGCAATTATTTTTGTTACTTTGCACAGGCTGCAAACCAATCCCTTATCCGTCTAAAAATCTTTGATAAATAAATTATCTTCAGAGGAAGTTCATGCAGAAGAAAGCCTGGACCTGGTGGAGTCAAATGTCAGGAGAAATGATTTCACAGCTTTTAGCAATGTCAAGATTCAGCAAAAAATCCTGTCAACTTCCAAATATCTCCTGCCTTCTACTTGTTGAGTGGTTTTCTCCAGTTTTAGTTATGGTGAGTAAGTCTTACCAGTTTTGTCAGACTACTTAGTTTTAGTATATCTGTTTATTCACCAATTACTATGGAATTGCTACACTGATACTAAAGTAGTATAGTAATTTTTTTACAATATATCCCAACCTTTGTCTGTTAGTATGAACCCATATTTGCTATTGATTTAATGACAATGATTGTATTTCAGAATATTTGATTTTAAAGCAGAGAAATGGAAAGGTGTGTTTTGTGGTTCGGCGGGGTTTTTTTTCATATTAAATAGAGAATAACTTTAAATTATCAGAAGAGCTGCATTACAGGCATAATAGTCAACATAATAAATGTTTTGCATAATTTAGTGTGGTTATTTATCTGTCTTGTAGGAAGAATATATTTTAACTTCCTTAACTAATATTAAAATTAACAATTTAAAACAAAATATGCTAAATTTAGAAGTGTTAAATGGATGTAGACAAAAAAAAAAATTGAGCACTGCCAAATTTGAAGTAGTAATTTGAAAATTAAATTCAGTTATTTGAGTAACTTTTGAAAGCAAATTAAAACCCTCTGAAATGCTTTATGATGATTTTTTTTAAGATATGAGTCTTTTATGTAACCATGGAAGAGAGAAGTATTCTAATTATTGTACCTATTCCTAAATATCTGTACTTCAGCTCCAATTATCATTCATTTTGCTATGGTCTTTGGCCAAATTTTATGTTTTATGTACTGAATTACCTTGCATTTTCCTACACTTCCCCCACAAATGATGCTTTTCAAGGGATTTCTTGCATGTATTATGAGATTCTCCTAACCTTCTTTTAAAACTTAAAAAAAATGTCCACACAAAATTATGTGTGCTACATTTGGTATGTACAAAACCTTGGATTGTTAAACTGCATGTATATTATTTTGCAAGCATTCCTAGATGTCTGCTCTTTCATCTGAGGAGATCATTAGTAGGTGAAGCTTGAGCTGATACCTTGTGTGTTACTAGAGCACATAACAGATGGATTGGCAAAAATATCATTTCAATCATAAGCAATTATTAACATTTGACACTATTTCTCAACTCTAATGTTTTTGCTAACTCAACAGTGTCTTTGGAGCACCAGGTCTGTTTTAAACTAAAAAAATTTTTACTATGGGACAGGTTAATTCTGCCTCTCTAATAAGTAAAACCTTCTAATAAATAAAATTAATATATTTAAAAAAGATTATGACAATGCTTTTAGTGCTCTTAAACCTTGGGAAAAATAAAAAAGTAGTCAAATTTTGAACAAAGGCATTATAATTGATTCAAATAATATCTAAGCAGTCCCGACTACCTAATTAATACAGAAATGCCTAATCAGTAAGACAATTAAAATTAATGAGCATAAACTTCCTACTCCAGTTGGTGTTTGATTTTCCAATATCCCTCTGGGTCCTCATGTGAGTAACAAGTCTTTTTCAAGAAGCAAACTTGTCAACAGTCTTGGATTCTTCAATGAGAGAATGCTACCCATGGTGGGATTTATTCTTCCTTGGTCTTGGGTAGCGTGAGTTATGTTTGTTATAACAGACAGCTTTCTTTCCACTGCAGCCCAACTAAAGCCTGGAAGTGGCCCATCAACCTTTCCCAGGATCAATTAACAAAACTGCTGTGTTTTAGGGGTTTTGACTTCCCCAGTTTGTGAGACTGTTCCTGTAAACAACATTGTCTAGCTCAGGCAGGTTAGGCAATAGCAAGTTAAAAAAATTGAGCTTATAGTTCTAGACAAGGTGAGCCCAGATGGATCATCAGATTCTGCAGTATTGGTAATGGTTCTATGATATTGAGGAGTTTACACTCTTCCTGTTGTGGCTTAAGTCTGGTATAAAGAGAGAAAGATTATTTAGAGAAAAATGAGCACATCTACCAGACTGTTGGATACACTCAGTCATTTGGGACATATGGTAAAGCCACTCAGGAGTAGCCTTCATGCCTACAGGATCTTTGCCAAGAACTTCACTGATGAAGATCTTTCTTAAAATGCACTTCTTTAAAAGGATACTCTGAAAATCATTTGGTATATAGTGGCAACAGATTTAATACACATCAACAGCATAAATCATGTTCTAACCCTGGAGTGGCTACCTCAATAGATGAATTTATTTTAGTTTATTTCTGATGGAATAAATGGACCCAGATGATTCAAAGAAACCCTTTCAAAAGCAAGGACTCTTCAGGCATCTTATATGGGGTAGCAAGCATACTATTGTTGAACCTACTAGGTCCTTAAATACTGTTATCTTTAGTGTGTATTTGTAAATGACTGGTTCATATGTCTGTGTGTATGTATCTCTCTCTCACTCTCTCCCTCTCTCTCCCACTTTGGAGAGTTTTTTTGAGTACAATGGAAAGTGCCTGGACAGTCACTCAGACTGATACAGGAGGGCATTGCTATGTTTACAGAGAGCTGCAGGTGATTCTAATTTTTGCATGCCTTTTGCATGTGCATATAAATACCCACTGCAAGAGATGGGAAGAAATTCTGAATAATCTTATTTTACTTTCATAACATTGACTTCCAGATGGAGGGCTGTCAGCTTGGTCTTTGCTATTATGACTGATAAAGGTGTGGAAAAGAAGGAATGGCATTAAGGCAATCTTGTACTCATGAGAGAAGAAAACAAGCAAACAATAAAACAATTTAAATCCCGTGCTTTCTGAAAACAGTGTAACTGCTCTAAAGTTCAGGAAGAAGTGAAAGACAAAATCTGTTCTCAATGTCACTTCAAAATGGGATCTAAAAACTAATATACATGAAAACAGAAATCTTTTTCATGAGTGTCAGCACATAGAAAATTACAGTAATAATATATCGATCTTCCATCCAAAAATCATACTAACATAATGTGCCATAATGCTACGAATCCTCACATAATTTCTTTGAACATACAGTATTTATTATCACCTGCTTCCTTTTTGCTTTTCAAAGCAGTATTTTAAGTACAGAATCATAGAGGTTTTCAAAATCTATATTATGCTTGCATTATTAATATTCTAAATTAAATTGGAGCAGAAAATGGTGTAATTTTGGGTTAGGGGTAATCATATGGAAATGTATTATTAAAACATGAGTTTGATTGAATTTGAAGACTGGTATTTAAATAAAGGTACTTCACATTTTGCAACATACTTTACTGTGTTATTTAATCTGATGGTTTCTTATCTATGATAATTAAAAAATCTAGAACTCATACACTGAGATAAGAACAGTACAATAATTTTAATATTATTATTATTGTTATTAATATTACCACTACTACTATTAAGTAGGCAACAAAAAAAGAGAAATAAAACCCAAAAGAAACCAGCAATGAAAAACAGAATTCCTCACCATCTGCTGGCTCATGCCCATCCCATCCCCCAGCCATGATCAGCCTCTCCCAGTTGAATCCCTCCAGTTTATACACTGTGCATGATACTCTATGGTATGGTATATTCCTTTGACCAATTCAGGTCAGCTGTCCTGACTGTACTATGTTTGGAGGAATAAGTGGTTGTTGGACCAAAACTGTAGCTGATTCTGTTAATTAAGGATTTATTAAAATATATAAGGAAAGTTAAATTTATTTTCAGCCTAACAGATCAGGCCTCAAGAGAAATACATTCTACTACTTCTCCCAGCTACAGGAGTAAATAGTGAGAGATGAGTTGATATATTCAAGATAGGTATTCGCTTCTTTGTCTGAGAAAATGCTCTTCCAAACCTTCTAGAAAGAATGCATCCTAAGTGTTAGGGATTAAAGTCTGAAAGGAAATGGGACATTAAACACATGATGTTGAAACTAGATGAAACTTAATTTTTTTTTTTTCAGAAAGAAGAACATAGATAAAACTCTGAAATTTATGGTCAGAGTATGTGTGCTGGCTAGACAACAAAATCTCTAGTCCTTGCTTTGAAGACTATAAGTATGAGGGGAGTTGTGTTGGAAGGAGGCTGGAGTTGTTACTAAACTTATGTTATGTAGCACCAAGACATGGGATCAGAACTTGCATTTAACTACTTCTCAGGTAAATGAACATTGCAGGATTATCAAGCTAAAGAATTAAGAGGGATTTTTTTGTTTCATCCTTAGCATAGCATCTTCAGCAGAAAGCACAAAAATTAATATAATTTAGATAGTATACTCTGGGGCTTAAGAAATTGTGTTGTATGGTAAAAGGGAAGTGTGAATTAACATCACCTACCAAAAATTACATAAATGATGTAGAGGATGAAATTGTCTCTTTTACAAGGTGTTCTCTGAAAGAAAGCACTGACTAGTTTTCTCAAGAGAAGAAAAGGGTATGTACACATAACTTCTATCAAAAGTTTACAGATTGAGACTCTTCACTAAAAAAGGAAACAGAATTTATGAGGCATCACTGTCTTAAACTGTATTTGTTAGTTTATTTGTTTCTCAGCCAATTTAAGTAGCCTTTTTTACTCTCCCCCTCCCCCTGCCATGTCTTTAGATAACTCCTAATGCAGTGTATAAGGTAAAGAGAATATATTCGGCAAGTTTTTACTTTCCTTGTGTACTATACAGATTTTTGCACAGATGTTTATGATTCAGACCTTGAAATATATAACATAGAAAATTTGAATGAATGCCTATAATATTTTATAAACTGCCTAATAACAAGAAGAATTTTAATAGCAATGTAGGATTAAAATAAATACTTTTCATGATCTGCATCATAACAATTAATAAATTCTTAAGATACTATTTTTCTTTTTTTTTTCCTTATTGGTTTTCTTTCCTTAGCATTTTTAATTAAAATTAAGAGAAAAGACTCTATTTAATCCTAAATTTTAAGGTCAGTAATAATTACATCATGATCCTGTGCTTGTAAGGTGTCATCTTGAAAATTCTACTTTTTAACTATAACAACATTGTGTGTATATATTTATTCATTTATATATATGTGTGAGTCTTCTGTAATTTTTCTAATTGACAGATAAGGGTCTTATTTTGCTCCTCAGGATTTGTTGTAGGTTGCCCAAACATGATATTTCTTCACCATTTTTGAAAGCCTTCAAGATTCTGGACACTCAGCTAACATCAGATGACATGATTTCTTATTCTCTTATAAATAATGTGCAGTCCATACAAGAAAAGTAAATTTAATAGTTTATCTCTTTTCCTATTCTCTTTTTCTCTGTATCTTATTCCATTTTGAAATTTTCAACTTCACCCTTCACTGATCTTTTATTTTGTAGTATTCAAAATCTTTTTAGAAATGTGGTTAGCATCTCTTAGAACACATATCTATTTCAATTATCTCTTTCCTTCTAATATCCCCTTTATCTGTTTTACTGTTTTTCATCATTCTCAGTTTTCTATTTCATCCTCTCTGCATTTTTAATATCCTTTTTGTCTTTTTTTAGCAATCTTCTCAAGATCTGCAATTCACAATTCTCTTTGTCATCTGATAGTTCTTAAACGAAGATTTATCTACTTTTTTCAGAGAATGTTTATTTCAGTTAACTTGATTATTATATCAAATAGTTATTACACATAGCCATCAACTGTAAACTTTTTAAAGCACTGAACATTTCTTCTTAATTGATTTCTTTCTCAATATCATTACATTTATTTGTAAATAACCCCTTCAGATATGGCCTGCTTTAAATTAAACATTCATTCTGGTACTTCTGCCTGACTGAAAAAGATTTGGACAAACAGATCCAGTGACCACGTACAGTTTAGCATTTACTCTATTTTTGTTTTATACATTGCATTGGCCATGAAAATGGCAACCTCTGCTTGGGTCCCTTTTTCTACTATGAAGAACACATTGCTTCAGCACCTGCTCTCCCTTCCAAAACTCCAATTTTTAATATATTAATATTTCATGGTTTTATTTTATACTATGCCTATTTCAACATATGTCTGTGCTCTAAAAATCTTTCATAACCGAAATTGTATTATCTCTATAAACCACCAGTATTTATCTCAAAATATTACTCTTCTTTATATATTATAGCATTCGATTCATAACTCACCTCTATTTGTGATTCATAACTATATTTTCCTATAATTCTCCCTCATTTTTTAGTCCATGGACTAAAGTAAAACTCTTGAAATTCCTATTTCTTTATAAGCGCCTTTTTTTTTTAGTGGATTTACATAGCTAAAATCAGTATCCTCTCACATAACAGCTGGCAATATCCCTCAAAATCTTCCTGCAAATCCTTGTGCCCATTCATACCCTGAATGGTTATGTGGTTATGTTAATTTCTTGAGTCTGTACTTTTATTTAAAAAAATAGAGGAGTTTCCAGTTCTACCTGCTGAAGAACCCTTGAGTACTTGGATCTGACCTGTATCTTTCCAACTGTGAAAAGATTTCCACATGCATAATCATACAGATATGCATAGTTTCACTGAAACTTTTTTGTAAAACATGCTTACAGCTTTGCAGGATCAACTGCAAAATTCTTGCATCTGCTGGAGGATTTTCACATTGTGCTGGGTGGATGACAGGTGCTCAACAAGGCTGCTCTATCACTTGTGCTTCTTTAACTGGACAGGTGAGATAAGAAAATAAAATAGAGGCCTCATTGGTCAAATAAAAACAATGAGGTATCATTCACCAATTACCATCACAGGCAAAACAGACTCAACTTGTGGAAAAATTGATTTAATTTGTTACCAATCAAATCAGGGTAAGATAATGTGGCATAAAACCCCTGAATCTTAAAACAACTTCCTCCATCCTTCCCTTATTCCCAGGCTTAACTTTCATGAATTCCATATTGCCTCCTCCTCCACAATACATGGGGTTACATCAGCTCATCACATTGTCTCTGACACTCTTTCCTCCTCATGAGAAGCACTCCTCACACTCTTCCCCTGCTACAGTGTCGAGTTTTTCAGCATGGAGAAAAGGAGGCTCAGGAAAGACTTTCTTGCTCTCTACAACTTCCTGAAAGGAGGTCATAGCCAGGTGGGGGGCAGTATCTTCTCCCAAGTAAGAAGTGACAGGACAAGAGGAAACTGTGTCCTCTCAGTACTTAAAATGAATGTCTGGATAAAAACAGTATAGAAGGGATCCTCAATGAATACGAGCACTGATCCACCTCTGCAGCTACAGTACTTGAGTGGGATTTTTAAGTTATATTGTCAACGTGCCTTGCCTACTCAAGGGAAAATCCTTTTCCCTTGGGAAGTTGTGTCCAACTTTAAGACAATTAACTGTCTTCCTACATGTGTCTAGAGAGTATCTTGACAACATGGCTCCAAGTTCTGCTTAGGGGACAATTCCATAATTAACCATCAACAAACTCTTTCTTTGCCACTGTGTTTATGTTCACACTTCTTTATCAAGAAGAGACTATGAAACAGAGAATAAGTAAAATTTCAAACCTTTAAGATCATTTTTTGGGGAGTAGTTGATGTGGAATCTTGGGTGAGGCTTTTCTCCTCCCAGGAAATATTTGTTGGGAATTGTCCTAGTTCAGCAGCTGGGACAAGTTTATCACTATGTGGATGTAACCAAAGCTGTGTCTACGTCATTTCTCATGAACTGTTAACAATGGACCATTTGCAGCAGCTGCCCAGGATACACCTGACCCCTCAGGATGTAAGCTGGGTGTTAAAGAAGCCTGTGAGATAGGAGTTGTACTAGCTCCCCTCTAGGGAGTTGTTAGCACCTCCACAGCCTGAGGGATGATGTCTGCTAATGGACCATCAAGGATTCCAAGAATACCCCATGACTCACAGAGTCCACCCATTGTGGAACTCCTTGCCCTGGAGGAGGTACTGGACACTCCTATCTGAACCTGAGGGAACATAATCTTGGGGTTTGGAGATTTCTAGGACCTCTCATTAGAACCAGAGAAGAACTAGAAGCTTGACAGAACTGCAACCACTACTCTTGACCAGACTGTGACAGTCATCTGCACTATCAGGTTTTCTCTTTTATTTTGGACTCAGGGGAACCACGTGGGCTCAGCACAGGGGCTAAGGAACACCATTCTGTTTGTCCCCCCAGGTGGTGGATTACACTTCCGAATTTAGTGGGTTAAATCCAATTTCTCTTTGTATCATTGCATTTATTGTAATATTTTTATTAAATTGTAACTCTGACTTATAATCTCCTTTGTGTTGGGTTCATTTCTCCTGCTGGTTTACTTTTAAACCAACACAGAAATACACCTGATGGCATATTTGTTGGGGTATATTTCTGTTCAGATGCTGTTTGTGCACAGCAAGCTAATCTCCATGAGGAAACAGCTATATGTATACACACAGCATCCTTTATGTATCAGCTTTTAGTCTTTTGAAAGCTATCCAAACACATAGAGTGAAACTATGAAAAAGGAAAAAAATGTCAGGAATACTTTCAGCTGGTGGTAAACATATAATTTTTTTCCACTGAAAGACTACATGGAAAGTAAGCATCTGCCAAGACTGATTTTCATTTTTCTCTTCCCACCTACTGTATATCTGAGACTGTAGTGTTCAGACTATCTGGTAATTTGCCAGTTATCACATAAGCCACAAATAACATCACTGATACTTTTTCCATGTTTGAAGTCTAATATGGATGTGGTTTCAGGTTTTTATATTTGCAAACAACCCTTAATTTATCTTCACACTGTGCATTTTAATTTATGAAACATTCAGAGCAAAAAAAAAAATTACTATTCCAGAATCCATAATTACAGCCTGGACCATTTAAATCATCTGAGTCCATGGCTGGTGACAGCTTGTTTCATCCAGAATATATGTAGTTCAAAAAGTATTAACCTAAAAGCAGAGGAAAATAAGAGGTTTTAAGCAGGAAATTCTGTTTACAATAGTTTACATTCTGCTCTTATCCAAAGACCAGTGAGTCAATGAATCAATGAATTACATGATAACCGTGTTTTGATTTCTGTAATAATGTTATAAATACTATGAGACTGTGTTAAAAAGAGACATCTCA
>JAOXXN010000265.1:16207311-16225337 GCA_026770055.1 Myrmophylax atrothorax | reverse complement strand
ACCTGAGTGCACCTGAGCACACCTGCACACACCTGTACACACCTGAGCACACCTGCACACATCTGCACACACCTGAGCACACCTGCACACACCTGTACACACCTGCACACACCTGCACACACCTGAGCGCACCTGCACACACCTGAGCACACCCAGGCCCGGGCAGTTCAATGCCTCCCCGCCATCCGATCCCGTCAGATCTCGGATGCTGAGCAGGGTCAGCCCCGGTTAGTATCGGGTGCTGTAGACAGTCCTGAGGACTTCACTGTCACTGTCCAAGCTCGCTCGGCCGTGGCAAATGGACCTCAGCACTTAAACTGTGGGGCCAGTTCTGCGCACGCTGTGCCTCACCTGAAACATCCACTGCGCAGGCTGGAAGGGCACACCCACATGGAGAGAGCCCTGCCCAAATCTTCGTTAGCAAAGTTTGGCCATACATACATATTAGACGTTGTGTAATTTAAATATTAGGATATTAAGTTTCAATTAAGTGAATGGTTTGAAAACAACTTTTCACCACAGCTGAAAGCTTATACAAATAATCCACTTCTGGTTTAAACTGAGGTTCAGTCTGAGAATAAATCTGAGATCTATATTTGCATCTGTGTACAAACATTTAATTTGTAGTATGTCTGGAGCTCTGAAGACTCAAAACAATATAAACAATTCAGAAAAGAATGAGTTATTTATAAATTTCTAATAACTTCACAAATAACTATGACATTTTGATCTGTCTTTACATCAAATGACACTGTGTCTGCATATCTTTATAGATTTATTTGCATAAGTTAATTAAAAGATCTTTAAATTAATAATCACATGAAGGAAGTCCCTGTAGCACCTTCATGTTTAAGCAGATCGCAGGAGAGGAGTAGGTGACGTAATTTTAGTTTAATGAGAAAGCACAAAATGGACAGAGGGAAAATTGAAAAATCTTTCCTGATAGTATTGTTTTGATCTCTAGAAAATACTTTCTCTGAGACTAGCATTTGGATATTTTTCCAGTTGTGGAGCCCTTCTGTATCTAGGATGACTTTGAAGCATTGTCATCTCAGTTCATAGATAGTTTCCTATGTCACTTTTGTCTGGGATAGAGTAAATTTTCTTCACAGTAGCTAGCATGTGGCTAAGTCATGAATTTGTGCTGGCAACTGTGTAGAGAATACAGAGACGTTTTAGTTATTGCTGAGCAGTTCTTACACAGAGTCAGGTCCTTTTCAGCTCCTCACCCCACACGACCAGCAATTAGGTTGGGGGTGCACTAAAATTTGGGAGAGGATACAGCTGGGACAGCTGGCATCAATTGACTCTAGGGATATTCCATATGATATGGCATCATGCTCTGTGTGTTCAGGCTTATGGTGTTTGTCTTCCTAAGTCACCATTACACATGATAGAACCTGGCTTTCCTGGGGATGGCTGAACACATGGGAAGTGGTGAAGAGACTTCTTATTTTGCTGTGCTTGTGTCCATGGCTTTTGCTTTACCTATTGAACTGTCTTTATTTCAACCCAGAAGTTTTCTCACTTTTACTCTTCGTATTCTCTCTCCCATCCCACAGTGAGAGAGTGGCTGTGTGCAGCTTAGTTGACAGCTGGGGTTAAACCAAAACACTTCCTCATTTCACTCTCACAGCCCACAATACAATCCAGGAATTAATTTCCTCTGACAATTAGGGGATTCCAGAATGAGGTATTGTAGCAATATCATTTTTCACAAGAGCTTGCAATCAAGAGTAGGCCTTACTTTGTCAATATTGCTATTAATAATAACAAAAATGTGAGACCTGCTGTATAAGAGAGTGCTATTATAGGGAATCTAAGCCAATTCTATGCCATTAACATTTATATGTCAGGGAATTGGAGATCAGTGCCTTTGAATTATTTGGGGTTTCTCTTCTATGCAACATCTCAGTTACCTGCCATTATGTGCAGACATGGTTGCATATTCATATAGTGCAAGTACATTGTTTGCATAATCTTTGTTGTAAAAAGATATAGCCTAGTTAAGCAAGTTTTCTGTTTTAATTCACTGAAGCACCATAATTTCACTGTCAGCAAGAGCAGTCCAGGATTATCAGGTAGTGCTGATTTAGAGATTGACTACAAATTAGTAGAAAATCCTGTCTCCACTGTAAATAAGCAAATGTTTACACTTTTGCTGTCATCATTATTACCTAAAGTCATTCTGTGAAACATCAATGTGTTTTAATCAAAATTTCAAAATAAATTGCTTTCTTGTATCTTATTTCAGTAAATTATCATGTTCTTTTGTCTCACCTTTCAGAATCTGGTTAATAACTTAGCTTCTTTAAACAGTTGAATGGCATTTAAAAGCCTGATGAAAACAGTGTTGTAAAACATAAGTAACTGACTGTCTCACTCTTCAAACTTGTAGTTGATGAGGTGAATCTGCAAAAGGTTTCAGCAGAATGCTGGAAATCATTAGAGGACATATATTTGGACTAAAAACTTAGAAGGAAATAAGTAGCAAGGACCTGTAAAATGCAACAGAATCTTCTGTAGGTGTGGTGGGTTGACCTTAGCTGGTTGCAGCATGCCCATCTAGCTGCTCTCTTGTTCCCTGTCTTCAATAGTATGGGAGGAAATAATGACGTGGAAAGGCTCCTGGGTTGAGACAAAGACAGGGAGATCAAATACTCCTTACTTTTATGAGCAAAACAGACAAAATCTTGAGAAAATTTATTCAATCTACTGCCAGTTAAAAGAGATTTTAATATGGACAAATAAAGTCAAAATTAAAATATCTCCCCATTTTTCCAGAGTCAGCTTCTTCATTCCCAACTATTCTTGACAACTCCCTCATCAACTGCCACAGAGGATATGGGGTGTTGTTGTTAGTACATACCTGTTCCTCACTGTTTCTTGTTCATTTTTTCCTGTGCTCGAACATGGGTCTTCCATGGCTGCAGTTACTTCAGGGCATATCCACTTGCTTCATCATAGGGTTCTAGTGTGGTCATCTGTTCCACTGTGGTGTCCTCAGAGATTGCAAGGGAGTCCTTGTGCTGATGTGTGGAATACCCCCTCACTGTCCTTCTTCTCCGGCTTTGGTGTTCATGGACATGCATATCTCACATGTTTTCCATCATTCCTCACTGACTGTGAAGCCTTTTGACCTTTTCTAAATAAATTCTCACAGGGACACCATCAGCTTGGCTGTTGGGCTCAGCTGTGTCTTGTGGCAGATTCTTTGAAACCAGCTATGTCCAGCACAGGACAGCTCTGGCTGCTAAAAGAGAGGTCTGCCCTTCAGTACTCCTGCTACCAAAACCTGAATATGAACATCCAGTACAGAATGAGTAACAAAAGTCAGAAATAGTTTGCTTTCATACTATCTAGAGAAAAAATGTAGCAAAGAAATCACTTATGTGACAGATTTCTGTAGAAAACGAAAGACACTTTGGTGTTTGCAATCTGATATATATGATTCCATACTTTTAGGTGTCTTAGCAACATCCCAAGGTAACGCAGACATTTCCTGGCACAAACTTAGAATCCAGTCCTCTGCTTTCTAGGGTATGTAGCTGCTATGAAGAGAAGAAAAATAAAACCTGTTTTGCACAGAGAGAATAATTCAGTGTTATTCCAAGTTTTATGGGAACATAATTTGCAAGATACATAGCAATCAGCTCCTCTCACGTCATATTTTAAGTAACATGTTATTTTTTGTCACTAAGATGTGAATTATGTATATATTTGAAGATGATTCTTTGTTTCATATAGAACTAATTCCTATCAAAAATTCCTATAAAATCAATATTATACTTGAGAAAATAATTTCTTTCTCTTTCTTTATTTGTCTCACCAGTATTAAAGACTGCACAGGTGAAACTGTTATGAGATGTAGTTAGTAGCATTGCACCTGATCTGATGCACTAACTGGGTCAATTGCTGTTTTGTATCCCTTTGCTCCTTCTCTCTCCTTTAGAAAGCTTCGTGTGCTTTTACCAAATTCTCATATACTAAATGTTATTGCTTCACACATCTCTAAGTAAATAGAATAGAAATTATAAAGTTCAATTTTGCTTGTAAAATTAAATTTTAGTGTATATTCTAAAACAGTAACTTATTTGTCCACTTGATAAAGTATTTTGAGTTTAAATCAACCCAACAGAGCTTCAGAAGAAGACATATATGTAAAAAATATGTTTATTGCATACAGGAAGGCAAAAAGCTCCTTTAATGATTTAAATAAAAAAAGGATACAAAAAAAATTCCTACTTTTTTCCCCATTAGCTTGGAGGATTTTATAGAAATGTAATTTTGGAGGCTTTGTTATATTGGTAGGTTTTGTCTATTAACGACTGAAGGGTCAGTGATAATGCTGGTGTTTTCACTTCTGTATTTGGAGATCATGTCTGTCCAGATTCCTGCAGACAAATTGGCTCTCCCTACTCATGCTTTGGATTGTCTGGATAAAATCCAGTCTTATAAATCCAGTCTTACATCCATAAAGCAGCATTAGCATGTCTTAGCCCTCTAAGAATCAAGACCTTTTTTGTGGACATCAATCTCATTGTCTTTATCCCGGATGACCCAGAAATTCCTTTGGACAAATTATATATAATAAATATAAACACCATTTTATCCAGCATTACCTTGGCAAGACAGCTTTGGCAGAGAAAAAAGGATTTGGTGGTTATGGGAAGTAGCAGGCCTAGACAGCTGTTGTAGGAGACAAAGACGGAGAAAGCAAGAGGAAAAGGAAGAAAACTCTCAATATTCCATGACACTTTGTCTGTAACAAAAGAAGTTGAGTCTACCTTAACCTAATGGACAGCTACTTCTTGAAGTTCACTGAAACTTTTTGAGCTTTTTCAAAGCATACAGTTTATCTCTAAAAACTCTTCTAAAGTACTGAACCACAATATCTGAGATAAATAAACTTATGTGAGATTCCTCCAGAGTTTTTACAGGTAGAAACATGACAATAATAATACTGAAATTGATGAAAAGTGATATATTAGTGTTGGAAAAGAAGTACAATAATAGAACACACTCAAAGAACACCACTTTTTGAAAGTGAAATTTACTTGATATCTATTGACTGTAAATCCATTTACATTACCTCATTTCATTAAGGGTCATATGACTTCTTACTCATGATTATGCTAAATTTAAATCAGACAACACTTGTAATTTATGGCTTCATAACCTGCTTGGGAACTACGCACACAAAATAATATGTTTTCTCCTTCAAGCATATGTTGAAATAAATAGAAATAGTTGCAAGGGGTCCATGGCTTAGTATTGCGTTTAACTGTTGAATCACCTACTGTAACTTGTACATTGTTGTAGTCAGGACAGTTTAATCATCTATGAGTGCATTTGAAAAAGGACCATCCTTTTTACTAGGTCTGGAACTAGAAAAATAAAGTCTCTGCTCTTAAGACTGATTTATTTATCAACTGCTTTTTACCAGAATCATTTCTTCAACTTGAAGGTCATTGCATAAGTGATATTCCATCTATTTCTTTGACAGTTCTGGATGTGTACTCCTTTATATCTCAAATTTCCATTAAAAATTCATGTCATAAAGGAATCCAATCATATGATTCTTCACAACAACTATTAAAAAAACCTTGCATAACTTATTATGCCCAATGAGGAACAGTCAACGCAAATATTATTTTTTAGGGTTGAGAAATCTCAAAATGGCTTCAATTATATCCACATTAAAATATAATCTTTAAGTTCCTAAAGAAAAGTGTTTACATCACCACTCCTGTTACACAAAAGCAGTTTCCTAAGATACATGTCTATGTTCTTAATTACTTTACCAGCCTTTATTTAATCAGATTTTATACAGGTGTCTATCAGGAAGAAGACAATGCAGTTTTAATAGTCAAGTAAAAAGATATATTCAGCTCTGTATTTATGTATCTTCATCTTCCAAGATCAATTCTAGAGGGTTTTTTAAGTCAGTTCCTAAAATCAGACAATTTCTTTCACTTGTCAGCACCCAACTGATATTCATAATCTAAGCCATTCTTTTCCTGTTGACAGAATAAAAGAAGTAAGTCACCTTTGATTCCGTGATAAAAATGAAACTTGTCACTCAGCACTGGAAATGAAGTTAAACATTGCAGGCTTCAACATCTAGTGATTTATGTCTATTTATTTACTTATTAAAGAAGAGCAAAAGTAGATTTCTTGTGTAATAAAATGAGCACTGTTATGATTCAAGATCATGCTACCATCATAACAAATAAATATTTTCAATGGAAAAAAACTTACTTTAAACTTTGGTCAGACACAGATTTTCCATTCCTGTATATTTATTTGGAAGTGGGTGGAGTTTTGTTCTTGTCTCTAGCTAGACTTTCAGAATTAATAAGGGAGTGATCATCATCATATACTAAAATGTACTGTAATTTTTGTGCAATCACTACAGTAAATATTTTACTCCGATTGTGAGCAGAACTAAATGTTTACCCCAACATGCAGAATATAAGTTATGAAAATTTCCTATAAAATGTGATATACTGAGCTTAATTTCTTTCCGTTATCTCCAGGAATCTGATTAAAATCCATGTGAATGGAGTTACGCTGCTTTTGTCAAGTATCAGAGAAAGCAGAATTTGACTTGATTAACCCAAGTGATTTCTCAGCTTATAAAGGATGTTTTCATGGAAAGCTCCATTTGACTCTGAAAGACAGCATGCTGTAACCAGTAACATCACAACTAACTCTGTATTTACCAGAGTATAAATCAAGGTTTTGGTAAATTTATTTATAAAATAAATTTATTTCTAGAACTTTTCAAGAGACGATATACAGCTTCTAGCCAGGGACAGTAATCTGAAGAGAAGGCTCAGAGGAGCTAATGATATATAGAGGTCCACGAGTGATTTGCAAGTTGAACTCAGTCAAAAGCTTTATCTACCTGTCTAAATTTCCAACTTTGTGATAGTGGGTTAATGGTATTGAAAAAGTATTTTGCAGTGTAACAAATGGTTGTAAAGCTTTTTTTGAGAGTATCAGAAAAAAAGTTTAGCTTCACTGTAATAATTTGTTGGAGTTCTAAGGGGATATTAAATGTGACCCACATTGCCAAAAACAATTACTTTGACCTTGGAAACAGACTACAGGACTGTAAAATGAGAAATGAAATTCTCTTCCCTACCCATTTTGATCTGTTGAATAACACGAGTTGTTGCTGTTGTTGTCCTCCTTGTTTATTGTTGTTCACTATTATTGTTATTACTGTTATGTTTTTATTATTGCTATTATGGTAGTGATGACGATGATGATGATGATGATAATGATGATGCTTCTCCTGTGAAGTGGAAGAAAGTTCCCTAGTAAAATGTTGTGTTTACTGACACAGACAGGCAGTATACTTAAGTATTTATCTGTTGTTCATGGAAATATTTCTTGAATCAGGTTTTTTTAAAGTTTAATTCTTGCTGCTAACTGCTAACTCCTGCATTTCCATGATTTTTCATACTAGAACTGTGATATAGCTGATCATCTGCTTTCTCTATGTGAATTTACTTCCATGTAATCTGAATAAATAAAGACAGGAAAGTATAGGGAACCATATACTAATATAATGATGGAAATTATTTTAATAAGTTTCAAATTCAACAGAGAAAAATTAAACAAGATTTATGGCTGTTATATTGCATGGAATTTTCATGTTTTCACTTTATGAAATTTGACTCCATGTCCTACAGATCGATTTTGGGTTTTTTTCCCCCTATTTTACATATTATTCATAACTTTCATTTTTATATACTTTTGCCATGTGGTTACAAGTGCATCCTTCTCTACTTTCTCAGCAACAAGGTACATTCCTAAAATGATAAAGTAATTCACAGATTAATCTAGTATCAATTAAGGGATTCTGTAGGGAAAAAAATGCTCTTGGAAAAAATATCCCAAATCTTTACTTCAGACCCATAGACACAAGTTTATGTCACATACTTAGCCTTGCCTGATAACAAGTATAATCTAGACATTATGTTCATTCATTGCTGCTGAGCTAATCTAGTTGGCACTGCCAAAAAAATGCAAAGAAGCTTAGAATTTTGGTACTAAAATATTCTCTTTGGAGCAGAAGAAAAATGTATTTAACAGTAACATGTACAACTGGAGAAAATGAACAGTAATAATTGACTACATGGACTAATTATTGGTAAGAGTTGTCTGCAAAACAATTTTACAAAAAACAATCAGGTTTGTAAAGGATCACAAGCTGAGTCAACAATCTCTGAAAGAAAATTAAAAAAGTACCATTGTGGGTTACATAAATAAAGATACAGAAGTCACAGGACAATGAGCTACATCTTTGATAATACTTCAAACAAGACCTCTTCTGGAGTACTGTATTCAGTGTGGACCAACTGTGTAGTACAACTAACCTACTATCTTTTGATTAGAAGACTTGGACTGCAGTCATCTTGGACAGGAATTGACTCTTTTACAGGAGAGAATAGCATGTGTTTGACTTACAGGTGTTATTCAAGGGACAGCACAGAAAATCGTAATGCAGGGAATCTTCTCCTTGTTTTTCTCTTTCCAAAGTCTATCCCTATTTCACATTGATAAACAAATATGTAAGAAAATAGAATTCTGTAACGTATCTGTCATCAAAGAGGATTTTCCTAATATGCTTTGAAAACACAGCTCCAGTGGTATTCAGAATCTATGCTCATTTTCTTCCTGAGCTCAGATATTACCAACAAAGAAATTCATAAAACCCTAACAAATTTCTGTTCAAATCTGCTCTCAGTTTTCTCTGCTTCTAAAATTGCTTTCTTAGAGTCTCTAAGTCTACAATCTGAATCCTATTTCTCCACAACAAGCCTTCCTATTCTATCAGCTGGGGATGGCTTACAGCAGAGGATGCATTGAATCATACCAGTTCTTTCCCAAGATGATCAATGATTGTTAACAAACCAGTATCCCAACTCGTTCTTGGCAGGTTTACTTGTTTGAAAAACACTGATTGTATTATTTTGCCACAATATCCTAAAAAAAAGGAAAAATATTGGGAAGTACTAAAAACTTAGGAGAGTATGTATTTATTTCCATTCACATCATATCAATAAAAGGTAGCAGTGTGCAGTCCAGAGAAGAAATTGTGACAATGATTGTTTGTAGAGATGAACTTGCTAATGACCATTTGAAGTTCACATTAATAGACTAAAATTAAATGAGCTATTAGGAAGAACAAAAAAAAGTATAGATTCCTCTCAATATAAATATGACATAGTCACCTTAACAGTAATATAAACACCTGATCAACATAAACACCTGCAATACAGATATCAGTATATGGACACCCTGTGAGTAAAGATGACTGGCTCAGATGTTGATGTTTACACATTAAGAATGTGAAAGAAAGTGAGATGAAATTAATAAATCTTTTTTTCACATTCATGAAACCTCAGTGGTTACCTCTGACCAGTGTGCAGCTGTTCAAATATAAATGAGGTTGTGCTCTAAAATAAATGAACTGTTGATTTGCTCACACAATATTAGGGTAGCATTTATACATATACACCTACACCTACACCTACACCTACACCTACACCTATACCTATACCTATACCTATACCTATACCTATACCTATATCTAGACCTATACCTATACCTATACATCGTATACATATACATATACCTATACCTATACATATACCTATACATATACATATACATATACTCAGTGCTGCTTGGCAATTTGGCATTTTAAGAATCTACACACTTTTAAGTCAATACAGATATGCCATCTCAAAAAGGAAATCGTATTATTAAAGTCAGCTCATAGGACAAGAACCTAAACTACAAGATCTACAATAAAATTCCAATGCCAAGACAGTTTGTACTGCTTACTTCAGGTAGCAAATGTGTTAAAAAAGAGGATATGATAATGAAGGATACGAAGAAATAGACTTGAAATGTTTTCATTTATGGTTTTGGAAAACAAAAGCAACAAAACAGTGAACAGGAGACAGAAGTTATTGGGCTATCTACTCAGAGGCTGACTGGACTGTGAAATCATAACTGCAATATAGGTTTAATGCTTTCAAGATTGTACGTAGACTGAGAAGAAATCTCACAAATACCAGATTTTTAAAAAACTTTGATAACTATATTTTGATATATGTTACTTGTTCAGGTTCTTTGGTGCTCGAGAATGGATTGATCTCAGAATTATAGTAAAAGAAATAGTAATTTTTAATATCGTTAGTGATGAACAACCCTTGTAGTTCCATATCTTATTTCAACATTCATAAAAGGATCATGGAAATCAGCCCCACTAGACACCTGAGTTGTAAGTGGCTGTTACAAACGGGTTTACACTGCATCGATAATCATGATAGATGTAAGACAATGCCACTGAAGATTACTGTGATGCAAGTAACTTCATCAGCCAACTCATTTTGAAATATCATGGACACACTGTCTTCCATCACTCTCATCTTCTCAGCTGCACCTCTCTGCTCCCTGAAGCTCTTAGTGAGGAAACACTATAGACAGAAAGTTCTGTGAATACAAACTATATCTCTTGTGGTGTCTTGGCATGCCATTTGCCACAGCTGTGTATCTATATGACCAGATCTATTCCTATGGACCAGGCACCTTGTCCAGGAGAATTTGTGAGACTTCCCATGGGCCTCCCACAGATGTGTAGTGTACCTCTCGTGGGAGCATCTATCTTGCCCCCCTTTTCCCACTGGGGAAGAAATTGTGCTCACTTCTCTGTCTGTACTATAATCATTCATTCAGTGTATCTTTGAGCTGTCTGTAGCTGACTTAACATATATTCCTCTTCCCCTTCTGCTTTGTCCGTGCATTTGCAGAAAAAAAGGTGGCACTTTGCTAACAGCAGGGGTGGCAACCTCTGCCTGGATGCCCCTGATGTGCATATAACCCCATGGCACCAACTTTTTGTCAGTCCAATATTTCTGGAGTTCAAGTATATAGTATTGCTAGTAAAATCAATGCCTTTCTAGTCTTGTAATCAACATGCTGTAATGGAAAAGTTCCCTAATTGGGAGGGAAAGCTTGCTCTCAGTGCATGCAATACAATTACTTTGTCTCTGTAGACATATGCATTAGATAATATTGCCCTCCTCTCTACTATGATAGACTTCTCTTTTACTTACAACTTTGCATTAATAGAATGAATGTATATTTCATGCTAAGCAATAGTTATCTTTATACATAGCATCATGTCTAGAGCTTTCTGCCTCAAGACTTGCTTAAACGAGAAGTAATTACTTTACAATATTATGAAGAAAATGTCTTCAATGCAAATACTGTAAGTATATTTTTCAGCTACTGGCTTCCCTCAGAAAGTAATAGAAAACATCTAACAATGTCATCTGGGAAATTAATATATCTGGAAAAACTGTAGAGTGAGCTGATATATGCTTCCTACATTAACATGCACAGATGATTTCTCTCCCTGTACAGTTTTTAGATTGTTTCTGTGGCACTATTTGTTCCTATCTTAAAGTGCAACAGAAGCCTGTCTTGGTTTTAAGTTTGGATACATAAGGATAAAAAAGATTTTTTTAAAATTTTTCTTTAAATTTGAGTAGTATTCCTTCCCTAACTTAAGGAAAAATATTTGCAAACATGAGGAATTTACTTTGATATCATCTAAATCATATTTGATTTGCTATAGCTAGCACAATTCCATATTCAAGGCCAATAGTTCATTAAAATATTTCTATAATTTTACATTCAGATAGTTTTTTAGTCTAAAAAAATTCCACCACTGTGGCCCAAATTGTCTAAATAGTGAGACAAATTTTCCCATACTGGCATTATGCGTGCACAGACATGCTTTCACTTTCAGTGTATATCACAGCAAAGAACATATAGTGGAAAAATGAAACATCCCTGTGAATAAACCCATAAGACATATAATTGATTTTTGAAAATCCAAGTCTTTGAGTATAAAGAAAACAAATTGTAAATTGTAAAGGCATTCTTTTATTTTCTTCTTCTTTTTATATTTTTTTTAATCTTCAGATCAAACAGTGCCTTTAAAACTAACAACTATGGGTAAAGGTATGCTTTTCTACAAAAATTCAGACAGTAAACTAGAATTTTGCAAGCATTCCTAGTATTCTATGTAATAAAATGATATGTTACTCATGTTATCTGGATCAATGTTGTTAAACTGTTTACACTAATTCTGCCTTATTCACTCCTTGACAGAGTGAGAGAAATTCAGCATTGATGAAAGTTGGTGCAATTCCAGTGACTTGATTTATGCCCTCTTATACCTGAGATTAAGTTGGTCGACTCACTTATGCATGGGCTGAAAGAATGACTTCATCACATCAAGCAATTGAAAATAAAAGCATTTTACTAATGTAAGCCTCATTCTGTGAACACTTGCAATTCTCTCTACGACTGAAGTAAAGCTGGTTTTGTGGATAGATTGGCACAACAGGCATAAGTCATTCAAAAGAGAAAAAAATACATGTGAAAAGCCAGGAAGTCAAAATCATACTTTATCTCACATCCTTAAAAGACGTATCTGTAGTTTTGCAGTTGCAAAACTCACCATGATTTCTGAGGAACATTTACCATGGCATAATCCACATCAGTGATGTAACATTTCTCACTTCATGAATATGTATGTTTTATTGTGGTGAAATTGTCAAAGAATTCCTTTGTAGCTTCTCAGCCTCAATAGAAATGTAAGTGTTCATTCATGTTGTTAATTAGACCCAAAGCAAGAAAATGATATCAATGAAAATAATTTTAGAACCTTAACATGAGTGATGTCTTTTTCCTTTCTATAAGCTGCTCGACTTAATGAAAAGTATCAGAAGAGCTTTAAATAGAACAGAAAATAGAATGGTGCTGTCCTATTACTATTTCATTTTAACATTTCATAATACTTTGTATGTTATGGTTAAAATAGAAAATTGAAGTGAATGAAAACAGCTACCACATATCTCACATAGATGTGGAGAAGCTAAAGGATTTAACTCTTTCTATGTCATCATGTAAAAGCACTATATTAATGAAGAGACCAGGAAAATTTTATCTGTAAGTCTTATAGAAGAACCATTTCAGTTAGTCAAGCTTGATGTGAAACTGAGATAATGACAAGGGATCTGATTTTCCTCAGGGCCCCTTAAAGTCTGTATTGAGTGAACAATTCCAAATAGACTACTGATAAGAAAATGACTGTTTATTTCATTTTTCCCTATTACGAAAAACACATAAAGGCTGAGTAGACCTTTCTGTTTCACCTTTCAATGACTAGTTGCATTGTTTCAATGCCTAATCACCATGAAAAATTGGCCATGTTTCTGTCAGCAACATTACAGAAGTTGTACATTTACCCAGAAACAAATCCTTTGCCTACTACTATGTCTCCCACTAAGTACTCAATTAATTCATAACACTGATATACAGTACAACTGTGATTAGAACCTCTCCAGAGACAACTCTCCAAGGACTTGAAGTTCAGCTGTTTGCAAGGAATCAAAGCACTTAATTGTTATTGAAATCATAATGAAATAAGGGGTATTAATTAGTTTATTTTACATAGATGCTTGTTTACAGTTTCATGGTTTTGAGGTCTGTTTTTATTTGCACACCAAATTTCAATTTGAAATTGAGATGGATCAGAGAATTATTGACTAATATTATCAACCTAATACAGTTTTCCCTAATTCTTTGCTGGTACGCAAAGTGCATTTTTTATCCTTCACTAGCCCTTACAGTAAGATCTGCCTTCAATATTTTCAGTGAGAGTTATTTCATAATTTTACCTCTGATCAACTTTTCTTGTTAACTGATAATCCTGCTTCCGGCTTTTTGAAGGCACATTCACAGATATACTAATTACTTTGGAGAAAAAATAATAATACTCTCAAATGGGAGAACTGATAAAAAGAGTCTGTAAGACTAGTGTTCATGTAGTATTTATCTCAGAAACTCTGGGATCAGAGAAGCCTGGAGAGCTCAGTGATCGGAGAAGTGTCCTACCAGCAGAAAGGGCAGACATGGTAGAAGAAAGAAGGACTTTGCAAACTTCTTGCTTAAAGAATATAGAGATACATATGAAAAATCCAAAGTAAGTTGTGTGAGCTGATTCCAATATACAGTGCATTCAGACCTAGGAAGTTCTATCACATTAGGAACTTGACACATTTTTAAGAAGGCAGTCTAGAAACATCCATGGCTTTCAGGATTACAAGTAGATTCTTCAGTTAGTAATTTAAGCCTTCAACGTATTTAGCTCCTCTTTTACCACCTGGAATTTCCATACAATAATCCCAAATACGTGCATCATCATGCAAACAGCAATACTACAGTGCATGCCCAGTGACTCAGGCATCTTTATCAAAATGCAAAACATTTAATGAATATTTAATAAACCCATATGTCCATGTTATGATTCCCAAAAACATCAGGTGTTCTGTTTCTCTGTGGTGTAGTACCTATACACAGAGTTTTGCTTGAAATTACCTCAAGTTCATAGGCCATTCTTCAAAAGTCCTGAGCATGCTTTTAAAAGGATACGGCCAAGCACCTTCAAATGATTGAAATTTACACTCTTTACAGCTTCTTTTATGATGCTGGACTTGAATGTTATGAAAATACTAAGCCTGGAAGAATGGAAACTTTGTGGTCCTTGATACAGAGCTGAAATAAATTCACGTTTTATTTGACTCCTGCACAGAAAAGCTTAACCTTGTGATAGGAAAAAAAAAGGTGTATGAGAAAGGAGATTAGATGAGTGGAGGAAACCAGAACAGATGGTTAATATGGGACAGGTAGAAAGAAGATCAGACAGGAAAACAAATAATTTTAGTTCAGATTGAAAAATAAGCCCAATTGTTTATATAAAGCCCCAAACATATCACTTTTCTGACAATGGATTTAAGTATTTTCTTCAGCAGTTCCAAAACAGATACCTTTTTTCAAGTACTAAAGGACATCAGTAAAAATTATTTCACCTTCTAAAGCACTCTCTTCTTGAGATTATCATGAATAAAGAAAAAGTTTCTAGAATAAAGGAGATGGCCTGATTGAAATAAGATTAAAATCTGATTAAAATAAGTATAATGTTGAATATTAACTCACTATAACCTGAGCTTTTAAATACAAGAGAAGTGATAAAAAACTAAGCCTCTTTTAGATATTTCGGCTGTACTTGTCTATAGACACAAGAAGAGCTTTTTTATAAAAATATCACAACTGCAATATATTCCTCTTAAAGGTAACCTTTAAATGGAAAAATATTTTAAATATAGTAAGCATTGTAGAAAAAAATTCTTTTGATTTCAGAAAGAAAAAACAGACAGAGCACTGCAGAAAACCTTAATTATTGGCTATTCAGAAATATGAAGAAATTTTGGGTTAGCAGGGGAGGGAATTACTGCTTAATTGTTAACAAATACTCTTTATTTTCTCATTTAATTCAGAAATGGTTCCAATGAAGGTGCAAGGCATTCCATGAGGAAAATAATCTCATCTTCTTCACCTTCTATAAGATTAAGAAGTCTTAAGCCTATTTGTAGATCTGCAACTACCAGATAACCTTGAGCAAACTATTTGTCATTTTCTGCTTCAGGTTTTCCCTTTAATAAAATGGAGCAAATAGCAATGACCTTTTAGTACCTTATGTAGAATATTTACAGTTACAACAGCTGCTTCTTCCTTGTAATCAAGTGCCAGGTATACTCTCTTCCATCAAGTAGTGCTTTAGATTGAAAAGGGCAATAGGAGTGTAGTGCCAGGCAGACAATATTTGCTGCTGACTCAAGCAAACCAGGCATTATACATTAATTGACACTTAAATAAAAGATCTGAATTTCAGATTTCTCCTACTACTTTGCAGTTATATGCTGGGACAGTGCTTGATATCATTTCACCTACACCTTTCAAAAGCCTGACTAATTGTATTAGACATCTAAATGTTTGGAAATATTGGCCCTTTTCATGTATGGCCATTTTGTTGGGATTTTTTCTGTATAGAATTTGAAAAGGAGTACTTGAATGCTCAAAGATCTAGCCAAAATCCACTAAAGGAGGCAATCCCTGTGTATCATGAATTCTCTGTCATGTGCAGAATATTATCCTGTTTACAATAGCTTTGCAAATCTTGAAAACGGCTTCTGAAGAAAGGTGTTTACAAAGAGAAGGGTCAGGGACCAGCAAGTCAACTAACATTCATGAGAATGACAGCCAGGTCCATCGTCAGAGTGTAAGTCTGAGACCAGGCCAGGAAACCAAGTCAGCGACACTGGGTCAGGAGCAGCAGGAGCAGTGATGGGCAGAGAAACAGCTGTAACAGAACTCACACAAGGACATAGGGCAAGGGCCTGAGCTTAAATAAAGCAACAAAACAAGGGGACAGAGACCCCAGATGAAGATCCCACAGCACTTTCTAATTTATGTTATATGTTTACCTATATTATTTCACAGCAGACTGTTCCCAGATAACATAGATATTTAGGAACACTTAAGGAGACTGAACATACTGTAAGTTTATCATAGATAAGCTGTTGAACTATGTGCTGGGTGAGCAGAAGTGAAGTGGATTAGAAATTGACTGAACAGGTGGGTCCAGAAGAACCAGATGGTCATTGTCATCATGTCTCATCAGAGATCAGGAACCAGTGGTATATTTCAAGGGTCAATACTGACTCAGGGGTTAATATACAACACAGGAGTTTCTGTCTGAACATCAGAAAATATTATGTTTTTTACTGTGAGAGTGACCAGCACAGGTTTGTTATGGGTTTAGCCAGGTAGGCCTAAAATTTGGATTTTAAAGTGCAGACTAGGCCTGGAATTGTCAGCTGACTTGAGCTGGGCTGGGCTAGCTAACAGCTGACTTTTTCTAGCCAGTAGTATTGTATTCCATACCATATTACGACATCATCTCAAAAGAAGTAAGAGCCGGTGTGGGGGAGTGGTTTAGTCAGTTCCATCATGGCCGAAGTACAAGTCGGACGTGGTGCAGCTCCTGTCTTGTTGAAGTAGGCCCTGCTGCTCTTGCTGCCTCTACTTGCATTTTGTTTGAGTTCATGGAAGTAGAAACATTTTGTTGTTACGCTTTCTGCTCTTTGCTGGGTGTCTTTTGGGGTGCTTATAAAAGTACAGTGATAGTATCTGTTTTCACTGGGTAGTGGGGAAGTTTTTTTTTGTTATTCCTAGCTTGTGTAACTGTATGTTATATTGTAGTTTTACTCTTCTCTTTTCTGCCTAAATATATGTAGCTAGTTTAAGCATAAATGTAGTTTGAGAGGTTTTTTTTCCCTTTCTCCCTTTTGCCAGTAAGGGGAGACAGGTTCTGATTTGGTATTGAGTAGTTGGCATTTTGCCAGCTTAAACCAAGACAAGGTTGTATAGTGAGGTTGTGGAGTGTCCATCCTTGGAGATATTCAAAAGCTGTTCAGACATATTCATTGTCAACTTACTCTGGGTGAGTGCACATGAGAACGGATGTCGGACTTAGATGATCTGCTGAGGTTCCCTCCAACCTCAACCCTTCTGTGACTTCATGAGATACAGCATATCAGAGCTGACCTATGGAGAAGAGAGTTATTTTTCTAATACTGTTTTCAGCTGCTTTTCTTCCTGTCAAAGTTCCCTGGTGCTTTGAGGCAGTCAAAACTGAAACAGGAAGTGTAGTCCCTTGTCGGGTGTAAAGCAGAAATCATGCTGGTCGAAACAGTCAAAACAAAAAATCTGTTTTCTCTTTTCATTCACTTCATTTCATTCTTCTCTTTTAATATTATTTTTATATAAATAAAGACTAGGGTAGAATTTAATTGGACTACTTCTTCTGGGTAAAACAAAGGAAATCTGGAAAAGCCAAACACAGACTGCTTTTAAAGTAGATGTTCTAGGCAGCTCTCATTGACATTTTTGCTTTCCAGACCTCACAGCATTATCTTGCTGAAATTCCACATTTCCATTTAGAGAAGTTTTGTACTGAAACATGGGAATTTAACCAGTGATTTCATAGCCAGTGAGTTCAGAGGACTCATTGACTCTGGCGTTGG
>JAOXXN010000265.1:16187494-16207211 GCA_026770055.1 Myrmophylax atrothorax | reverse complement strand
AGGGCCGGTGGTAAGTGATGAAATAAATGGAACTGCATCAGTTCATAGAATCATAGAGTCACAGAATCACAAACTCAGAGAATCATTAATGTTGAAAAAGATCTCTAAGATCAAGTTGAATTTCTTTCAGTCATCTGACTTGCATATTGGATTTTAACATGTAAGACACAAGTCCAGCAGTGTTTTCTTTTGTGAAATTTTAGTTCACTATATGCAAATATATATGTTATGTTTTAAATGCTTTTAAGTCAAGGTTTGTTTTAAGTCAGTTCCAACATCTGATGGAAGATGTTTTAAATCAGATTTCTCACTTAATTTGGTGCAGCAAGTTTCCCAGCAACTTGCAGATAAAAATGAACCTCAAATGAATATGATTCTTTCCTACAAATATTCCCTTATATAATAACTTGCAATGAAGGTGAACTGGAAGTAATATTGTGCATAGTGAACTGGAATTAATACTGTGCATGCTTTTGGACCTTGATTCTGCACGCTCAGAATTTAGCAAGCAAAAAGTCATTCAGTGAGACACCAGCTTAAAAAAGTCCCCTTAGCAGACATTCTCTCTAAGTACTGAAACAAGGAAATACTCATGAACTTTACATTTACACTTACACCATTTTTTTTCTAATCTCATACAATACTTTCATAACTGAATAAAGATGGGATTATGTCTTCCCTGTACTGGGTGTTGATAACATTTGCTGATGGTTATTCCAGTCTCAATCACACTATCTTGGTTTTCACAAAAATATTCAGGAAGTGTAATTACTATTCAGATTTACTAAGAATGAGTTATTATAAGGATGATATTATCTAGTATGCACAAGTACTTCCCTTGAAATGAATGTTAAATATAATGATGACATGTTTCTTAACATAGATGGTAGTAAGCTAGTCATTACAGCATAAAAATTTTTATCTAAGTCATCTGAGGCATGTAACTGAGAAAAAGCTGCCAGCCTATAATGTAAAAATTCAAGTTAGTGTTTTACTTCATGAAGGAGATTGCTCACTTGACATAGTATAAATTGCTAACTAGTTTAATTGTGGTAATCTATCCAAAGAAAGTAATAATTTCTTTTAAAAAAGATGTATTGGTCATATTTCAGTCACATTGTATTCTGAAAACTTTGTTGAACTTATTTTCAAATGGGAAAAACTTTCAGAGCTATGGAAAGAGGAAAGATACAGATATGGACCTATGAATTCTGTCCTGGTTCTGGCCCACATCTGCAGGAGGGGGCATGGAAAAGACATTGCCTTATTCAATACCATCTTATGTCATTGCCAGGGATGGAGAAAAGGAACTCTCACTTCTGATAAGAAGAATGTCCATATCCTGTTGGAGGAGAAAACATGATTGCCGTAGGGTCTGTCCGATATTGTTTTTCATTGTCCTGGGCTTGGTGCGTGTTTTGCATGTAAATCCCCCCCTCTTTGTACACTTTTGTTATTAGTATTGTTGCTGTTATTGTTTGTTTTCTTATCTCATTGATGTTTCCAGTATTTTTTTCTTATCTAGACCTGTGATTTGAACCTTTTGAGCTTCCAATTCTCAACTTCATCCCCAGAGTGGAAGGGATAGGGAAAGCAGAGAGAATAAGTGATCGGTGTCTGGTTTGGAAGTCTTGGTGAGGACATTACTATTCCTAATCCATTACAGACCTCTATCATCTAAATTTTCTTTTATTTACTATGTGTAATTTCTTAGTCCCTTCATTGTAGCTATAAGGTTTCTGATGAGTTTAATTCTGGTTATAGTAAAGACCCAATTTCATTCTCTAAAAGCATTGATGTCAGGTGTAACCATTATTATTAGAAGTGTTCTTCGAAACATGGTGAACTTGAGAATATTCCATTAACTTCATTTATAATACTTAGAATAACTGTCTGTTTGTAAAGCATTAGCAAGAAAATGCTACGACAAAGGGAAGAGATATGAGCATCTTTAGAAACCTGAGATGTTAAATAAAAAATTAGTCTGGTCTCAGAGATATTAAAATTATACATCTTCCCAGCAGATGTAATGTAAAACTAATAACAACTTCATAAGCTTGCATTTTATATCTTGAAACTAAAATAAGTTCAGCAGAATTATTAAAACATTAAGACTATTCTAAAAAATCTGAAAAATACGTTATGTATTCTATGACATCAAATTATCATGACTTTTGTTTCAGTCAAAATACTGCAACATCATTGAATTGGAATGTTTGTGTCAATAGATTATACAACTATTTTTGAAAGAGTTTGACAGCTCACATACTTTTTATAAAAATTACTATTTTATATTTTATTGCTACAAACTGTGCACAAACCACAGTGGCTAACAGAACTGATAATAAGAATCAAAATCAGTGACTTTGGACAGATCTTCTTTTTAGACTGAATTTATGTATTAGAAACTGTCATGTTTCAGGAATCATGCTAGGCTTTGTGAACAAAGATTTTGGGAAGGACTCTGCCCATGTGGGTGTCTCCTTCAAGCCTGGGCAGTGGATTTATTTAGGTGCGTGCATGAAACTAGTCTCACGCTTTGCTCCTAAGGTTCATCTGCCACAGCCAAGCGAGCTTGGAAAGTGACAGTGAAGTCTTTGGGACTAGAACCTACAGCACCCAGCATTCCCAGGAGGTCTCCTACCCAGGTACTAACCAGGACTGACCCTGCTTATCTTCTGAGGTCAGATGAGATCGGGCATCAGGGTGCCTTGGCTGTATTAGAAACTGTAATTAAGCAGTAATAACCACACAATATTCAAGTTGAAGTATGATTATATCAGTGTTAAAAGACAGATTTTTGATTCTATCACATTTGCTCAATTATCTTCAGTAACTCTGGGTAAAATCTGAAGACAAAACACTAAGAGTCTAGAATAAAGACATTGATACAGTTTTTTAAGTAAATTGGGGCAAAGCCCCAGATTCTCCTCAGGCAAATCACCAGATGAGTACTTGCTATGATATAACGCTAGAAAAAGTGAGTGCTCTTGCTTGTGGCTGGTATTTCTGTAGAATTTAATTTCTTCTCTCAGAAGCAGATAGAGAAGGGCTCTTTATGAGCTCTTTGTTTCTTGCTATCCTTCCAACTTTAATCCTCCCTTTAAAAATAGTGTTTAAAGACTGAAGATTAATGACATGATTACACTGATAAAACAAAGAACTTAACACACATACCTCTTGTTCTTATCTATGGGAGGATGTAGTTCTCTTGTTTCCAAGGAGAATAGTCAATAATCATAGGATTAACTAAATAATGCAACCAAACAGATAAATTGTAAGCCTTTTTTTTTTCCATTATATAGGTCTGTTTAAGGTTAGAGAGCAAAGTATTGCTAAACATTGCAGAGGTCATGAGTAGAAGTGAAAATTAAGAAAGTCTCCTGAGTATTGTGTCAAGTGTCAAGCACTTCATCCTCTATTACAAAAGATTCAGTGCAGAAACAACTCAGTTGAATACAGTGAGCTGATGGAAAATACTTTTTTTTGATAACACAACCTCTGACAATAACTCATATTACTTACCTCCAGCTTTTCTTTTCACTTAAGCAGCTTGAATTTGGAGTTTCCTTTTGAGTTGGATCCTTACAATGTCTGTACAAATTTCATCAGGTAAACTGGAAGAAATGTATCAGCTTGCATGTCACCTTCTGTCAAGAAATGGCAAGGAATTTAATTTCACCATGATGTCAACTTTTCTTAGCTCCTTTCTGATCAATGTCCAGGGCTATGACAAGTGCCTTCTCCAAGTCCAGAAATAAATACAAGACCAAAATTGAACCTTTTATCTGAATTTTCAGAGCTTTGGGGGAGTTATTATAAAGGAAAATAACAACTTTTTGTTTTGTTTTTCAATTTCTGCAAAAGATATAGAAGTTTTCTCACTAAAGAGACCATCACAGTCACCAAATTTTAATTCTGTCACTGAGTCTGAATTTATATATATGGTTAAATCTAGGGATAGGAAGTCCAGGAAAAGGATACCCAACTGTGTATGCCGAGGAGATGGACTTCAAACTTATTGGCTAGGATATGATGTGTACACACCTGTGTTACCATGCCTTCAGTAGTGTTTCTAGGCATGAGTTCAACCATTAATAAAGGATTCACTTATATGTCTCCTATGGAGGTGGAGGTTCATGTGTCTCAACAGTCACAGTTAAATTCAAGAACACACTGGAAAAGAAGCACATAGAGAGAACAGGAGAACCTCAATTTTATCCATACTCACTTCACTTTAAGAATTTCAAATTCCCAAACTGACAATAATGCATATTTTGCACTATCTAAGAAACTGTGCCATGCCAGGATGTCATCATGATCACATATAGCTGTTGTTGACATATCATAATAGTAATAAGATTACAATTTTCTAACAGTGGCATCTTATCCTTTCACAAACAAAGAAATCTTGACTGAGTGGAACTGTGAGACATTTGAATTTGACTGGTATCAATGTGCAGGGACACTGAGCTTAGCTCATACATTGGAAAAGTGATCATAGAAGATGTAGCAAGTGTTATGTGTTCAGAATATGTCAAATTCCCTTTACATGTTTTGTAAAATGCATATGGACTAATTTGTATCTGTGAAAACCCTGTCTTCACATTAAATGTGCACATACATTTCCAAGCTTACCCTGTGAGAGAAACCAAGGGTTTCAGGGCGAAACACTAGAGTCAGGCAAAGAACACACCTATTTTTCTCCACTGGTTATAGATGGAAGAATAGGGTTTTTTCCTAGTAGTACTACAGTACAAAAACTACTGCAGTCATTTAGACCAGGAGGAGTTTAATCCTACTCCTGCTTCACTACAAAATTTAATATAGGTATGATTTCAGCAGACAAGGGAAATTTCTAAAAAAGACATTCCACTCTGTCATATTGTCTCTTCCAACAGTCTCTGAGTATTGTTTTCAAAAAGACCTGCTCTTCTGCTGAATCTGGCAAACACCAGGTGATCACAATTCATTTAGGTGGTAAAATAAAAGGCGTACAGTGGTTCCTAATTGTGCAATTATATTCTTTTAGGTCAGAATTGGAAATGCCCCAAGTTCCTCTGTGGGAGCAGTTTAGAAAATGAACATGACACTTAGCCTTCTCCATGAATGATTTGGGGTCACATAGTGATTCTTGAGAACGAAATTAAAATTAAATGTTAAATACACCCTTTGTCACCCCTACTGAGGCAGCAAATAATGTGTTATTTGACAGTGTAGGTGAGTGACCATTTTAAATGGTTGAAGCAAGCATTTGTGTATTCTCGTGGTAAGAAACACAAAGCTAGGTTGCTTTCTTTCAGAATTTATTTATTCATTTCACTGAAAGATCCTATCTAAGTTAAAAAATAAAAAGGAAGGCACTGCAAGGCCAACCAGATGAATACTGAATTTGGAACATTTGATTGCATTAACATCAGTTACAGCATAATTTGTGATCAACCTAAATATTTAGGGAAGAAAAAAAAAGCAATAGTAGAGCAAATGCATAAAAACTTCACATTGTTGTATCACAAGAGAGGAAAAATATATTCACTTCCCCTATCTCTCGTGCTTGATTTGAGAGCTAAATGTCACTTCCTTTCATATGCCAGAATATATTTTTTTCTTTTGCCATTTGCTTTTTGCTAATCCAGAAACACTTTTGTTTCATTTTTGGGGAAAGAATAAGGATACCACAGTGACAAGAATCTTTATTAACCCCTAGATATGCAGATAGTAACAAAAGGGTCAAATTATTTCTTCAATAACAGTATGAGAGAACGGAGTAGGTCTGCCCAAAATCTTGTTAGCCCCCTGACAAATGTTGTTTAGACATGATGTTCGTTACTTAGCTACTATCCTAAAGCTTCTACACCTGGCTTGTACTTGGAATCTAGGAAAAAAACAGCAGAGGCCCTTCAACTATCCTGCTATCATTAGCTCTTCAGCAAAACTAAGCCTCTAATTGTGTTCTCTTTGAAAGTCATCAATCAAGATGGGCAAAAGAGCTCTCTTCATTTGGCATTCCATGATATAAGCATGGAATAAAAACAGAAAAAGCCCAACAAACCCTCAAAAGTACAAAGTTTTGCCAGCCCACATCCCATATCTGCACTGACTGCACTGAAGAGGGTTCATCAGGCTCCTATGTCCTTTGAGGCTCCATATCAGAGCCGTGAATATAGAGCCGTTTCCTGTAAATGCCTATTTTATGCTTTCTATTGATGTACGTTTGCATGCAAATCTAAAATCATGTCATTTAATTATAAGACGTAGGGTAATAAGTGTGAAGACAAATATTTCACAGACCTAATCAGGAATTATCCTTTTAAATCGCTATTGTCTTCTGAGAAATATGCTCAGCAATCAATACCAGGCAAGGCCATCTAAAAGATAATTAGAACTGTGCAGACTGTAGTATGCCCATTTTGGATGCTGATACTTTGTCAAAGATGTCCAGCTAGAAAATTATATTGGGTTTTGTGCAGAGATTACTGAATTTCTTTTTATGCTGAGCAAAATACAACCTTCTTTATAATACTTCATAGTTTTTATTAAAACTTTTGAACTTTTCTTTATACAGAGATTTTGTTGTGGTAACAGTTACACAGTTCATCATAAAGTGAAATATCTCATACTACAAACAGAAAGAAATAGAAAATATATAAAACAGATTTACCACAATACTGTGATTTTTATTCAGTGCTGCACAATAAGCATAATTACATTTGCAACAGATTTTTGTCAACTAGCCCAATATGTATGTTCAGAATTATATATCAATTAAAATAAAATACTAAATCCAATTCAAATGTAAATTTAGATAATAAGGAAGTGGCTATTCTAATTTTAAAAAGTAACAGAAGAGGAAAACCAGTTTGCACTCCCAGTTTGCAGTCCCAGCTATTTGTACAGAATGTGTATTTTTGAAGACAATTCACCAACCTATGTAGAATTGCTTATTTGCCATGAGGATGCATGTTGGGTAAGACTAAGGGAAATGAGAGGAGAAAGAAAAGTGAAACCTTTGAAAATAGAGAAGGTAGAAGAGAAGGACCCAAAACACTGAAAAAACAAGACTTTTCTAAAAATGAGTACTATATTCTGAAATGTTGCTGGTAAATCCTACTGGACTACTGAGAGGTTTAGAATTAGTTTAAAGTTTAAGAGCTTCACTAGATCAAAATAAAAACTTCCCCATGTTGTACTACTGAGCCACAGATAATCCAGTTGCTCCACGTAAATATTATCAATTCTCCAGAGACTAGATATTGCCATTCATTTATAGCCACAGGCATGGCAACATATAAAGATAACCTTTGTTCTATTTCTTTTACATAGATCTTATTTGCTTCAAAGTAGAAAACAAGAATGAAAATGGAAAGGAGTAAGAAATTCTATTGAATCATATCTAGACTCTCAGAAGGAAGATCTCAATCACTAATCCTACAGGGTGGATTTCTATAACAGATTAAGCCACTTCAAATTTAGGTGTTTTACTCTTCACTTAAGTCCAAATTAAAGTATACTAAACTTGTAAAATAAAAGTGTCTATCAACAATATCAAAGACATCAAAAGGATGAGCGACATCTTATTCCTTTTGCCATGCTGAATTCTCTCAGTACACTTTATCCAGTTTTCCACTGTTGCCTTGTTCTTTATTACAGTTTTAATTCCCTTTTTCTAAGTAAAATAGAATCATCAGTTTGTTGTGTTACAGATTGCTTGCTGAGTCCTTGTTAACTTAGGTATTCATTAACTATGAGGAATTTGTATGACCTTTCCCCCTTTTTCAAAACAGCTAGTCTGAGTGAAATCTAGAATGTGAGCCTCGAGTTGCACTCCTTTAGATACTTCAGCATTAATGTTTATCCCCTGCTATTTAACTTTGGTTTAAACTGATCTCTGATTTTGGGGCTTTGTTATGCCAAGCAATGTGATAGTCATGTGACATATGCTTCATTTTCCAAATTTATCTTGAATCCCAACAATCTGCTTCCAAATTATTTAAACGGCCCTGCTTTCAAAGATATCCCAGAGCTTAACTCCTTTTTCTAATGTGAATTAGGGATCTCTCAAATATCTTTTTAAAATAATGTCAGTGTAGTTTTAAGAGCCTAATTTAAATATAAGATGAAATAGTTGCTTGAAAAATGACAGCACATGTAGAAACCAGGACAAATTTCTATAGAAATAGAGAAGAAAAATCAGATGCACCCTGGGATAACGGACGCCAGATTCTGTGTTTCAGGGAGATTTTGCTGCAACCCAAAATATCGTAAAATTTGTTTGATCAAGAGTCCAAGAGAAGGAAGCAACCTATTTTTAAAAGGCATAACAGAAAAGGAGATTTCCTAAAAAAATTATATATTATAATTTCTCATCCATTGATTCTGACTTTTAAACCATTGTTTCTAAAAGTGTATGTGTAGCATGTATTTTTTAATGTTTCAGAGTTGCTTTGATCTTTGCCTAGTATGTACTGTGTAACAATGTTTATTTCTGGAGAAAAAAGAAAATACTATTATTTGAGCTAACAGTGTTTTTTATTTAAAGTTACTTTTTTTTTGTAAAGAACAGACTGAGTATTGTCAGCAGTGTACTCTTGTTTGCAGCTTTGCTATTATCTGTTCCCTGAAACTATTTTGATATGTTGTTGATATTATTATTTGATTTTCCTGCTGGAAAAGTGCATGTTTTGAAATTTGAGCTCATTTTGGCATTGTTCTTTTGAAAGACATTAAATAAAGTATATTCAAAAGTGACAGTTAAAACCAGAGTTTTCAGCCATGTTTGCAAATGTTCACACTTGTGACAATATGCAACTGAATGGTAGCGTGAAAGAAAAAATCTAGAAAATGGCCTATAAATTTGGAAAAATCAGAGGTGATTCTAGGAAAATAATGTAGAAGTGTTAGTTGCTCATAATAACCTTCTACTCTTCCAGTACAAATCTGGTAGTGTAGGACATAGATCTTCACTACAGTTAGAGTGAAACAGCACACATGGAGTTCTCTTCTTGCAGTTGTAACACAGCTAATAAGCTTGCTACAGCACACAGAAACATTTTCTGTAGATATATGCTCATAGGGTTATCTTTAAGTGAAGAAACATCTACTGTTACTGAGACACAAAAATCTCTGTGACAAATAATGGTACAAGTTTGGAGTCATTCTATTTTATTCTGTGTTATTCTAGATCTCTATGGAGGTAGAAATTGCCTTTGCTGTATGGAATACTTTGATAGCAGATCCAAAAAATCCATTTTGCATATCTAGTGCCAGTTAGGTAGGATGGAGAAAATTTAGCATATGACAAGGGGGATGATAAACGGAAAGAACAATTGACATGGGCTAACAAATGTAGAATTGTGTGGTTCAGAGAGAAAGAAGAGTAGAGATGACAGAAATATATTGCATTTATTGTTTAAGGTATGTCTAGACAGAATAAAGTGTATTTTATTCTGAAACAACAGCACTTCTCAGGTGGCAGTAATGATACTTAAACTTACACACTTCTCCCACCACTAATTACAGAAATGAAGATATCTTGGTTCACTTCATGTCCAGTCGTGATTTGTTGTTTTATTTGGTGGTCAGCTGTAAGATGAGATGTGCTTGAGGACTATTTCCATTTGCACTTGCTAAAACCCAGAAATACACTATAGCTATAACCTATTCAAGTGTAAATAGACAGCTTAAGTTTAACCCAAACTACAAAACTAAATTTAAATAATGCACAGTTTAAAGGACTCAGAAACAAGTACCTTCAGGAAAGAGAATCTGGAGGAGAAAAGTAGAGAACATAACGCAGAAGTAGAGAGGTAAGCACTAGGGTCCACAGATACTTTCATGAAAATGAAGTGAATGAAGGGATGCATGGGAAAAAGTTTTAGAGAAGTCTTTGAGAAGGAATAATAAATTCAAATGACAAGTCCCAATAGATTTTGTTTGGTTGGTTGGTTTTGGTTTTGTTTTTTCTGTTGTTGTTTTTGTTTTTTGTTTTTCTTATGACTGTGGTGTATCCTGACATCCTAGACCAGAAAAGTGAGTTGAAGGTAGCAAATTCAAGCACTGTTAAAATTATCCACAATATATAAACTGTAGATTATGGAGATTAATGACAGATAAGTGAATAATGAAGGTCTATATTTTACCCTTTCAAATTTGATGAAAACACTAATTAAGAATAACAGGTATATAAATATGCATAGGAAAAAAGCGGGTAAAAAATTAAACAAAGAAATGACAGATAAAGAAGATGAGAAGGGTTATGTTTTCAGTATTATTTTTAATAAGTTTAAGTCTTTAAAAAAAATAAATGTGTAGGTGAGAAACTAGAAGCAAATAAAGAGGAGGCAACAAGCCATGCAAATAGATCATGGTGAGGAGGAATTTTTAAACAGGTTAGAGGAGGAAAAGTAAAGTTAACTAAATAATAATAATTAAATGAAACTCCAGACTGAAACATCTGGACAAAGAAGACAACATTTGTGTCAGCAAACAGCAAGAAAATATAAGAAGTGTGGAAGCCTACCAGAATTTTGTGCTGGGTGATAGCCAATATTTTCTGTGCCCACGGAAAATGACAGCTATGGCCTATGACTCAGTGGCTGGTTATCTAGCTATGAATTCAACACGTGAATCAAATCCTGACATACCTGACATAATACAGCAATAACACATTAATGAAGACATCATAAGCACTTCTGAGAATTAGGAATAGGAGGATGGTGACAGTTATGTTGCAATAACCCAATTTAACAAATTAACATAAAGTAATGAAATTACACACAAAGTAGGAAGGAGCAACAAAGACTCAGATAAAGCAAGACTTTTTTTTTTTAATTTAGGTTTGAAACTACATTTACATAACAATACATAAGGAATGCAACTGTTCTTACAGCTCAAGCCATCTTCAGATTTTTTGCTGTTATCACATTCAACTATATAGGCATTGAATTACACAATCAAAAAAAAAACCCAAAAACCAAACATTCGTGTTGGTCTGAAAATTATAAGAAACTAATAAGCACTGATTCCCTCAGGCATAGTACTAGTACAATGAGGAAAAATTTCATCAGAAATCAAAAACATCTCAGCTGTCACTGAAGTAGGACCCTCCTCTTCATAAGAGACACAAGGAATCTACTTTGGTAACCAGACATCATTCTCAGACCACTTACTAAATATAGGCATTATTTTCTTTCTCTCACAATCACTGTAGGAAATAGTGATGACAAGAAAGACAAAAACAATTTTTACTAGTGGGTGGATTGAAACATGTCATAAGGAGTTATAATAACTGTGGATTTTGGTTTGTTTTTTTTTTTCATTTGAGGTAGGCTTTGAAGAATAAATTAAATTATTATCAGTGAAAAAAGCTCCAGTAAGTAAAATCCTTTATAGTTTTTGAGTTATGTTAGAATTCGTTGACTCAGTGATTATCAGGAGTCTTAAGAACCTGTCTTATCTCTCTCTCTCTGTAATGCCATAATATTGAAATTGCCTCTTCCAGCTATAGCTTAAAAATCCAAATTTTTATCAAAAGTGAAGATTGAGTTTTGTTTTATATACCTTTCCAATTTGCTTGATTGTTTGGATGTTTGTTTCGTTGTTTTGGTTTGTTGGTTTGGTTTCTTCTTTTTGGTTTGGTTTGGTTTGGTTTTTCAGAAATAAAGCTATGTATTAAAAAAAATTGCCTGAATGAGGTTAAGTGTAGCCTAGGTAGCTGAGTTTTGTGTTTTGTTTAGCCAGATGTGCCATCAATGATTAAATTGAATTCCAGTTCTCAAAGAAAGGGTAGCCTTTTCACTCAGCAACCTTTCTACTTGAGTTCAAATATGCTTCTGTTTAAAACTGCAATAATATTTTAATTTCACTTTCACCAAACTCGGTAAATAAAGTATTGCCATATTTTACGTATTAACTTTGAAATTGAACTAACAGAGAAATAATGAAATAGGGAAAATAACTGAGCTTCTTTTTTTTCTTTTGACTGTGAAGAGCTCATTCTTTCCTTTCTCTGTATTGAGGAAAAGTTAACCTTAAAGGGAAATTTTTTGGATCTTTGAAAGATAAAAAGTGTTGCAGGTGCTCACTCAAAAATAGAATATACAGGACACCTTATTATATACTACATTATATATATAAGGTGTGTTAGATATTCAAGACACTTTAATTAAAACTTGACAACTCTAAAGAGGTTGCTAGATTAGATTATTCACGTACACAAGGATAGATAATACAAAAAGATATAATTGCAGTGTGCCTCCCTGTTCGAAAGGTTCCACCTACCTATGGATCTAGTATATTTATTTTTATCTGAAATCTGTAGGATGCCAGGCACCTAGGAACTAGGATTTGTGGTATCTTTCAACATGCCAGCACTAAAGAGAATGACTGGCTGAGTGTGCATAAGCAGAATCCATTTACAATTTATAGATCTCCATCCATGTCACTCCCACATTTTTTGGGAGGTTTCCTTTTCTTTTTTCCCTTAATTTCAGGCAAAACATGGAAATAATAATAGATGCTGAAATATTTGAGAGATTTAAAATGTTATGGTATTTTTCTTTTCCTCTCCTCCCATTAAGTTACCTTAATGAATTTACAGATGCATCTGCTTAACGAATGGAGCATTTATGTCCCTACAACTACCTTTCAGGCAGGGGAATAGCTTGTGCATAATGAAATCAGCTGGTTCCTGCATGCTTCCTGTCAATGCCAAAGGAAACTAACAGAGACTAAGAGGAATTTAAAACAACTCAGAACTTTAAGCATAAAACTGCCTGTATTGGATAGTCTGTCATTTCAGCCCAACAACAAAAAAACCCCAGCTTTCTTCAAGTACTGCTGAACTCTGTCAGAAAGATTTTGTGTCAACTAATATACTGACTTCAGCAAAACAACTTCTACAAGTTCCTGAATTTCTACATTGTAAAACTTCTATTGTCTTTAGTTTCACAGACTATAAATCCAAAAGAGACCTTTCTGCTCATCTAATGGCAATACTTCCCATAGATGCTGATACTGAGATGACTTTACTATTGCTAGTGACAGGGGATGAACTTCATCTTTCACATTTTATAGTCACTAAGCCCCTTCACTAAGTCAAAAATTAAGTCTGGAAAATATAGATAGCTGTATTAGCAACACTTCTGTGCCACATTCGCATCTCTTCTTCCCTGGCACCCTGAACTTGCTCAAAGATGATCAACAGAGCATTTCTATGATATATTTCCAGATGTTAAGGACTGTTCTGACTATGAACACTCTGCAGAGTAAACATGTAAGTAGGACATGCCCTTTAGAATCAAGATTACAATGTTGTCAGGTAACATAAAAGTTCATTTTTAGACAATGGAAAAACTTACAAGCACAAAATTGCCTCAGAGCCTAACAATTTACAACTTACAGATACACAGAATTTATTATGTCTAACTCACTGTAAACAGTACGATTCAATCTGTCTATAGCTTTGGAATAATAAAATGTATGAAACTTATTGTTTCATTTAATTACACTGAATTTACACAATAATTCATAAGTACTGGGTAGATAAAAATTATTCACTCCTTCCCAAAAGATTTATTTATAAATTTAGGTATTATCCTTCTGATGATGATTAACTACAAACTTTTGCCGTATCTGCTAAAAACATCTGTGGGAAGGAAGGAGAGAAAGGATTACAAATGTAGTATGATAAAAATCTGTTCTTTAAAATTAAAGTGCTTTTATGGTCTCAGTAATTACTATCAATTTCCACAGGTTTCCCAAGTTTTCATCAGAAAAAATATCTTCCAAATCAAATTTAACAATATTTGCATCATTCTTTCTCCAGCTAGGTCAGAGCTTTTAAGAAAAATCCCAATCAAGTAAATTCTAGTTCAGTTGGTGTTGTTAATAGAGGGCATATACCCAGAGTGAGAGCCAATATGAATATTGATTAGGTCTTACAGCTCTGTGTGCTCACATAGGAATGCAGTAAATATTAAGGCTTAGTCCTGCAGTGAGAATCACTCAAGGAGAGCATTGCTTCATGGCAGAAATCAATAAAAAGTTGAGTGAAAGACTGCTTATAGGACTGTCAAGATTTTTGTCATAGAAACTGGTTTGCCTAAATTCAAACACCTCATTGGTTTCAAAAGAGCAACCACTTACGAAACTGTAATTTAAGTTCATAGTAGCAAAGATTTTAAGCACATATTTATGTGACTTAATTTATAAGTGCTTAATAAAGCACCTTTTTCTCTAAATATATAGCAAATGTGCATGTCATGCCATCTGTTTATCATTAGTTTCTCTCATCTGACTACAGGCAAGCAGCACTATGTTTCATTTCCCAGATAAAGGAACAAGAAAGGGGATATCGCTGTCATTTTTATTCCATCTATGAGAAGACAGAATGTTGTGGTGTTTCTCTTGACTGACAGATGAGTGAAGAAGTTGACCAACTGTGTCCTCTGGTTCAGGTTATTTTCCTCAGAAAATATCAGAATAAAATTGAAAAATAAATTCTTGCTATAGAGCTGTCATAAAATAATTCCAAAATCTTATATGACAGCTACCAATCCTTTTTAAAATTTGAAAACCAAGCACCCTTCTTTGACACAGGCAAGTTCTCAGAATGTCTGAAATTCCTATTTGTTCCTGTTGTGGCTCTTCTACTTAATTAAAACATGTTTGTACTTGTTCTTCTTCTCAGAACCCTCCCTCATCTTGAAAGAACATATTTTTGCTATATTACTTTCAGTTCCTATTGGACTTGCTTCTGTATGAAGCTGAAAGGTAATAAGAACAAAATGACAGAAAAAAACATAAGATGAAAATTAAGTAATAATTAAGAAAAATAAGTTATAATAGTTAAGCATGTATCTGTGTTAACTCTTGAAAAGACAATGTTTTGTAAAGGTAATTGCTTGTTCCTTCCAACATCTCTGCCCCCATGGATTAAACTTTGAAAATTGAAGGGCTTTTTTAAAATATTTTCTTTCATAAGTAAGGAAAGAAGAGTCAGACTCCATAGACAAAAAACAAAACAAAACCAAACAAAGCCCAAAACAACAACAACAAAACAAACAAAGGGGAAGTTATCTGCATCTGAGAAAGAAAAGGAACATTCGGTCTCAGTATGCCCCATCAGTTTCTGAATGTACCTTTATCCCGGGGGAAGAAGGGCAGAAGGGAGGGAAGAAAAGAGTTCAGTTAATTCGGAACACATAAACACTACTGAGATTTTTTGCAGCTATCTGATATTCATTAATGTAACCTGCCTTTATGCACCATAAGAAACAGTATAGGGATGTGACAGCCACTCAGCTGTAACACAGCCCTTCTGCAGCGATAAAGGGCTTAGTGAGGTATGTGCAAGATGTTTAAGAAATCCTTTTTTATCCTGGAACAATTGTGACTAGTGTTTCTCTTACAGTTACTGAGGTGTATCATATGAAAAATACCCGCCTCCCAAAATGCCATGTTTCCTATTCAGGGTATAATCTGGTATCCATTTCAATCATTCTCTTAATCAAGATTAAGGCAAATATGAAAAAACTTTCAGGAAAAGTAGGTGACACTTAAGTGAACAGCAGAATGGACACTGGTTGTTAGCTCTGTCCTGGCTGCTCTGCTCAGGATAAGGTGCAATCACTTGAGCAGAGTTAGGGAGGTGATGTCTTCCTAAAAGCAATCAAAATTTTGCATTGTGAGAAAATTCTGGTGTGCAGTGTAGGGATGATAAAGAAGGCATTTCACATTGAAATCCAGCTTCAGGTTGACGAAAAACATAGTCTCTTTCCCTCCAGCTGCATGTTCCCAGCCCTTCTGCATCTGCCCTAGAAACCAAGAACTAAACCAAAGTGGATGCCAGGCAAACACTAAAGTCAATGCAAGGGAAAAAAGGGATAATGTACTTGAATAGGAAGAAAGAAGAGAAGCAAAAGAATCCCCCACAGGGAGAACTAATAGCTAAATTAGATTAAGTATATTGAGAAAATCAGTCTGAGATTCACAGCAAGGAGGTAGCCTATGGGATAAATATCAGCTGATGTATTTGTGTATTAAGTAGATGTAAGAAAATAGCAACACATCAAAGACAACAGATAGCAAACCCTATTTTTTATGGACAATGGGAAGATAGAATAATGTTCCTGCAATCTGGGAAGTCATTCAAAGCAGCAGGAAAAAAACAAGCAGTGTAGTAGGAAAGGATTCCTGCAATAAAGATATTTATGTAGGGGTATTTTCAAGTCATTAATTTTAGTATCATTCATCCTTTTTCCTCAAACAAAGTCAGTTTGTTCTAGTCTTCATTCTAATAAAAATTTATACTAGGAATTTTACTGTTTTCATAGTACTGATTAGAAGTGAAAACAGTCCCATTTTTCAGATCTCATAGATACAGGGCCCTGATGGATGCATAAATACAAATGATCTAAGTGTAACAATTCCTCAAAAGCTAGGTAGAGAATTTTAGAATATAAAGGTATCAAAACAAAATTGTTAAAAGTGGATTTGAATGTTCAGTGTAGCCATACCGAACCTAACCTTCAAAGGAAAAAAGTATCTGTTTTCTAAAAAATGTCTCCTTTGTACACATCTGAATTAAAACCACTAAAATTAAAACTCTTTGGGAGTCAGTAGCATTTTTACTAATTCTTCTTACAAGTTAATCTGCTGAAGACTTGATCTGTAATATAAGGATTCATCTGACAATTCTTACAAATCTACATTGGTTTTCTGTAAACAACAAAATGTGTCTAATAATAACTCAGGGTCTAACACAGTAAAAATGCAAATATTTTACCCTTGTAATTTGCATTAAGTTCATCCTATGATTGCTCCTAAGTACACTTAATAATCAACGAACATATTTATGTGAAATCAAAATATACAATTTCCATTATCTGTAGGAATGGAGATCAAAATGTAGGTCTAAGTACTGTGCATGTCATAATTTTATTAGCTGATTTTCATATACTTAATCACTACATTCATGATGTATCCTAATCACTTTTTTCTCAGTCTTCTACTAGTTCAAACAGTAAGTATTTAATCATTAATATATTTGAAATTTGTACATAGATCACACTATTAATACAGCATATGAGAATCTCTAGTTTATTTCTTTCAAGTGACCACATAAGGAAATTTCTTAGAAAGATAAGCAGAGTGCAAGTCCACAAAGTTTCCCATATCTCCCTCATGACAAAAGACAGCCCTCTCTTTCTTAGGGGACTTTACAGCAGATGCATTTATTTCGCCTATTAGAAAGCTCCAGAAGTACAGGAGTTCCTATTGCTCACTCCAAAATTGGAAAGTTGCCTCAGTACAGTTGTTCTGATTAGACACCCCTTTGTCTTCTGCAGTCTCTAGAAATTCACTTGTCTGCCTGTACAAAATAATGAAGGTGTATGAATATTTTTCATTCTATATACATCTGAAAATAAAAATTTGGCCTTTAAAAGAGAACTCTGACTTCTAGCACTTATTTACCAGGTTTTTTCTGCTTTAAGAAGTTCTTAGTCAAATTACAAAGGTAGAATCTGTACCAATCTAATAAGTAATTAGAACATTCAATGGACCATGAATAGTTTTGGCTGCCTAAAAGAAAAAAAATACATTGTTATAGATTTTGTTTGATAAAGTATTTCAATATGGAGAAAATATATGAGAAAGGAGTCACAGCAGGCATCCAAATCTTTGCAGATAACAGTAAACAATAGAAAAATACCAGTGCAAAAACATGAAGCTATGCAACTGTCATGATGGTGTTGTTAAAACATTCCTTTTGCAGACAAATTATGAATAAGATATGAAAGACCTTAAACTGAGTCAGATCAGCTCTGGATCTGACATAACAGTACAAAGAAAACTTGTAAGTCCACTTCAAATTAATCTTCGAACTCTTTCTGGGATACTGCTTGTTTGCTTCTGACTCTGATTTTGTCATCCTGGCTTACTGAGGCTTTTAAAATCACTCAATGTTTTATATGGTATATCGCATGAGAATGAAAAACTTGACTCTGTTATATTTAGGTTTTAGTACCTCTTGTAAATATACACTCTTAAAAAAAAAAAAAAGGTGTATTTTCATCTTCAGTAAGGCATTCAAAAATCTTAATAGAAATATAAGATGTTGAAAAAACCCAAAGTTAAATGTAGTCCAACCTCCTGCTCAGAGGTTAGCTTAAAGATCAGACCAGGCAGCTCAGGCCTTTATCCTGATGGGTCTTGAAAACCTTTCAGGATGGAAAGAAATTTCAGAATCTCTCTGGGCTGTCTTGTCCGTTTTTCTCACAGGGAAAGAATTTTCACTGTCTTCAGTGAGACAGGTAGGAGGCCAAGTTTCACCTTGCACATGGACCTATTGACCCTGCTGATTCAGATCTCAACTTGTAGATGGATGTCTTGGCTTGACCCTGGAATTTTCTAGTTGTGATGAACTTGCCCAGGCATCACTGGGTAGTTTCTGACCCTGGTAACCCTCATCAAAATTACTGTGTGATCCTGAGTCACTGACTTGCATCCTGGTACCCTGACCTTGACCCTGAGGAAGGATCCAGCTCGTGTGGGACTATTTCTTTGTGTTCCTGCTCATACAGTCCAGGTTACTACTGTCTTTCTCTGCTAAAAGGGTGCTACTGGCTTATCCTCAGTTCTGTTTGCCAGGACCTCCAGAGCTTTTTCTGCAAAGCTGCTCCCTACATTCAGTACCCAGCCTGTATCTTTGCAAAGCGTTCTTCCTCACTGGATAAAGGAATTTATATTTGACCTTACTGATTTCACAAGATCCCTGCTCCTCATTTATCCAGTTTGTCTAGGTCTTTCTGCCTCAAGTAAGCAAGGCCATCTCAGTTTGGTGTCAACTGCAAACTTGACCGAGAGTGTATATCATTTCTTCTTCCAAGTCATTAATAAAGAGGTTAATCAAGTCATATCTCCAAAAAACACCCCTGTGGTACTCCCCTTATCAGCCTGAAGGTTAAATAAACCCCACTAACTATAAAGTTTGGTCATTTCATCTATTTTTCACCCATCTATATTTATCTATCCATACAGACGGTAATGTCTCAGTTTGGACAGAGAATTTTGTGGCAGACCATGTCCAAAAACTTACCCTATATATTATATCTATGTCTCTCCCCTCATCCAAAAATCCAGTCTTCTGATCTTCAGGGCAAATGAGGCTGGGTAGATATGATTTATCTTTTTATAAGTTATGTTGACTGTTCCCAAACACCTTCTTCTCCTTCATGTGCCTATAAATTTTCTCTAAGATTACTTACTCTATAATTTTCCTAGGTACGAAGCTCAGGATGGATGGCCTTTATCCTCTCTCTTCTACTTCTGGCCTTTTTGAAGATGGATTTTTGAACATTTCCCTCTCTCCAGTTGTTGGAGTCCTCCCCCAGCTTCCACGAGTTTTCAAATGTGATGGAGGGTAGCCTTGCAAGGACATGCCTGTACATATGGGCTGTCAGGCCCCATGGACCTCTATGGGTTAAGTCATCTCAAGCAATCCTGGACTTGATTCTCACTTACTGCTGCTTATTCTTCTTTTGGAATCATTTCTTTACAGATCAGGGCAAAGAGATCTTGTTGGCAAAGATCAAGGCAAAGAATGTTTTGAATACTTCAGTCTTGTCTGTGTTCATTGCCACTGAATCACCTACTCCATTCACTAGAATCCACAATATCCTTGTTCAGATTTTGATTACTAACGTTGCAGTTGAAG
>JAOXXN010000265.1:16132390-16153795 GCA_026770055.1 Myrmophylax atrothorax | reverse complement strand
CAGGCTCCATAGGTATCCTTCTGAAGTTTTAAATGATGGCTTTTCTGCCCTCATAGGAGAAAGAGAAAAGTATCCCTCAGTTTGAAAATCTGTTCATTTTATTCTCTAAATGGTAGACAACAAAATTCATTTGTTAAAATATGTGTATATGCATGCATATGTACATTGTAGCCACTATTTTATATACAGATATACAGGTAAAGTAACAATTCACTGCTTTGATTTGCCTAATTTGACTTTCACCAGTATTTAATTTTAAGTAACTACAGGACAACTGAGTATCTAATATTTAGGTGTGCATTCAGTGCTAGATAAGGACTGATGATAAACCAAAAATATGTGGAGGTTTTGACGACATGGAAGAATTTTAAGGAGCATACAAAACATCTCTATAAGAAAATAAGCATACCAATATATCTATAAATAAATATTATGAGATTATAACTTTATTGCATAGGATCTGTTACCAAACTACTTCCAAAAGACTTCCACTCTTTTATGGATAGACTTCTGCAGCTCCTACAGCTGTTATACAACAGAGTTTAATTTTCTTTAATACTGTTCATTCAAACTGCATCTCAAAGCCCTTTATGGGGGTGCAATAGCAGACGGAGTGAGAAATTAAAATGTAGTTTTACAATGAAGTGACTATGAAATGGTTCTGTGGGGTTTTGTGTTTATTGTGTCTCACTATTCCCATTACAAATTTGCTTAGCTTAGCTTGGTTTATGGATAATGTATTGATTTATTTTTAACTACTAAGCTTCATCTAACCCTGAAAATCAAATCAAACTGAGTAATTTCCTCATATGCATTCTAAAGACTAGTAAAAGACTGTACAAATGAAAAAAATAATCATGTTCACAATATGGTCTCACCACTCAACAGCTTGTCTTTAACAGAGATGGGAAGCAGTGTCTGCATTGTTTCACCGGTCTCTTTTTACTCCATGCATACTTCCATCTTGATTTAGCCTGTGAAATATCCAAATAGAGAATTTTAGCTTGCTACTGGTTCTTCTAATTAGCCAGAAATGTATTTTCTGGGGACAATGGTTGTTACATATCTTCCTTATTAACATCACTAAGATTTCTTAAACAAGAATTACAAGCTCCTTGATTTTCAGGTTAGTAGAAATGGTTTTCACTGAGAAATACCAAATTGATTATTTTACCAAATCTTTAAGTTTAGTAGGTGTTTTGTAAGCAACATAAAAATAAGACCTTGTTTCAAAACTTGTACAAAATAATTGATAAGGTAGGCAATAAAGGATAATGATGATATAAGGAACAACTGGAAAGGACCCTGCTCTAAAAGGAAAAATAATCACAGCACAGGCACCATCCTGCTGGCAGACAGCATGACAGGTGTGATTGCTCTACAGCTATCTGAGACACCTGAAGACAAATATATAACTCAGATGTAGATTTTGGCATTACATGGACAATCTGAAAGAAACATAGGCATGGTAGTGAAAGAAACATGAAGAAGATCCAAAAGCTGTTTTTATCAACAGCAGATTCAGATATGACAGCAGCTTGTCTGATCAGGGACAGAACTGGAGAATGCATGACTACGTAGAAAGACCAGGATGTCTGAATCAGATCACCTCCACAAAGTCCTGCACACTCCCAGCACTAACTGGTTACTTTGTTACTAACATACCATGTGAAATAATCAGTTGATAATTTTATGCCCTTCACAGGTTAGAAATACAATCTCAGGAAACTGGAATTTCCTTCCAAGCGTATTAAAAAGTAAGTTGAGGCTGGATTTCTTTTGTCACTAACAGAGAAAAAAAATCCAAATCAGTCAAGATAAAGGGAAATACCTTGAAATGAAGTTTTCAGGTTTGTTGTTACTGTTGTTTGTTTTGGGTTTTTTTCATTTCTTTTTTAATTGACCATACAGTATATATAAACAATAATTAAGGTGCTTATTTTTATTTCATTAATTACAATAATAACTATGCTTTCATTTACCACTATAGCAATAAATACTTCTAAAAGCATTACTGTGATTTAAAAATTTCCATCCTCTGATTAGTCAGCAGGAATACTACAGAAATCATTCCCATGCAACAAGGCTGCATTAAAGATTTCAGACTCTTCAGAGCTGCTCAGTTCTCATCTAGAACATCTATCTCAGACCATACATGTTATCAAGTAGATGGTGTTCAAGAAACTGTTAGAAGAGCTTAATTCTTCCCTCTATGAGAAAATGTCAACTGAGAAGGAACTTCATTGAAGTCTGAAGAATTTCATTGTTAGGAAAGCTCTCAGAATAGAATTCGGCCTGAAATGCAGAAGTGTGCAAGATTCACCTGAATTAACACTGGCAAGAAAACACAAGGCTGCCTGCAAGATAATTTGCTATTCAAAACCTGCACTGCCAAAAAGCAAATTTGTTATGAAATGAGTATCATGTGCAAATTTTTTTTTTTAGGAAGGAGTAGTACTGGAGTAAATACCATTTTATAGCAATTCACATTATCAGCATATGACACTGTAATGCAAAGCTAGAGTATAATTTAGTTTCCTGCATTAGGTGTCACTCTCTACAAAATTCCTTTCAATGTTCCACATAAGAATGTATGAATTGCCATAGGAGAACAGACCAACACACTACCAAACAAAATGGAGAGGAAAATTATATATGAACACATCTGTGAAATTTGACTCAAGATTCAGTTCCAATACCTGTTGAGGTTTTTATTTCTTTTTCTCTACTTTTTTTTCTTCTTTATTCTCCAAGTATTTCCAGTCTCCTATGTGCTTCAGTAAACAGTGACTTCTCACTGAATGCAACTAGGAGGAATCACCTAATACCAAATCAAATGGTTTCGTTTTTCTACACAGTAACAAATGAAGTCTGTTTGCACTAATTACTCTCTGGAACAGTAAAGTGCTTCTCATGTTGCTACAGAGATTTTTGGGGTTTGAGACAGTTTTATTCTGTTTGTGGGTTTAATGTTTGCTTTTATTATTTTTATAATTTATTTTTGAGAATGCACAATTATCATAGATGTAAAGCATTCTGTTTGCTTTACTACTATGCATCATTAACACACAAACAGTTCTCACTGAATATTACTGAATGTAAAATATGAACAAATCTTTATCACTTATGGATTATGCTGTAGAAGAATTTATTTTATTTGATGTGTTTGACAGCATCTGAGTATGAATAATAGCAATGTCATCCTGACTTTCTGAAGTAGTCACATAGCTTGTTTCTGTGTCATTTACCTCAGACAGGGATTTGTGGTACTATGATTAGAAGCCTGGGAATCACACACAGCTTTCCTAAACAAGGTCCACCATGGAACATTTCAAAGAAGCTGTTGGGTTTTTTTATTTTTTCCCTGCCTCTTGCTTTTGTAACTAGCTTCTTTAGGAAGCAGAATATACCATTGTGGTACATCATCATGTTGGATTTTGTAAATAAATAAATACAAAATAAATATTTAGAAGAAATTTTAAACCATATTCATTTTACTGAAGACATACATTCAGTATGTGGCAAAACTCAGAAAAGTAAGTTGATATGTCATTTAGCTGAAAAGGTGCTCTCTTGGCTTTCATCTGGGCTCTAAGAATTGGTCTTTTTTTTTTTCTTAGAATTAAGATCTTTGACAAGTGAAGCTAGAACACAAGATCTTCCACTGGATTTGGTCACATGGCTTTTTCTTTTATTTTCCTCTAAGTTCAAGAATCTTCCAAAGGTTACTGTATTGTTGCTCAATTTCAGAAAACTTGAGATATGGAGGATATTACAATTTTCTTGACTTTTGATATCTTTGGGAAAGATCTGATTTCATATTTCTTCAGTTGAGAAGGGATATAAATAATGAGTTATCTAAGAAGACTGGACTGTATGAAGTGGGCAGTGTGACCCCTGATGAACTATCTAAATCCAATGGTGTTGGCCTTTGCTTTAGAGGGTAAGAGAATGCTGTTACCAGAGGGCCTCCAGAGATCTATTCCAGACTCAGTGCAGCTTCAATTATCACGATTCCATAGCTAAGAAGGCTCAAAATGAATGTATAAGCCCTTTGCAAGTTATGGACACAGCTCTGTCAGAAACCAAAGTAGAGTTAAAAGATCTTTGTCTTCAGATAAGTGATGAGAAGAAAAAACTCTATGCACAGAAATGTCCGTTGTCTGTTGGTTGGAGTCACCCATATCAGAAGTAGCATTGAAATGGAAGATTTTTGAGTAACATCAGGGAATATTAATTCCTCTGTTCTTTCTGCTAATCACATGCTGGAGTATGTGGATACTGATGACTGGTTTTACCTGAGAGTAGGCATGGACAGGCAATGCTAGACCTTGTCAAAAACCACCTGGAACTGAAGAAAGCTTTTGGAGCATTTCTCGAGCACTGGATCAAATTCCTATAATGAGTCAGATTCCTGTAATGCATCAGTTATCCATGGAACTAAGTGAGGTTTCTTACTATGGCTGTGACCTGATTTTTTTTTTTAACTTAAGTGGAAATACAACATAAATTGGGACTGGATGGCCATTTTCCATTTTGATAGTTACATTTCTGCCCAGATTCTCATTTATATGTGTGATCAGAATGAGTATCATGCTAGGCCAGGTTTAGCATTTTGCAGTACTGTGCTTATGATTTGAGTTTGATATTTACAAAAGCTAAATATGACAGATTGAGAGTTAAAAAAATAAAATGCCTTTATGTAGATGTTTTCAATAATATTAATTGGGGATGAGACTGTTACATGTTTCTCTTTTTGGCACTGTTTTTGTCACTGGGACACTGCAGCAACATGAAACACCATCAAGTTTGTTCTTATACATCTAATGACAAAGAAAAAGCTCTACACTGAAACTAAAATCAAATCCAAATATCATGAGAGAACCAGAATACATTTCCACTAGCCTGATATGTACTCATTCATATTTCTCTCCTAGATCATTCTTCAAAATCATTTTCTGTGTTCATAGTTCTGTTTCATAAGAGTAGATGTTATTAAATGATTAAAAAATAAGAGTGCTGATTATTACAGGAATGCACTGCAGTTTGTCATTTTAAAGTCTTTCCCAGAGGAATGTATACTTTATTTGACATTCAGCCCTTCCATCTCCTTAGATAATCATGTACAGTTTAATAAAAAATACCTGTTAGCATTTTAAGACACTTTATGGTATACAAACCAGCATTTTCTATCATGGAACCATAACACAGCTGTATATTCCTGCTCTTATCTGTAATGTAGCCAGGCCTCTTTCTGAGTCCTCACGTTTGGCAGTTTCATTTCTACCCTTACTGGAAGAAAGGTAAAATGACACTGCTGTCCAAAGATATTGGATAGACACACTACAGTGTCTACAGATCAGGACTGAGATAAGCAAGGACCTCTAATGACCTTCAATCTCCTGCTCTAGCAATTTCTACCTCACTCTCACTTTATAAAGTGAGGGATGGTACAGCTTTTGCCATCTGACTAACTAAACCTTCCAACCATGGATTTTTAGTAATGCTTGTTTATTTAATAGCCCTCATAGGTATACTACTTGTATGATTTACAAATTTTGGGGGTTCTGCATTCTGTCTGAATTATTTGGCATTAACAAAGGTTGAAACTTTGCATTTACTTTTTCACCAAGAATGTCCTACAAGCACCAAGGCATTCATGTGTCATATAACAGCCTGAAAAGTAGAAATGTATTGGTTCATTTAATCAGGTCGTTGTCAAACAATACAAAAGAAAAATGTGTCAGAGCTTAAATGTAATTTTTTAGTGGGTATACAGGAACTTCTCTAAAACCAGATGACAGGGCAAATTTACAGCCCAGTCTGTTTATTTGCCTATCCCTGGAACTATGTCTGTGGTAATCCAGATTTTTTCTGGACAAAACCAAAACCATGGGCATGATCTAGATCTAGAAATCAATCAATAACAGATTGCTTAATAACAAAATATTCTGAATTTGGGTATTAAGTAATAAAGATACTGAAAATGGTTTGAGTTTGGTCCCAAAAGATCCTGCCAGAATACCTGCAAAATTAACAGCCTCAGTACAGTGACAATTCAGCATGGACCACCTAGGTGAGACAGGTAGCTCAAGAAACAATGTGTTGAGAAAAACATTTAAGTAATCAGAAAAGGCTGATACAACTGATAACAGGTAGAAACAATAAATGTAGATGTATATTCTGTTTCTATAGCCAGAATTTTATCTATGCAGTGTGACTGGTAAACCAAAATAAAATTTTCAACAGTGACAAAACCCAAAGAGACAAGAAAGAAATTTGGTTAAGACAAGATGTCCAACACTGGAAAATCAACTTAAATGAAAGTAAAACACATATGAAATGGCAGAAAGAGGATTAAATAAAGATCTGAAAGTCCTAATATAGGTATTTAAAAGCATGAGATTTCTCTTTTTCTTTTGTTTTTTGGTTGTTTTTTTTAAACACTTTATTTTTGCCTAAAATACTACTTTGATTGTGTTTTCCTTGAGAAACTAGATGTCTCTCATATTTTTTTTCTAAAAATACATGAACATTCTTGTGCTAAATCCTGTGCTAAAGTAGCTGGAAAATGTCATTATAACTTCTTGGAAATGTTGTACATTTTGCCATGAAATAAAAAAAAGTCATGATAAGTACTAACAGAGATACTTCAAAGAATCAAGATTGAAAAAAAAACAATTTGTGGATTAATTATTGACAATAATTACTGATTATTATATTAGTATACTATGTAGTATAATTACATAGTATAGTATTAGTATATTACATACTATAATTACCAATTATTACTTAATAAAATCACAACAAAAACTAATTGGGGTTTCACCACAGATAAACAGCTAAGTCACACACTTTATATGAAAGAAACAAAACCAAAAACCAACAAGCAAAACACAAAAAATCCCCCAAACACCAAAGCTAGAAGTTAATAGTCCTGCTGTATAACTCATTCTGATGGATAGTGTTAAGGCAACATTGTTTGGGTTAGTACATTCGTTTCTTTAGCAACACACATTCCTATCACCTTTCTGATATTAATACCATTCACAGCAGACATTAGACTTAGTCTCAGGATTTGTAGATGCTCCAAATATTTTTTTTTTTTTCAGAATGGCCATAGAAGTAACAGTTACCTTCTGTTTGTTAATATTTTAAATTAGTTTATTTTTATCTCAAGCAAATACATAAATGTATCTTAGTGGCCCTAGCAAAGTCCATGAAAAATCTGTAATTTACTTGAAAATGGGCAAGATAGCATCCAGAATGTGTGGTCACTCCTTAGGTTTTGCCATGGTGTCAATATTACTTTTGTCTCAGTGTCCAGTGGAAGACATGAAGGGGAAGAGTCTAAGAATTATGAAACACTGTAGGTCACTCCTCTGGCATGCCCACCACCGATCAGCAGCCAGAAGTTGGAGTTTGCATTTGGACTACATTTCTTAAAAATCCCTTTTTGAGTAAACCTCCACAGGTTTCTTACTCCTTTGCAGTTCTCTCTTAAAGCTCAGCTTCACAATTTTCTTAAGCAAGAGTCATATAGTTGAATTGCATGTTGGGAGAAAAAAGACTTGCCTATTGCTCATTTTCAATTTGTTGCCTGATTATTTCAGTGCCAACTCCTCACCATAAACTATGTGCGGTCTTGAATAAGCCTTTCTTTTAGCTTTTTATAATGGTGAGAACATTACATGCTTGTATAATCAATATGTAATCATTGTCCACATTGAATACTCACAGCTTTTTAATCATTTATTTAGCAATAATCAAATTTTCCCTTTTACTGCAAAACAGCTGTTTCTCAAAGAAATTTTAACAGATGACCTTAAAAGCTTTTTAAAAATCTAACTGCCTTGTAACATTCTAGTCACCTGTCTACTAAATCAAATGTGCTCAAAGATCCCTGAATTGCTGATAGGAAATAACAGCATTACATTAAAATGGCCTCAAAAAATTTGCCTGCTAAATATATTTGTAGTCATTTATTATCACACGAAAATTTAAGAAAAAGTAATATCATATTTTCTACCCTCCTACAGATATCCCATTGATCTTGTTAGTCATAGGATAAATCACAATTAAGCTAAATCACACATGACATCCTTTAGTACTTTTAGTGACTTTCTTATGGACCCTGCAATTTCCTATATAAATTTTATTGGTTTTTTTAACTTTCTGTGTGTATGGTTTTGTTTGAGATATTTCCTCAACACAGACCATGTAAAGTAGGACTTCTAAGTCTATTTTTATAGAAAAGAAATGCAATAGTTTCTTTGGGTTTTCATCTGTGATCTTTGGGAGATTTATCTTTTTTTCAATTAACAATTTGTTCTGTCAGCTCATGGTCTTCACTAACACAGGTAATCCTGCAACCCCCGCCACCAAAATGTGACAGTTATGACTAGTTCAGATCCAAATAGACATTTACCAACCTGCAAGAGGAGCTGCACACTGCTATTATAGAAGCTCCTTTTTATTATTTCCCTCTTAGAAAAAACTCCATCCTTTATTGGATGCAGGGGTAAATATAGTTAGCAGAGAATGAGGAAAAGGCTGAAGTGGTAATGCTATCTTTGCATCACTCTTTAATAGTAAAACCAGTAGTTTTCAAGTTACCCAGTCCCCTGAGCTGGAAGACAGGGGTGGGGAGTAGAATGAAGACCCCACAACCAAAAGTGAGATGGTCAGCAGCATGCTACACTGTTTAGACACATGCAAACCTATGGGGCCAGATGGGATCCAGCCAAGGGTATTGAGGGAACTGGCTCAACAAGCCACTTTCTGTCATTTATCAGCAGGCCTGGAAAACCAGGGAGGTCCCAGTTTACTGGAGGTTAGTAAATGTGGCACTGATCTACAAGAAGGCTCAAAAGAAGGCTGCAGGGAACTACAGGTTTCTCAGTTTGACCTCAGTGCCAGGAAAGGTCATGGAGCAGATCATTTGAGTGCCATCACACAGCATGTGCAGGACAACCAGGGGATCAGACCTAGCCAGCATGGGTTTGTGAAAGGTGTGTCCTTCTTGACCAACCTTATCTCCTTCTACAAAGAGGTGACATGCTTAGTGGATAAGAGAAAGGCTGTGGATACCATCCACTTGGACTTTAGTAAAGTCTTTGACACTGTCTACCATAGCATTCTCCTGGAGAAATTGGCTGTTCAGGGCTTGTACTGGTACACTGTTTACTGGATAAAAACCTGGCTGGATGGCTGGACCCAGAGTGCTGGTGAATGGAAGTACATTCAGCTGGTGACTGGTCACTAGTGGTGTTCTCCAGGGCTTAGTATTGGGCCAGTCTGGTTTAATATCTTTATCAATTATCTGAACAGGAGGATTGAGTGCACCCTCAGTCAGTATACTAATGACATCCAGTTGGGCAGGAGGGTGCTATAAAAGGAAGGTAAGAAGGCGCTGCAGAGGGATTTGAGTCTCTCTTATGAGGAAAGGCTGACAGTTGGATGTATTCAGCCTCAAGAAGAGGCAACTGAGAGGGGACCTCACAATTGTGTACAAATATCTACGTGGTGGAAGTCAAGAGGATGGAGCCAGGTCTTTTTGACGGTGCTAAGCAATAGGACAAGAGGCAATGGGCAGAAACTGATGCTCAGGAAGTTCCACCTGAATATGAGGAAGAACTTTACTGTGAGGTTGAACACACACTGGAACAGATTGCCCAGAGAGGTTGTGGAGTTTGCCTCACTAGAGACATTCAAGATCCTCCTGGATGCAATCCTGTGCAATGTGCTTGAGGATGACCCTGTCTGAGCAGGGACATTGGACCAGATGACTCACTGTGGTCCCTTCCAAATTGACTGATTCTGTGATTCTCTGAAAGTTTTCCCTTTTAGGTAGAAAAAAACCCACAGAATGCAATAAATAATGTAGCATAGAACACATAGACACTGAAACCTTTTCACTCAGCAAGGAAGCTAAGTCATAAACTGGGAGTAGACTTGAAAACATATTAAGCGCAATAGTAAAAAATGTTGTTTTCTGATGTAAAACTGAGACTCTAAAGGATAGTTTCAGCTTTAACAAATTCTTTCAGCTTTTCCTTTAGGAGCAGAACGATGGAGATACTAAGGCATTTGTTTCCCTCATTATCAGTCTATTTGACTTCCCTAAAGAAAGATAGAATTATTTTTTAATATTTCTGAAATATTTAAAGTGCTGTGATGTGTCCTAGACAAACAACCTAAACAGCTAAGCATATAAAATGCTTCAGTTTTTTTTTTATTCAACCAAATGATTAAGATATTATTGAATACAAGCCCAAATTTGAGTAAAGAATTAAACAAACTGGCTAACATGGCCAAACATTAATCATGATCCTGGCATCATTGCTAATGTATGTCCCACACTAAGTCCTCCTACATGACTTAGATCTAAGCTGATTCTGCACCTCTTCACAACCAGTCGTTAGAAACTGGAAATATGCATTCATATAACAGATGCTTAGAATGCAATTATCAACAAAACATTGAAAAGTAAAAGAAGTCACTTCAGAAAAAGAGTCCAACTTGCAATTAGGAAATGCCCTGTCTGAGAGATCCTGAGCCAGTGAATACTGAGTTGGAAACTTGTTCCAATTGCCCTGGGAGATGTGCCAACAAAGACTTTGCTCCTAATCAAACAAAAATTTCATTGTGCAAGAACCAAAAAAAGATTCAGTCCTTTGTTGTGTAGATTTAAGGATGGCAGAAACTTAACATCTTCTCCTGGAGAGAACATAATTTATATAAACTCTGAAATAAGCCTTGGGAAAGAAAGAAATAAGAGTACTAGGAAAAAAGCCTAATGCAAACTCAAACACAAAGCAAAACAAACAAGCAAACAAAAACACCCACAAATAAACAAACCAAAGCAAAAAAAATCCAATTCTTCATAAAAGGAAAGTAAGCTGTGAAATCAGAATACATCATATTTTGAGATCTTCAAATTATAATCCTTGAGTATGTATTCATGACCTCTTTCTCATAATATAAATGATGAGAAGATAGGTTCCTCAAGCTCAGAATATCCTTGCTTTTTAAAGGAAAAACAAACAAAAAACCCCCATTCAACAATAATCAAGGATATGAGAAATAATTCTACAATAATCAATGGTGATTGGCCTTAAAGCCATCAGGAAATGACTTCTAAAACAAAAAGTCTGATGACGCAGTATCAATTTTGTTTATGTAATTACACTGTCATTGCAGATGTAGATATTCTTCTGCAGCACCATTTCAAAAATCTGGAGGGGAGAAAACAGAAATATGGAAATTGGCTAAAGAGCATCCAAATAATACAAGACTAATTTCAGCATCCCTAAAAACTACAATTTACTACTGGTGAGTGGTCCCTAGGTGGACATGAGGTGCCCACCAAAGGGGACTATGACTCCTTTTTTGAGCAGAACAGGGGAGAGAAAATAAAATCAAAGGCTTCTAGGTTAAGATAAGGACAGTGAGAGATTACTCAGCAGTTGCAGTTGCCATGACTGGCAAAACAAATTTGACTTGGGGAGATTAATTGAATTTACTACTAATCAAATCAGAGTAGGTTAATAAAAGATAAGAAATAAAACACCTTCCCCCACCTCTCCCTTCTTCCCAGGCTCAATTTCACTCTGAATTTCTTCTTCTACCTCCTTCCCCAACAGTGCAGGATGACAGGAGGTGGGGCTTGCAGCTCATCACATATTGTCTCTGCTGCTATGTCCTACTCAGGGGAAGGACTCCTCAAACCCTTCCCCTGCTCCAGGCATGGGATTCCTCTCATGGGAAGCAGCTCTCTAAGAACTTCTCCAACCTGAGTGTTTTGCATGGGCTGCAGATTTTCGTGAACTCCCTCTACTTCTTCACTGACCTTGCTGTCTTGTTTTGAGGGAAAAACCAAAATGTTTACCAAAAAACAGAGAAGAGGATTCCTCCACAATAATCACTTCACTCTTTATTAAATTTAAGAAAAAGAAACTTTAATTATGAAATGGATATAAGAAGGATAACTGTTCTTAACTGCTATATGTATACATTTAACTGTAAACAGACCAAACTATTCCCCCAGCACCAAAAGTAAAAAAAAAAAAAAAACAAAAGAGAACAACCCCCAAAATGGTAGATTCCTCTGGGAATATTTATGGACAGTGTCACTGTCACACCTTGGCTAGCTGTGGGGTGAATCCTCAGTCTTTTTCCCAGCAAGGCAGAGACGAACGATGCTCTCTTTGTCCTTTTTCACAAACGAAAAAAAGGAAGAGACTGAGAGTGAAAGGATGATGATAGTTCCCAGAAATCAGATGTGACTCCTCTCCCTCTCTCTTGCATTGCTGCTGTCATGGGGTGGGCAGCCGCGACACTGCCGGTGATGGTGAAACCGGGGTGGTAACCAGGGCCCCAAATGCCGAAACCAGGAGCAACAGCATTGGCAGGAAAAAACTGGCTTACTACACAGTAGCAGCAAGGAGCAGGAGAAACGGCTTCTCTCCCACAGCAGCACACACAGCCAGAGCCGTGTGTAGTCCCCAAGAACAAAAGAGACAGTGCAAGCCTGTGTCCCATCACACCTTCCCCCAGTCTGCCCCCACCCAAAATGATCAAGAAGCAATTGGTAGCAGTTAACTACTTCTTTTGTTAACTAATGGCATGGGGAGTTAGTGGCAGGGAGAGAATTTACATCATTCAAAACTACAATACTTGGTCTCTGCAGAGCTGTTTATCTCATATAGTCTCACTCCTTTCTCCAGCTGCAATTGGTCTTTCACTGTAACTTGACTATGCTTCCATAGAGGCACTACCACCATCACTGATGTGCTTGAGCTTGTCCAGTAGCAGGTCCATCTTGGATTCAGTTGGCATTGGCTCTATCAGGCACGGGGGAAATTTAAGGCATCTGCTCACAGAAGCCATTCCTGGGCACACCCCACTACCAAAACCTGGTCAAACAAACCCAACACGATGATTTAACATGGAAGTGTCTTAACAATAGCTGGATTATGTTCTAATTAGAAACCTACTGGATTATTATTCTAGGACTTCATAAGCACATTTGTTAAAAACTTTCTTCTCGTTTGCAGCCTGATTTTATTCATGGGCATTAGGTACAGATAGTATAATCCATAGGAAATAATTTTTAAATATTCTGACAGTCAAGAAAAATGCTTATTTGCTTCAAGAATAGGAAAAAACTTGCTCTAAACTGGATGAGGGGCACTAATCTGCTACTTCTTCTCAGTATGAACTCTTCAAAACTAATACAATTTCATCTTGTACAGTCAGTGCGCTGATACAGACAATGCACTGAGTAGTTAAAAAAGATGAATTTAGTTAGCACCTCAATAAGTAGCACAGATTTTAAAGTTATTTAATGCAAATAGTCTTTGAAATATAAGCTTTAAAATTTACATGAACTTAATATATATTTAAATACTTTTTAACTGACTGGAATTTAGTAAGCTATTCTTGATATTGTATTTCTATGTAGATGCTCCTATTACTGACACAAGTACTTGAATTATCATGTGATTATAGGTTCCAGTAAAAATTCTGTATTACACTCTGTAGAAAAGTATTGTCTTTTAATTTCATGTAAAGACATTATAATTTGGATGAAATTAGAATATTTGCTTTTCTCTACATTTAATTATTTATTTCTTTACATTAATTCATGTCAATACTATTTTGCTATTTTGTGTATAGCTGTATGTAAAACTTTGCCAAACTAAAGGGTTTTTTTCTTTTTTTGTTGTTGTGTTTGTCTGCTGAATTGATTACCTCATCTTGCTTTTGATAGCTTCTCAGAAGGAATATATTTTGTGAATTATTATTATATTTCAGTAATCTTCTGGAGCCTTGATTATTATTTAAAGAACTTACTGGGCACAGTAAAGGCATAATAGACCTTAGACTGTGTAATTATGTTTATTTTGCTGCTTAATGCATGCTATGTGGTTAACTTTGAGTTTATATATTGAAGTACACAAATTGCTGAAACTGAAAGTTAGAGATTTACTTTTGCTGACAGGTTTCTATGACATTGTAATGTCACAAAAATTATTTTCAAAGTCTGGAAAGTGTGTTTGAAATCTAATTTCTCAATAGAAGTATAAAACTTCTGGCTATATATTTCAGGGAGTATTTATGGAGAAAGTAGCAACATCACTGGGTAACTCTAAGTATTGGAACTGTTCAGATCATCCTCAATTCTTAACGACTGCTGTAAAGCCTACCTGGAAGCAATAGCACTTGCATTATTAGATCTAAAGCATATTCCTTACACTGACCCCTGAAAAGATTCTCATGTTTCACAACTGTCACCCTTTGATTATCTATTTCCTGAAAACACTTTAAACTAATCTAAAGTTCCTGTAAGTTTGACAATGCCTTCTAAAATTCTCTCTTTTGTGACTTAATTATGCCACTCTGATAAATGCACTTTGGAGACTTGTGTTCAAACTTAAGAGAATAATGTTCAAACTCAACCTTTCACATTAAAATAATGGCTTTCAGTAGCCATATACAATGGATGTTCTTGTTTTTCATTCGGCATTGAGGGAATTATCTGTGCTCCTTTAAGGTTGCAAACAATAAAGATTGTGAACTTGATCTATTTATCTCCTAAAATTACAATTAAACTCTCTTGTTTTCTTGTGGTTTAATTTGGTGATGTTCTTATTTTAGATATGTTTAAATACTGAACTTTCTCAGCTTCTAGGCATGCAGTTCTCTGGAGTAATGTGACCTTAGTCTTTTTTTAAATACTAACAGCAAGAGAAAATAAATGTGCGTAGTCATGTCTTGGGTGATACTGCAGTTGCTGAAACTTAAATGAACAAAAGTGCAAGGAGACAGGAAAAGCAGGAAGGAAAGAAAAGGGAGGGAGAGGTGTAACATTACCTTTTCACTAAAGAGCAACATGACTTTTTGACTGTGAATCAGCAATCAGGAAAAGGACAGATAAATTGTGATTTTATATATAGTATTTTCTGAGCTACTGTGTATTGAGTTTCAGGAAAATTTCAGCCAACAGTTTATATTGGAGGAGAGTTTTGCAAGACACCAGGACAACCTAGGGAGAACTAGTAGCAATTTTGGAAGGCAGTTTATCACCTACTGGTAGAATGTACATCCACTACTTCACTATCCATGCTCAATAGGCATGGAAATAACTGCAGCCTGAAGCAATGACCATAGAGAAGATCTGATACCCTCACTCAACCCCTGCCAATACACGGCAATTTCATGCTCTTTCAGAAGGCACTAGATGTAGTTCTGAGGTTTTGCTTAAAATAAATCTAAATTTATATGTCTTTATAATTGGTTTAATGCAAGTCTGGGTAATAACAAAATGCCACCAAAATATACATCCTATTAATGGAACATGGGAGAACATCAGGGTTTCACACAGAAATCAGAACTCATCCTAATAAAACTCAATGGGAAGCCAATTCTAATCACACAATTTAATTTTAATCCCAAGATTGAAAACAGGGAGAAAACTCACAATTCATTAATTCCTGCAGGAAAACAACTTCAGATTTAGGATTTAAAAGGGGGAAAAAATAAAAATAAATGAAAACTGGGAGAAAAAGATACCTGAAGTTAAATATGAATTACATATTTTTAATACAAATATCACTTTAAAAATAAAGGTTATTTTCTACTTGATATCATCATTCGTATTTTTCAAAAAAATTTTACCCTTATAACTAGAAAATCAGATATCTTTATACAAAAATATTTATTCAGTACTTTTAAAATGTCCTGCTGCCTTAATGGTTGAAATTGACACACGCTTGTGAAAGATATACACAGAAGCTCAAATATATTAATGGAATAGAAAATGTAAACTATATACCTCATGTTTTGAAAGGTCAAGATAAAACTATATTCACACTGCTCAGTTTGGAGGGTCAGAACTTTTCTCTGTTTTTACTTCTTTCCTAATTACTCTTGCAGTGTGTGGTTCAAGTGAAATATTATAAATCCATGTTCAGTTCAGAGATTTTAGTTTGTCAGTGAGGTTTATCCTACCAAAATTCCATGACAAATATTATTTGGCAGTTCTACAGATATATGTCTAATACTTGAATTGTGGGAGGTTTATTTTAGCTGTGTATAAACACAAACACAAAGTAAAATGTCATAGAGCTATCTCAAAGATGAATCCTGCATGGTATGTAAGCAACAAAATCCTCTTGAAGTGTTTGACAAAGATTAGAAAGTTATTGCTACATTCCATCCCAATTTTCATATACACAAATATAAAATTCCAGGTACTTTTCAGGTTGTTAAAGACCTCTCATCAAAACTTTTTTCCTTGTTTTTCACATGAAAAGGAGAGATTTCCTTGACCCTTAGTGTTTAATTTGTCTGTCAGTGCCCCAGGAAAGCCAACACCCTTGTGCCCAACCAGCCTGTCAGTATCCCATTACAGGGACCCATCACTGAACGAACCAACTGTTCAATTGACCTATTCAGGGACACATATCAGCAGTGCAAGAGAGACCCCTCAGCAGATTTTCCCACTTTATGACTCCTCAGCAGGCCTTTCACTTTATTTGAGTATGTTACCTGCTGATGATGACTGCCAGCACTTGTGAAGGACCCACACTAACAGTTTACAGGATAAGTCTTTATTAATAGAGAATTGAGTCAGGTTAAGGTTTGAGGGTTGCTGGTGACAGTATCTGTTATGAGTTTAGCTAAGTAGGCCTAAATTTAGGTTTTAGATTTCAGGGTAGGCCTGGGACTGTCGGCTGACTTGAGCTGGGCTAAGCTAGCTGACAGCTGACTTCTTCTAGCCAATGGTATTCCATACTATATTCTGACATCATCTCAAAGGGGTAAGAGCCAGTGTGGAAGTGGCTTGGTTCAGTTCCTTTATAGCCGTTGTCTCAGAAGGATGCACCATGCCATCCCAGGAGGGACGGGGAGGCCCAAGCCCAGAGCACTGGCTTACCATCATGCTATCTTAGAGAAGTAAAATGTTTTTCTTAGTTTTTCTCTCTGCTTAAGTCTGTCTCTGGGGAATTGACTTCTCTAGAATGATTTGTTGTTACAATAGTGAGATTTGTGTTCACTGGGGTGTGGGAAGTTATTTCTCGTTATTTCTAACTTGTGTAAGTGTGTGTTATATTGTAGTTTTACTTTTTTCTTTTTTGTATAAATATATATAGTTAGCTTAAGCACAAACCCAGTTTGTGAGGGGTTTTTTTTCCCCTTTCTCCCTTTTCTCAGCTGGGAAAGGGAGGCAAGCTCTGACACTGTGTTGGGCAGTTGGCATTTTGCCAGCTCAACCCAAGACAGTATCTAACAACAAAAAAAGTGTTCAAAGAAGTACACAGACAAGCTCTAATCTCCACTAAAATTATTCAGCACACATAGAGTACATTCTTAACCAACAGGCATCCCTATGAGGGAGAAGACTGGTTCAACCCATTGACTGATCCCAGCAGTTACGATGGAATTTCCCCTATTTTTTCCCCATTTTCTACTTACTTTTACACTATTTATGTTTAGATGGAACTTGAATGACTCTAGTCATACCTTTGTTAGTGATTGGCGTAAAATTTACTTCCTTCACTCTAAGGATATAGTAAATAAAATACAGAGCACATGCTTAGTGAGGGGTGGTTGTGCCTTGGAGATTGGTAACTTTGGCATGGGATCATAGTATTATGATTAGGTTATAATTAGCCAAGTTCTTCTGAGGAGAGTGATTTCACTGCAGTTTTTAGCTCAGCAGCAGGACACCTCTCTCCCTTGGCTGACATGTGCTAGGTGGTTTATCAGCTGCAAGTATCACCAAGTTCCCCTTCCTGCAAGGATTCATACAGAGCCTGGCTGTGGTGTTTCCAGTCCACTTAACCCTCTATTACTTTCCCCTTAGCATATGCTTATTTTTGAAGATTGTGTGTATGGGGAACCCTCCTAGAACAGGTTTTGAGCATGCTAGCCATGTTCCATCAGGGAGTAGCAGCTGCATTTTACCTATAATTTCTGCACCATTATAACTTCTGCTAGGATGTGACTATAACTTTTCAATCCCATCTACCTTTATGCCCAGCCATCTTTCCACACTGTTTAGTCTACAGAACTAGATCAGGAAACCTAGGCCCAAAAAAAGATTAAAACTTACAAAGACAGATTTAAAATTATACAGGTCAAGGTAAGGCTGAGATTTTGAAAAAGTCCTTGCACCTTGCTGTGGGGGTGGCCTTCATGGAATTTTTCTTCCCCTACCAACACTAAGGTTTTGGGAGCTGAAGGGCCAGGACTGAGAACAAAAGTGTGGTTGATGACTCTGGATTCCAACTTAATGGCTGGGGGGAGGTGAGTGGGGAGGGAGAGGGAGTTTTCCTGGTGCTGGACTACATTCTTTGGTGACTGCTGTGACTAGAAGCCACCATTTTTACTGGACTGCTGGTGGATGCATCTCAGAGGGAGCTCCTTCTGGCTCAGCTCTTTCCCCTTTCCCCCTCCACTCAAGGCACCCTGGGCTTCAGACAAAGAGAGAAGGAGAGAGAGTCAATGCTGAGAGAGATTCAATGCTGCCTTTGGATTCACTGCAGACTTTTACTGGGTGCCGACTTCAGCTGCTGTGAGCCACCACCCCCACTCAGTGTTTCCTTCTTTGAACAGAGTCTATATTGCCCATGGAAAAGGTTCCATCCCACCCTATGTGACCACTATTCTCATGTGAGTCATCAGAGCCACCTTCTCTTCCTACATTTTGCCTCCAGCAGCTGGAAACAAAAGGCTGGGGACTGACCGTCATAACCAGCCAAGGTGCCACACTGCTGTCAGTAAATATAATTGCACTGAGGAGAGAGAGACTAATGTCCCAGTTTGAGGTTTTGGTATGGTAGGAGTAGTTTCTTCTCATCTGTTTGTAGTTATACATCCATATATATATATATATATATAGTAATTAGGAACTGTTGTCCTTTTCTATACATCTTGTAATTAAAGTCTTTCAAATTTAAAGGGGTGTGGTGGTTATTGAGAAGGAACCCCTTCTCTAGTCTAGATAGACACTTTGGTTTCCTTTAAACTAGGACACATATTCTCCTAAAGATAGCTTTGGAATGCAAAATGGATGCTCTGAACACTACAAAGGGAGAATTAAAGCCAGCATTTATTTACAGGTTTAGCAGTATAAAATTTGACCTAGTATGAGCAAAATTTACAGTGCTAGCAAACTGCGTTCCTTGGGAAACACAGAATTCAGGCTGTTAATGCAAGCTGTTTTTTCTTTTCAATATTTCTGCTACATGAGATCCCATTTTCTGAGCACGTGATATACTTCCTTTCTAAATATTTTCTGAGGTGCTGCTACATGATGAGGAAAGTCTGAGAGACTTGCTTGGCTGAAAAGAGGCAGCTTTGGGGAACTGAACAGCATCCTCTCAGTACCAGGGAGAAAGTCATCAAGAATGAACCTGCATAAAGCTCAGACAGGACAGTGAGAAAAGGTTCTGCAGTGAGATAGTGGTTGGTCAAACAGACTGTCCAGGAAAGTGGTCATGGCGCCAAGCCTTTCGGAGTTAAGGTGTGCCTGGATAACACTCTTAGTCATACAGTTTAGTGTTAGGTAGTCCCGCAAGAAGCAGAGAGTGGGACTCAGTGATCCTTATGGGTGCCTTCCAGCTTGAGTTATTCTTTGATTCTCTCTGAAGAAGACAGAGCCAGGCATATCACAGCAGTGGAAGGCAGGAGGGGAAGGGGCAATGGATGTTCTTTGAGACTAGATTTGTCATAAATAGCAGTAGGAGTGCCTAAACAATTGGATATAACAAGAAATGTTTGCACCATGTGGATAGTCAGGCCTTGAAGCAGGTAGTCTAAAGAAAGATGTTTTTCCCCCCAGGTTTCTTTTCTCAGATGTTTACCCAGCTGTATAAAGCTCTAAACAATCTGATTTGATTTCACAATTTCACTGTGATTTCACAATTTCTCTGTGATTTGAGATATGTTGACTAGAGACCTCCTACAGTCCTCTCCAATCTGAGCTATCCTGTCGCTCTGTGAGTTACACTGGATGTCTTCCCTGAATATCTGAAAAATATTTTTCTCTATACAGAAGATTGACTAAAGATTATTTCAGCTTTCATTAGAGAAGTATGGTAAATGCTAGGATTTGAGTTTCATTGTTGGGTTTTGGTGCGTGATTTTTTAAAAAATTTGTCGGAGTTTCTTACATTTTTTTGTTATGCTGTGAATGCTTTGTGAGACTGCGTGTTATCAAGCTGGTGAATTTACATGATACATGGGATAGGTCAGTAACCCCACATTCACGAGCAAGCCTCAGATCTGTAATTCCAATGTAGGCACAGCTGCCAGCAGGAAAATGCAACCTACGTTATTTTAGAAATCCTAGCTTCCTACTAGATAGCAGCTTATGCAAGAACTTTCAAGGTCATAATCAAAAACCTCATACTGCAGGAATTTAAGGTGCCATCTGAAACAGGACTTTTATAGCCCAAAGCACAATTGAGAGACTGGCAGGGAGGGAATTGTAGAAAGAGGAGGTGAGAACATCTCTATGTCTTTCTGCTGTCAGAAGTACTAGTAGCAGAAATTGCTGGATTGAATTCTGGCTTGAACACAGGGTTTAACCATAACAAAGAGATGGGAAGAGAAGGTGCTTAATACTAGTAGCTTAAATTTACTAAAATGTCACAGTTTTGAGATTGCAAGATTCTGTAAAACATATCACAATAGGATCAAACTGCTCCTTTGGTTTCACCCCTTGTCTCAGATCTCTGTATATTTTGTATTGAGAAATGGATATGAAACCATATTCATTTTGGGAATAAGTACGTCATTTATAAAAATGCCTGGCTGCATCTACATTTAGGAACTATGTTGTGAAACCCTAGATAGTTAAAGGAACTTCCCACAAACAGCTGAGAATGAATCATGAGAGGAAGTTGGTAACATTGTCCTGTCTTTGAAAACTTTAAAGTCTGCACTGGAAATGCTTTTACCCAATATAAACTGTCAATTTCTCATTTTAAATACAGCCATCCAACAGAAAGTGCATTGAAAATGTTTTAAAAATGCTCCTTTTTCCTTTGTACTTCCAGTTTTAAAGGTGTGGATATCAAAGAAGAAAGACCCTACAAACAGGCTAAGTCCTAATGGTGTTCAGTGTTAGTGGAAGGTCACACTGGAAATGTTTATAGTCCTGACACCCTCTGGCTAGAGGCATGCGGTTGTTAGGGATTGCTGAACCAAGTAGCCCAACAGAACCAAGGCTGACTCAGCTCCAGCAGCCAGGCTGGGCACATTTTCTCAATATGCATATGGACAAACCTATGTGTTTAATACACATAGGTACCCCCCTGCCAAGACACACAGATCAGCACAGACAGAAAACACAGCATTCATGCAAGCACAAACAGCATCAATGGCTTTATC
>JAOXXN010000265.1:16101413-16132290 GCA_026770055.1 Myrmophylax atrothorax | reverse complement strand
GAGAAATGGAAAAAAAAAAAGGAGAAAATAAAAAGAAAGCAATTCCAGCACGAATAGAAACGGAAGAGGCTTCGTAAAAGAATCAGGATGTTAAGGCCTTCATACAGAACTAAGATAAAAGCATTCATCTTGCACTGAGAGCAAGTCTCAGTACAGGCAGCAATAAAGCAGTGCCAGTGGTCACATAACTTTAATAATATCTCCATCTTCTTCAAACATGATACATGCTCATCAATGACTAGAAATCAAGGGGTAATGCCTGCTATAAGAATTACTTCAGTTCTGTAGCCAAACCTCCATAGCATATCAAATAGAGCATATTACTTTGTATAAATGCACTCTTTCCTCCATTAAGGCTATGTTCTTTCAACTTGGAAAGACAAGTATTAACATAGTATATCTGAAGTTTCCTTGTTTTGAACAATTGAATTTCTAATAAAACATTACTTCCATTTTGTTCAGCAATATGGCTAGAATTTCTCTAATTGTGGACCAGAAATAAAGCTTCAAGGATGCAACTATTAAAGATACCTTATTTTTTTTTACTTTTTTATTTTTTATTACTTTTTTATTTTTTATTTTATTTTTCTTCAGTCTCAGACTCACAAAACAGAATGGCAAAGATCTCTGACAAATACATTTTACTTAAATACATAAATGTGGACGAACCAGTTCAGAATTTGATCCCCACCACATCCGCATACCACCCAGGATTTTTTTTTTTATTCTCTATTTCTGTGATCTACAAATTTTATTTTTAGAAGAAATCAAGTCTATGTATGTTCCTATATTCCACTAAAATTCAGAAAAAAATTTTATCAGAATCTTCTTTGAAATTTCATTTATCAAAATAAGGTGGTTGCAAATTTCTGGGTGAACGGAGCATGGTTGAAATTACTTGGGGTGCCTTGGAAACAGAATGCAATAGAATCGAGAAAGAATTAGGAAAAAAATTAGTTCAAGTAATAGGGAGTGATTTTTTTCTTAGCACAAAAATGTCAGGACTCCTGAATATGTTGTTGTGGATCTGTTCTTAAAAAAACAGGATATTTCCTCTGAACAAGTTGACCAAACCTGCAATTTGCCCTAGAGAAACCAACAGGGAATCAGAGGACCTGAGGCATTCCATAAAATTATCTTCTTGTTATGGAGATAGATTGACTTAACTTAGCAGAAATCTGAACAGCTTGCAAATGTGCTACAGGGCAAACTCCCATTTAATGAAAGTTTCCCAGAGTCATTGGACCAAGCTTTTCTTGTACAATTTTGCTGAAGATGCATCAATACCAATGAAGTAATATTCTGCCTCTGTGTTTGATTTCAAATGAAAATACTAAGTACAGGAAAATGGAGAGTGTGGGAGAAGGAAATAAGACTTATGAAAATAAATCTCATAGAACAGGAAAGAATTACCATCATTTTCTTCTCAAATATAAAATCTGCTGAGTTTATTTATGCTTGTTTACCGTTTTCTTTTTATCTACTTCAGCATAAGAGAAAGAGCTCATTCTGTGCAGAGATATCCTTGAGGTAGGATGTTCCAAATTCTTAGCCACTGTCCTGTGCAGTAAATTATTGTGAGAAAAGTATTCAACCCATGAATTACTCCACCAAGATGCCATCAAGCTACCCAACTTTCTCCCTTTAACATAGTCACTATCTTTCATTTGTCTGAGTTTTATGAGCAATGGAGTGAAAACTCACAGCACCTCTACAAACAAAAATTCTGAGTTAGATGCATCTGTGCAACAGCATGTCCTTTCATTTTTGGTGCGAATAGTCCTCCATCCTCCAGCAGGAGGAGAATTGGCAGAAAGCTAGAAAGAATTTTTTTCTCATCTGTCTAGTGAATCAGACCTCCAAGGAAGCAAAGAAGCTAAGCTCTGCTCTTTGTCTATTCCCTCCACCAAGGACAAATAAGCAGATTAGTTTTTTTCAACCAACAAGCTGCATTTGGGCCCTAAAAATGTTATTACTTGCCTATATGAGAGTACATCAAAAAAGCTATTTTGAAAATATATTATTTAAGCTGAAAAAGCAAGTGTCCAAGTGCTAAGAACCGTCAGATTCCTTTTCCCTGTAGAAACTAAATTCAAGCTTCTAACACATTTATCCCACACAGCGAGAAAAAGAAACTCTTTATGGAAGCAGTATCCTCCCATGTCATCAAGAATGTGATTGAGAGACAGTTGTGGCTCCAGAACTGCAGCTCTTGAGCATACTTAAAGACACATGCACACTCCTCCCTCCTTTCCAAGGCTTTTTGTGTGCAGCAGTTCTCACGTATACTCGGGTTAAGGCAACAGTCAGTGTGTCTTAACTCTGACAACTCCTTCTAGACTGGGAACAAAGCAGTGTCTTACTAGTGGCTTAGCCAATTAACAAGGCAAAAATCTCAAATTTTTTAAATATCTTACTCTGAAAAAAAACCCAAACAACCATGGGCAGGAAGTGATTCTGTGACTATTACTAAAACAATCTTAATGGTTCAATGTTGACTATATTTTCTAACCCATTGTTTCTTCTGTGCTAATACAGTGGTGTCACGGTTTAACCTTTTTGCACATTATCAAGTAAGAAGACCTCTTAAAAGTCTGAAACTCCATTTCATAGGAAAGTTAATTATAGCTTGGAACAGCTAGGGGAAAAAAAAAAGAAGAAGAAAATTGGATTGCTTTTGACAATATTGTGACAGACTTTTTGTGCAGGATGATTTACAATAGCCCTTGAGTTCTGAGTCCAGCCACATGACTGTAATATCAAAACTATCTGGAATATGCAAATGCGCATATCTGTAACAAACCATTTTATTTACTTTGTGCCATAGATGCAAACAATAGAGATGACACAATTCCCTAGAGTTCTCATATCTCTGATGATGATCCCAGATAGAACAGATTCTGAACTAAATCTTCTTGAATACTTTTACGCATTCACAATAACTTTTTTAAAAAAATAAATCCTATTAAAATTCAGATAGATCTATTGCTTTTTTCTTATGTGTTGCTTCAGTATAAGAAATACATAACTAATGAGATTATTACGCATAATAAATGGACGTAATATCTTTTAAAGAAAATAATTTCTATGAAATGCAAGTAGTTTGTTGGTTTGGGGGTTTTTTTAGTTATGTAAATTTTCTGTTTTACCTAAATTAAATTTAAAATATCTTACATGGAATAAAATTGCTTTAATTTTATTGTCAATGGTACTAGTAAAATGAAATACACATAAACTTCCAGTTCATGGTCAACTTAGTAAATATTTTCATTAAGAATATATCAGGGAAAGGTCAATTTTTACACATGAATAACTTGAATTTGTATTTCAGATTCATATGCTTTAGTCCCTGCAGCAAAACTTTCAACTGAGCAGAAAATATTTTTCCAATGAGCCATTTACTAAAACAATCACATAAATGTACTTCTAACACTGCATGAACTACCACTGTGACAATTTGCCATGATTTAACTTTCAAATTTGAAATTGCTGACATGATGACAAAAAAGACAAATAACAAGAGCAAATAAATTACAGGAAAGGGCTGTATTTTCTTTTGTAATTGTCACAAAATTATGTCAAATGGACATATAGCTCCTGTTGTGGATAATTATCTTGTACCTTTGCTCGATTCTAATTTCAGATTGTGTATAATAATTTACAGCTCTTGGAGAAAAAGTTTCACCTACCAATACCTACCAATATCATGTTTTGCTTTTCAGTTCCTTTTCCTGATAGTTGTTTCCCTATACACTTAGAGTGTATTTCTAAATTAAATAGTCCATAATATCCTCAAAGTATTAGTAATTTCTCAACTTATTTTAAACTATTGATTTGAAAATGAAGACATAAGGAATTTTATGATATTTATTATAATTTAATATAAGGATTTCTTATATTGAGTAATGGTTTTTAGTCTATAAAAGAAACCGACTTAAGACACTTAGTGATTTAAGACACTTTTTCACCTACATAATGGCAATTAAGGATGTGTGTAACTTGCCCCAGAAACAGGCATTCTTACTGCTGTGAGATATAACTTTTCCTTTATAAAGAACATATCTGATTTAATAGAACTGCAGATATGTCAACAGAGAATCTAAAGACATGGCATGCTTTACAAACTATTAAAAAGCAATTGTGTGCCTGCTATTAACTCCTAAGTATATTTAAAAGCTGCACTAAAAACAAATTTACTGGTAGGTGTAGATTTTTTCTTCATGAAAGACTGTAGTTCCTGAAAAGAATTTACATTATATTTTTTCTCTTTGTGCCAAGTCATAAGGTATTCAAACCATTTTAAAAAGGTTTAAATGAAAAATCTTCAAAACTACTTTGTGAAGGAAACTAGGCTTTATGAAAACAAAACCAATCAAAAAAAGCTGGTTCATTCCTGAAAGTGAATTTTGAATGCACCCAACCCATCAGAAAAAATAGAACCTTAGAGCACTGAAAATATACTCCCCTCAGAATGTGAAAATGTGTTTGAATTTTTAACTTTAGAATTACTGAATTTTCCCATTTCATTGGTATTTTGCATAGAATAAAAAAGGGAAAGTTGTTTTCTGATAATTTGACTTACATACATAGGATATCTGATGGAAAGGAACATGACATAACTATTCTTGACGTAATAAACCACTCAAATATGAAAATTTGAACTGAATTAAATACTTTAAAATATTAATTGATGGATTAATATTTTTTCATTTCACATTTATTTACTTTTATATATATTAAAAATTATTTACAAGACATTCCTTTCTTCATGTAGCTTGCTAAACATTAGATACACAAGAACCTGGTTTTGTTATGCACAAAACTATCAAGAAATAAACTTTTAAAGAAATTGATCTTACTGTGATATTCCCCTTTTTACAGTTTATGACAACATAATGATGAATTGTCTTGCAGTAATACTCACTGAAGTCATGAAAGGTTAATAACTCATTTAAACATTCATTACGTGTCCCTATCAAAGTCATCTTAATTTCACAAAGACATCGAAGTTTCTCTTTAGGGAAACACTCTCTCAGGATTCAAGTGTGATTCTTTATTAACAAAATGGCAAGTGCAAAGTTACATGTCAAAACCCTGACTGATGATGCTGCAAATTGGTTCTTCCACCAAAGCAGAAGACTTTAAATTACTGCTTTTTAAAGGTGTGCTCCCTCAAAGGCAATTAATGTGTCAGTTGTCAGTCAGGATTATTTAATTTCCCAGTGAGGGCTAAGAATGAACAGAGCATGGCATTGCCCACAAGAGAATTCTAATAATGCTGCTGATTTTCCACTATTATTTTGTCTAAAATTTAAGAATTAAAATTTCAGTGTGTCAGTAGCATTTGAAAAGTTAAAAAAAAAAAAAAAGACAAACAGAAACACACACCCTAAACAACCAACCAAAAAAACCCAAACAAAAATGTGTAAAAAACAAACAAACAAACAAACCACAAGAACCTGGCTTTTAAGGAACATATTTTTCCTAGGCATTCATAACTTTCCCCATGTAAGTCAGAAATAAGTAAGATACAATTGCTATTTGCAGTATATCTATTATAATATTTCTCATGTTGACAAGCTATGTCCCAGACAGCCCTGTCTCAGAATGTATAATAGTTCACCCAAGAGTGGTAGGTAACCAGATTTTAAATACTCTTTATTCTGTGATTCAAGGCAGTGATTTTAAACTGATGTCCTATGCTTTAGGAATGACATAATGCTCTGAATTCATGACTCTTTGCATCTACATTACTAGTTTTTCCTAGCTGAAGTCAGAAGTGCACTTCAGAAGTGAATCTTGAAGTTGAATATACTTAAATGCTGTTCAGTTCACATAGTGCAGCACTTTTAGTGTACATCATCTGTATCCTTAATTGGAAAATGAAATCCATCCAGGATGTTTAATGCTCTCTGACTGTTGTCAGGCATTCATGCCATAAGTCTGCACTGAAGCCAGCCTGAGCATACAGTCAGGAACTGTAACAGCCACATCATTTGCTGATGTATGCATAGCTCAGATCTCTCTTGCTGGTGCTGTTACACTTGTCATCATACACTCAAATTTCCAAAATAAAATATTTCTGCACAAGTGCAAGAAGCTCTATAATTGAAGTAAATTCTGAGAACTTGAGAAACAGGCCATGCAGAACAACTTCAGTGTGGAAACAGTCATCCCAGTTATGTTTTCCTTCTTGCAAGTCCTGATGCTTCAAAAACTAAACAGCATAAAAGCATAACACTGCCTTTCAATAAGATAAATGTTTACTGTGTACACAGATGGGATTTGGTAAACCCAATGCAGTATCTTACAGATAACTGCATTAAAGTTTTCTAGCAAAATGAGGCCATATGCAGTAGGTTTCTACACTCAGAATAAACATGATCATCAGAATTGCTGTCCTGACATTTGTCAGATTAACATTTGCAGTAAGTGATATTACTTACATTTATTCTTTGTCATTTTATTGATTCAGGCTTCACGTTTTTAGTCTTCCAGTAACAAAGTGCAGTGTCTCCAAAGATAACAAAACAGATTTAAATAATTTCACGTTAAACATCTTAAACATGCTGAGCTGTTTGAGAAATTATTATCAGAAGAGTATAGTGTTCCCTTGAAACTGAGGCTGTTGTATAATGGAGTGTAAAAAATAAGGTCTCTTCATGTATCATGCTCAAAGAAGTGATTTCATATTACAACAGGGATCAGAATATGCTTCATGCAGTTTTATTGTATGGCAAGTTTCTACCTAAGCAGTGACATGAAGCAATTACATACGTAAAGTATTGTTACCTGTTTAATAAATGTATAACATTTAGACCATGCAAAGGGTTATAAATTGAAAAATAAATAAGACAATATGAATTTAAGTTTTCACACCAAAGCACTTGCTATCTTCTTGACACAAAAGAAATTAATATTTTGTTTCCTACTTTTTCCCTTCAAAGTCCTCTAAGATAATAAGAAAACTTGAATACTTGAAATAAAATGTAAATTACATAATTTTTGCTAATCCTTGCAGAAGTTCATATTGTCATGAAGAAAGAATGCCTTATCTTTGAAGAACTATTCCAAAAACCTGTAGACACTAACACGCTGCTTTTGCAATCCAAGAGCCTTTTACTTGTTCAAAGCCATAGCTATCAATAGAATACAGAAATACAGACCGTGTGACAAAGGAAATGTGTAAAACTGATGGTGATAAAACACCCATACTTTAAGATATAATCCTAGTGTACTTTATATAATACATGGATTTCATATATTAGGGCATTTTAAAAGTATTTTTGAGTATGAGCAACAGGAATGTATACAAGTATACAATTAATCAAGAAAATACTTTATTGAAGAGGGATGCTATTACTGATTCAATAACACCAAGAGGGTTTTTTTGTTTTCTGAAAACTTTTCTGATTTTCAGATTTGATTGAGATATCATTTTTTACCATTAAAATGTACAAAATAAAATTTAATTGCATGATCTTATATCTTTATAATGTTTATATTCAAAACATCTATTGTTAAGAGTATGTGAGAATACTTTGGCAGCTTTTGTATTTCTTTTCTAGAACACGACATATGGATGACAGGGACTGAATTCAATCTCAATAAACTTAGCAAAGTGTATTAAAATATTTAATAACATTTTGCTTACTGGAAGACTTGCTTGAGGAAGTACTATTTTCTGAATCATCTATATTGTGGCATCTGACTCACTTTAAAATTAATTATATCTGACTCATTCTTTTTGCAACTCAACAGAATAGCTTGACTTAGTGTTAAAGATACAAAATGTGGGTTTAATTCCTCAGCATGTGAAAAGCTCTTGGCATGATAATAAAGTTTTCCCTCATTCATTTCCTCCAATATTAAAAGTAGTCTTGTTTTCACTGCATTAGTCTGTACACATTTACTTGGTGTCATAAAAAAATCAACCTGATTTCAAGCTGTTAAAGAAAAAAAAAAATCACTGACTTCTGCACTTATTATGGCTCTTTCTCATGGGTATCCTTTGTGCTGTTCCCTTTCTGAAATGCGAAATTTACTTTGTGGATCAACAAGAGGAGAAAAACTTCTTTGCATAAAGATGGAGCTGAAACAGACATCAATTCCACTCTGAAATCTAATGGGTGGAAGAAGGATCCTTCCTCTGTTTCATGCCTATGTAAAAGATTCGCATATCTTTAGAATAGCAATCATCACCAGTCAGTCAAACAGTTTTGGAAAAAAAAGTTTTCTTTGAAGAGGGTTATGCAACATCCTTGGGCTGGGATGATATTCAGCTACAGAGAGATTCTCCAGAGTGATGTGAATGCTGACAATTTTTATCCTATTCCAGGAAAGAAACTTGCAGACTTAACACAGCTTTTGCATTTAACAGCATTCCTGAAATCCTACGTTTTAGTTCAAATTATTCCAAAGGTGATGTCAGCCATGGACAAATTGTTATTGATCTTAAAATACATGTTTAAGTGGAAAGCTGACAGCAGGGATAAAAGAAAGAAGTGGAAAGCTGGCAACAGAGATAGAAGAAAGAATGGGGAAGTAATTTTAAAATTTATAAAAATTAATAAGCATTTTTCATACATTATTGTAAACTGGAATTTTCCCCATCCCAACGACAAATAAATGACTGAGGTTTACACACATCTGCTTAGGAATCAGAATGTAAACATACACTATGGTTTTGTTTCTGGGCTGTCCTTGGGTCATCTTTCTCAACACTGGGACTAAGGATGCTGTAATATTACAAACTTTTCCCTGCCACTGAAGACTAAGCAACGATGACCTTCACAACATCCTTTTAACTGGCATGACATCTCTGATTTTTTTCTTGTCCTCAGTACTAAAATTAATCTGCATTATTTCTGAAATGGATAGAGCAATCGTTTATAGAAATGTGGATACCCATGGAGCACTAAGTCCATTTTCTTCCAGCTCTGTAAATTCTTTGTGTATTTCCATATTCCATTTAAATGTAGGAAAAAAGGTTCTGATCCCACTGAAGCCAGGAAATTATGTGTCATTAGGTTCAAAGAGAGAAAAAACAGCAGGAGACAAGGCAAGGAGAGAATGGAAATGATCTTGTCACTATTCAGACACAAATATTAAATGAAAACTATGAACATTCCAGAGACAAGCTACTGTTTGGAAATCACAAACTATGCAGATTAAAATGAATTCATTTAAATTGTCTAACTTCCTTGGCACTTCTTGAAGAATAGCTAAATCTTATTCTGAGAACACAAAATCTGGACAGTCAGGAAGGGTTTAATAATGAAGTACATTTTTCCCTCCAATGTTTTCTTTCACAAGTGTGGGGGTTGAGGGGACCTTGTGCAAGAAATGGTTGAGGAGATAAATGGTTTGGAAACTTCTCTTGCTCAACAAACCTGTTGTGGCTAAAAGGAACATATGTTGAGAGAATATATGAGAACAACCAGTCTTAGGCTTTCCTTCAGAAGCTGTTTCTCAGCTAAACTAGATAAGAAGCACACCTTTGCTCACAAATTGGGAAAGGAAAGAGGAGGGAATGGGTTATGGCTCAGAAAAGCAGCACTGCATAGCCCAAAAAGCCCTTTGATATACATATAGACTAGAAGACCTGCAGCCTGTGTGTGTTTTTGCCACCTAGCTGTGAGTTCTGGAAGCTGTGTAGTGTTCGTGAACTAAACTTCCTTTCTTCCTTAAAAGTCCATGGCTTAGCTGTCTGCTTATCTGCGTGAACATTGAAGCCAGCACTAGTTAAAAATTTGCTATAATATAAAATGTATATCCAAACAAGTTTTAAAAAAACTGCAAATAAGAATCACAGAAATGTCAGAATCTGCAAACACAAATGGTTGTTCCTTTATTGGAAAGTGTTCTCTGTACACCAAAGTTGAAAGAGATAATCAATTTGGAAACTGGTTTGTCCCTATCCATTAGTTTCAGGAAGGTTAAAGAAGGGTAATATGAATAAGAAAACACATAATTTGTTTATCTTCCCCTGTCTGCCAAGTGATAGGTCATTACAAGTTTTTTCAAAATGAATCACACAAACTTTAGCTATCACAGCTATGATCATTAGTCTAATTATTGCCTTTACCTAAATGATTTTCTTTAATTCTTTGACATTACTTAACCAGTGAGGTTATGTAAAACCAAAGTACCTAGCAGCAACCTTAAAATTTAAGAAATCTTAACATCTCTGAAGACAGCCTCTGGATTCCCAAAGAACTAGAACAGCAGTGGCCAACAGAGAATTGTATTTTTAAGGTGTTCATAGTAGATGTATAGTTTTAGAGTAGAAGGGAATCTTAGAACCACTGAATGGTTTGAATAGGAAAGGACCTTAAAGACCGTCTTGTTCCAACCCCCCTGTGAGTAGCAGGAACATCTTCAACTAGAACATGCTGCTGAAAGCCCTATCCAGCCCCTTGAACACTTCCTGGGGGAGGGCATCCACAACTACAAATGTCACAAAGGCAGATGTCAAGAGGAGGGTGCTGGACTCTTTGCAGCAGTGTGCAGTGACAGGACAAGGAATAATGACCGTAAAACAAAATACAAGAAGTTTCACCTCAACATGAGGAGGAACTTTCACCTCAACATGAGGAAGAACTTCTTTACATTGAGGGTGGCAGAGTACTGGAACAGGCTGCCCAGAGAGGGCATGAAGTCTCCGTCTCTGGAGACATTCAAAACCCACCTGGACGCATTTCAGCATAACCTGCTCTAGGGGACCCTTCCTCAGAAAGGGTATTGGACTACATGATCTCTAGAGGTCCCTTCTAACATTAATTATTCTGTGATTCTGTGATTCTCTGGGCACCCTCATCTAGTACCTTACCACTCTCAAAGAGTTTATTTCTAATATCTCATCTAAACCTGTTCTCTTTCAGTTTGAAGCCACTGTCCCTTGTCCTATCACTATATATTCTTGTAAACAGTCACTCTCCAGATTTCTTTTATGTTCCTTTCAGATACTAGAAGGCTGCTCTAAGGTCTCCCTGGAGTCTTTTCTTCTTCTGGTTGAACAGCCCCAACTCTGTCAGCCTTTCCTCATAGGAGAGATGTTCCATTCTTCTGCCCATCTTCGTGGCCTTCCTTTGGACTCACTCCAACAGATTCACATCCTTTTTATATCAGGGGCCCCAGATCTGGATGCAGGGTTTCATGTGAGTGGAGTAAAGGGAGAGAGTCACCTCCCTCCATCTGCTGGCTACATATCTTTTGATACAGCCTAAGACACAGTTGGCCTTCTAGGCTGTAAGTGCACATTGCCACCTCATGGTAAGATGCTTGTTAATCAACACCCCCAAATCCTTCTCCTCAGGGCTGCTCTCAATTCCTTCTCTGCCTAGCCTGTATTTGTGCTTAGAATTGCTTCTACCCTCATGCAGGACCTTGCACTTGGCTTTGTTGAACTTCATGAGGTTTGTATGGGTGCAAATTCCAAGCCAGTCACAGTCCCTCTGGTTGCCATCCCTTCCCTCTAGCCTGTCAACTGTATCACACTCTTCGATGTTGTCAGCAAACTTGCTGAAGGTGCACTCAATCCCTCTGTATATGGGAAGAAGTTTGTTGAGGGAGAGAGGAAGTCAAGAGCATAATGGGGGGATGTGAATGGAGCAAGTGACAGCCTTATGAAGTGTTCAAACCACTGGATTATCAGGTAGTTTGATGTGAGGCTTTCTTAGTTCCTCTTGCAAAACAGCACCGCTAATGAAATACATAATGATCCTTTCTTACTAGTACTTAACCAGACCACTGGACTATGATAAGTAGTATAGATTTTCACTGAATATATAATGAGCTGAATAGACCCTTTATAGATTTGTGCCTGAAATTCATCTTCAGTCTAAGCCAGACTTCTTCCCCTGAGTGCTGTAAAATAAACAAACAAACAGAAAAAAATCACAAATTAAAAAAAGGCTACAGGAAAACCAGAGTTTTCTGCCAGACACAAGGACAGCATTCACAAATCAGGATCCTGAGTGGAGAAAAGCATACATACTGAGAAATTAGGTCTATTCTTGCTTCTTTCACTCAGAAAAACAATTGAACTCTAATCCTTATTGTTGACTTTAATCCAGCTTTATCATCTTCCCACTCAACAGATCCTTGACGATCCCATTCTGAAGTGATTCTTCTCCTCATAGACAGTATAGTGAACATAGGTACTTAATTTTGCTCTGAAGGTTCAGCTAAGAGGTGAATCAACTCACTCAAATTTTACATAAGTATTACTCACGCCTTAAGTATTGCAATGCACAAGAAGGCTTATGCATGTCTCACAACTCACTTCAAATCCCAAACAGAGTTTCAGTATAGTGTAAACCATTCATAGGTCATGTACCTCCCCTTTGCAAAACACAAAATCATTGACACGGTGCACAGACACAAGTATTTAAAAAAAATGTCAAGAGAAGCACAAAGAAAGAATCACTATACAGGGAACAAGTCTGTTTCTTTTAAAATGTGTATTGGGAACAGTTTTGTAGTATTTCAGTTATGTCAGCAGCAGCACATGTCTCAGGTATAGCACCTCTAAAGCTACCAGCCTTGTAGATCTGTTCTTCACATTCATTATCCACAGTGCCTCAATCTTATATTCTGTCTTTTAAGTTGTAGAATACAAGGCAGTTGGAAGTTAATATCAGGTTTCCTAGGTACACTATCTTTGTAACCAGCATGCCACATACATTTAGGATACAAGAAAATTGAACAGAGCACAAAAGTGCTTTTCATATATTAACTCAGCAACTCTACAACAAAATTCACTTGTAACTTGAGACAAATATCAGAGAAAGCTGATTCAGGCCTTAAATCTGAAAGCAGGAAGGATGGTTTAAAGAATAGAGTTTAAAGAAGAAACGATTTAAGGAGGATAAAGTGTGCTCAGAAATGAAAAGTAGTCCAAGTAAGACTGAAAGCAGAATGTGCTACAAGAAATGTCAAGCAAAAGGCAGAGTAAACCAAAGTAGACTACAATAAAGAAGGAACATTAAATTTGTACATATGTGCATATATACCTGTATATTTGTAAATTTGGGTGGGCAATTACAGGTAGGATCATATCAATGTATGCATATCCAGCACTGGCCTTCATGAGAAGGGATCACTGTTCCTCCTCCCAGACATGTCATAGATGCCTCCAAAAGCCTAATGTCCTGAATTTCCAGCTCCTTCACTGCCCACATATAACCCAGCCACAGGATGTTCTCACCTGTGTTCTGTCATCTGTGGTACAGACATGCCAATGAATTTCACAGACAGAAAAAGGGGAAGGATGCCTTGACAAAAGAGGATTATCCTGGGCCAGAGATAGGCAGGAAGCAAATGCAGCCATGTTAGGCTGGGAGGAAATAAGTATATTTACAGTGTGCTCAGCTGCACTTTGAGGTCAAGTAGCTCAGTGGAAGAGGTGTGAAGCAAGAAAGTCCCTGGAATCCCTCCCTTCATCCAACCACAAGATGTCTGACTGGGGCAGGATTTTCATCATGGGTATTGGAGAAAGGTTGTTTTTTTTTTAATTTTCTAAAATACAGTAGCATATGTGACTAAAAATATTTTAAATATTCACTTATAAACCTCTCACTTTTAAATTCAGATTAAATATTTTGAAATTATCCTTAAAAAAATTCTTTCACTGACTCAGAGTAATATGTTTTAGAATTTTTTATGATATATACTTTTTTTAATCAAGTTTAGTCTTTAATTCATTCTCATTTTTTTTATCTGAAACAATTTTCAATGGAAAATTTGAATGACATATATTTGCAATAATTTAAATGCTGACACAGTGCAAGTCCAGTTCAGCTGATACTTAAGATCGTTTACATGTGTATTCCTATATAAATCATTTAGAAAACTCACAGCCTGAAATAGTTTAAAAAGCAGTAGCTAAAAATATGTCTCCATATTTCTGAGGTATCAGAAATTTCCTTATTATTATCCTCTGCTTTTACAGGCAAGATTTTCTGTTGGTTTTTGCTATGTGCAAATGTGAACATATTCCCCAAAATTTGTTTCAGATGTTGAATCTTAATTATATTAGAATGCAGTATGGACAAACTGAACAGTTTTCATTTTGTATGATTATTTATTTCTTCAACCTAAATAAAGAAATTTAGCTGACACCAGTTGTGTAAACTTTATATATTTAATTTATATGAAACTACATAGAAATTCTCTAACATTTTTCAGTAAGATGAAGACAAGATTATCCAAAGATGATACACAAGGGAAGTATAATACATGAGGAAAAAGTGTGCCATTAATGTTAAAGAAATACTATAAAATGGAGTTGAAATGTGTTTTTTATGATTATTAAAATAGATACTTGTCTTAAAATGCTTAAGCAGATCAAATGAAAATTCAGGGTAATAAAAAAGGAAATTAGACACTTCATAACTTATCTAAAGAATGGATTAGACTTGCATTTAAAAGATTCATTCGTATTTGTTTTTTATGAATGTAAAATAAAACAAGTAGAACATGAATGCAAAGCAGATTTTATGTACACTGACTAATTGACTCATGCAAAGTGAAGCAGTAGTATAGATTATAATGATACTACACGTAGGAATATCTTGACAGAAATTTGGACATTAGTTTCCTTGAATAAAAATGCACATTCTTTTTCCTACTTGCTTTCTCAATGTCAGATCAATAAAGTGCTGTTTAAAACTACACTAGTGCTATGCAGACATTTTGAGAGTCTATTTATACTTTCACCTTTGAAAAGCCGCTGACCTATAGTAAGACCAGCTAGAGCACACATATCCACTGCTGCTGCCTTTCCTTATGTGTAGGGATAGGTCCCTTTTCAGAAGAATTTGTAACGGAGCTAGAACTCATTTTTTGCTTAGGAAGCCTTTCTTGCCTAAGAGTACTTTTCTCGTAAATAGTTGGATGGGGATTTTTATCCTTCTCTTTTGCATAGCAGAGAAAAAAATACAGTATCTCTCTAGTCTAAGAGCTAAGTCCTCACAGTGTTACAGGCTGTGGAGGCAGTGAGCCTGGGGGAGGGAAGCTGAATGCGGTGATAAAGCCCAGGAAAGAAAAGAGGGTTTTGCCTTTTCTCAGGCCCATGCTCTGAAAGCATGGTCAGTTTTTGTTTTGTAAAACTTTTAGTGCTCTTGTCTTTAAGTAAGCCTTTTGAACCCTTTACACTGCTGTGGCATTTTGGGGGATACCTGAGTATATTTAACTTTACACATGGGAAATTATTCCATTTCATCTATGAAAGTATTTTAAGTGATAATATACTAGTGTCATTTCAGAATAACTTTCTGATGCTAGTTCACAACTACGCTATGTACTCAACATAGGTATCAGCAGAGTAATTTAACCCCTGCTGCCAGGAGGCTGAGTTTATTAATAATAATGAAGATGGTAATATCTGATACAAACCTGAGCAATACAACAATAGAAGGGGTTAACTTGACAAAAAACAGAAGGGAGGAAAAAGGCATGTAAAATGTTATCAGCTTTGAATTAGGATTATGCTACAGCATCAGGATAGAAGGATGAAAGGAAGAAGTTTTTAGAGAAGACATTATGTCAAGTTTACTGAAAATAAAAAAGCCATTGATTACCAAGATAAATACAAAGAGCTTAATATTGGGGTGTAAAAGAGAAAAAGGATGCATAGTTTTCAGAATCAGACATATTCAAACAATATAAGAAGCTTTCCTTGCATAAAATTTTCACAGAATCTGCTGGAACTTTCGTATTCAGAGACAGTTTAGATTTAGGTTCTATTGCATCCACACTTAAGATTTCACGGACTGTAAAGAAGAACTAAATCAAGCAAAATTATATACCTGATCATTCACTAAAATTAGCCTAAGGATTAAATCATGCTTCTCTTCTGTAGCCAATGTCTTCAAAGAAAAGAAAATTATTATTTCTCTGGTAATTCTAATTATTCAGTTCTAGGTAGATCTTGCCAATAGCAGCATCACTTTCTGCCTCATAAAACATCAGTATATTATTATGAAGCTAGTAGAATATCTGAACATTGGTCATTTTTTAAAATAGATGGATAATGGTTTTCCTATTGAAACTCCGGATTTAGTGTGCATTCCTCCCTTTCATTAAAGGCAGTAAGAAATCAGGTAAGAGATGGAACACAAGGCCATGATTCAGCAGTGACTCTGCTTTTTCTCAATTCTATTTTCTCTCTTAAGTATAGATTAAAAAGTGAATGAAGAAGACAGAATACAATAAGGACTTTTGAATTATCTTTTGCTTCTTCATGAAAAAATGATGACAAATTCAAAACGTAATGTGGCTTCAAGGCACGATATTCAGCAATGCCAAAATCAGAATGAATTCATGCTGGTCTGTAAGTAGAAGTGGACATATCCAGTCTTACTTCAGCTCACTTGTTAACAAAGCTCATTTCAGAATTTTAGTTCTAAAGTCAAAAGGTCTAGTAAGGCTCTTTTTACTACTTTTTAAAAAAATTAAAAGTACTGCCCCACAGAATTTAATTTGTATAATTGCTCCAGGGAGATTTTTACTGTGGAATGCAAAGGGGTGAAAGAGACCCCCCAGAGTGCTGTTACCCTAGGCAAGAGCTCTGTTCTTGTGCCAAAGGGTTTATTTTCAAACACTAAGATTTTTCTCAGAGGCCCTAAACACTCTTGTGTCCAAAGGTACTCAGTGCCAGAACCTTTCATAAAGGTTTCTCATGTGAGGTATTTGCTGTAAGAGCTGTCATAAAAAATCATCCAAGAAATAACACAGTGAGCAGTAGAAGAGCTAGAGGACACCCTGAGACCCCTTTTTAATGCTGATCTTTCTTAAAAGCCGATCAGTAGTATAATTGAATAGAGCTTTTCTCAATGGTATTTGGCAAGTTATTTTCTGAGGTCTAGATACTGACCTGCAACAAAACACTTGATAATGCTTAATTCAGAGATTGAGGTCTAGGTACATGACATGAAATCTGCAACTGTTTTCTCTCATGTTTATGATGATGTTATCTCATCGTCATATCAATTTCTGCCTTTATACTCAGTCTTTTTTCAGGGCTTTGTGACTGGGAAAATTACTCCTGTTAAAAGACCTAATGAATTCACACACAAATTTTCAAACTTTAACAATGGAAATTAAAAATACCTTTGTGAAGAGGGCATTAGTTATACTAATTTTTATCCTAAAAATAACCCAATGGTAATAACCTGGTATTATTTCCTCCTAGGTTCATATTGCCCTTTACTTCTTAACCTAAATTCTCTTTTCACTGTAATACCTCTTACTAAAATTAAAAAAAAAAAGTTTTAAAAATGGTCACATATCAACATGAAGCTGTGACAGTACAATAGGTATTGCCTAATAATTAGACACTCAAACATGTACATCTGCCAGACAGCGGAGATCAAAAGGCTTCTTAGGGAGTTATTTCTCAGGTGGAACATAAATATTTACTCTGGGATGATAGGAACCACATCCTAGACTCTAAAGGGAATCTGGACACCTATATCTGATGTATAATAAAGACTTCAGATTAATCTTTTCATTTAATACAAAAAAGTCTCATAGGAATTTGCATCCAATTTTTTTCTCAATTTTTTTAATGTCAATGGCTTAATAAAGTTATCTAAATTTAACATCAATCTTTTATGTAGTTTAAAATTTACTGATGATTACAAATAGAGGACTTCTGCTGCTTCATGAGGTTCTCATTATATACCCATCAGTAGTCATTCCCAACAGGACAGAAAAGAGCAGATATTATATAAAGAGCTTTGAGGTTTGGATTATTTTTTCTTTTACTTTAAGCCAGACAACCATTTACTCATCTGACTTGGTGTTGGCTTGGAGGTTTTGTTGGGTATTTTTAGTCTGTATTGAATCCAGGTTTTTTTAAAACTATAGAATCATTTGATTTCAAAGCATAGTATGTCTAGGAAATAATATTGTACACATAGAAATAAAACCCTACATTAATTTTAAATATATATACATTTAAATTTAAAACTTCTCCTAGCTGTGCAGGTCGAACCTTGCTCAGCCAGCTGGCCCTTCATCTGTTTGTTTCTCATATCATGCAGCAGATTATCCCTTTTGAAGACAAATTGTTTGCCAGTGACTTTTTACATTTTCCAATTAATTTCTTTCCCATCTCAGCTGTAATGATTAGCAAGTAAATTATGTCATCACAAAGTTTGTTTGGAACAAAACTCAAGACTTACCTGCAAGCTTTTTATGTGTGAGCAAAATGGGTACGGAAAGAAGAGCTGTGACTCATTAATTTTCCTTCCTGATAGGATCTTGGCTATATTTTTTAGTTTCTATAGCAAAGTAATGAAAAAGCCAACTTCACAGGCTACTAAATGGGGTACAATGTATTTAAAAAAAATCTTTGCCATTAGCTATTTCAATTGGATTTTCTCTTGCAGAGAGTCTAAAAAACTATAGGATGATAACATGTATAAGCTAAGTGTGGAATATGCATATATTTATGAGTTACCACTGTTGACACACTCTCTGTTATCCACAAAACAGACAGAACTGTGGGCAAGCCACATTAACAGGCAACAAGTAGTTCCACATCCCTATAGTTTGCACTCTAGATTGTCACTCTTCCTGAAACAGAACTTGGATATCTTATCTATGATCGTACAATACCATAACTTGGTATCTCTGGAGTTTTGTACTGGAGTAGTGACTTTCAAGGCAAGTAACTACATCTATTAAATGCCTCTGTAGAAATATTTCACACCATAAACACTAATGCTAAATTCATAGCAGAATTCAGACACATATAAGTGCCATTTCTCATTGAAATATTCCTTCAGCTTCCTCCTTGCACCTCATGCTACAAGTACAGATTTGAAATTCATGTGTATATGCATACATTTTATTTCCACCACCTACTTTCTCAGACTCCAACTATTCGAAGTATAGAAACCTCTTGAGTTAAACGTAATTTCTTAGCATTTCATAACTCTCAATGGATTTTCCTTCCAAGAACTTCTCCAAATGCAGTAATAATACAGCAAAAATTGGAGATATTGGTTATTTGTCCCTTTGGTTACTTTGTGTATAGCAATATGTATTAATTTTAGAAATAGTTCTGCACATTAGCTTTGTACTAGAAGCCAAGGAAATCAGAAACATTCTTAGTAGTAGTAGTAAACAGTGGTGTCACAATCTTTTCCTTCGACTGATTTCATCATAAAGGGACTTTAAACAGTCAAGCTGGAAATACGTCATTAAATATGACAAGTGAAATAAAAATTTTCATCTGGCCTGTACACAAGTCCTCATTTAGAATAGATACTCAGGATCTTACATTTTGCAGATTTTATTAAAATAAAGATAAAATTATTTTTCTTACCTAGGAATTTCCATTCCGCTGAAGTATAGGGAACTCAACAGATTTCATTAAGGAGGTTTTAATGTTTCTGTGTAGTTTGAGATAACAAAATTCTACTGTTTCCAGCAAAATTAGGACAGCAATCACATTGAAAAGAAAACTAATCTGAGGCTTAGTATGATTGACCAAGCTTCCTACTCTCTTTCTGCAGTCTCCTCCAGAAGGCAATACAGAATGGGAGTTTATGTGTGGTGTTCCAAATTACCCTGTACAGGAGCCAATTTCTGAAATTGGAAAACTCAGAAAAGAACATCAGAACAGTTGGAAAATAATATCATAACACAGACACCTCAATTAGATGTCTTATTTTAGGAAGCATCATACAAATGAATGCATTGCCTTGAAAGTGCTTTAAAAATGGGTAATATTTTGAAGTAGGACACCAAGGAAAGATACATGATCACAAGTTTATGGAATCAGTCTAACAACTTTACATTCAAAAATAAGAAGCATAGTGGGATACTGCCACAGATGAAAGAGCAAGACGGTGGTCTTCTTGGTTCTAGAAGACGTGTGTATGTACACCCAGGTTCTAGGAGATGTGTGTATGTACACCTATGTTTATGTATGGGGAGGGGAACAGAATATAAACACAGAAGGATTATTTGTAGCAGGAAGAAAGTAAGCTAAATATCTCCACAGCAAGCTGCCACTGAAAAGGCCAAGGATTACCAGAATGCAGTTTTTAATTGGGTTTGACAGACTTTTGAGAATGGGAAGCATCAGCACTATAGTTGCCACCATGTTCAGGGACCATAGCCAAGAAAACATAGTCTCTGAAATGCATTAGCATTTTTGAGGCTTTCTGCTGTTGTGATTTTAGTTAGAACTGAGCATCTCTTGTGATTCTGAGGAATATCATGCACTCTGCTACATAATCATGAAAAGGCACCTGGAATGAATGCCCAGGATGTGCTTTATTATTTGTATGATAGGGAAGCTGTTGTTTTTATCAAGTATTACCGTACTGCAAATTCACTAATCTCAGCGTAATGAAGGACTGGGAATACAATCACAAAAAGCACACCTATAAGAAATCACTGTTAAAAGGCCTATCTCAGTAATGGGCATGGTGTCTGTTTTTTCCTAGTGTACATCTAGTTTAATACTGAATTTTTAGGGATATCTTAAGATGGTTGTCAATTTTATTTTATGGAACTGTAAATAGAGAACAACATAATAAATTATATGAAAGCTCTGGAGAGAAAATAATTTTTCCTATCATTCTGAACATGGCACTTGCAAGCGCTGTTACCTGGGTATAATGTTAGAAAGGGAGATCATGTTCCCTACCACTTCCAAGTATTCAATCAGAGAAGCATTCTCAAACAAATGACTAGAAACTTTCTGACACAGAAATGTTTATTTGTTTGTTAATTAACTACTGAACACTTCACCACTGGTCAGATCTGAAGGTCTTTATTCACTTTCACTTGGCCTTGTGAACACTAGAGTCTCAAGGCTTAGCTAGAAGTTTTCTGAGCTGTTCAACAAATTATGTAGGACCCAAGCATTATAACCAGGTACAGAATCTCAGATGAAAGAAAAAAAGTTCTCTGTGTTATTTATACATCTCAGAGGGAGTATGAGAGGCCTCTTGGATGGGACTAAAACTCTGCAGCAATCATGACTGGGTTGTTTGGGGTTTTTACTCAGTATATAAAATTTTCCCATCTAACAAGTTAGGAAGAAGCCACATAACTACCAGTACAGACTTTTAGAACAACTTCTTTCAATAATTCCAATTTTGTACTGTAAGTGTATATAGCCAGTCCCTCTGTTAGTGATGAAATCCAAATTTGTGATCCACAACTGTCCCAAAATCCAATGTTAGCTGTTTTAAACTCCCTTTTTTATGGCTGGCTTAAAAATAAGCACTTCCAGATTCAAAATGTAAGTAACGAAGTCCATTTACCAAAAAGAAAGGAAAATGTGAAAAATTCAAGAAACATATGTTTTTAAAAAATTTTCCTTTTTTTTAAAAAAAATTTATTTTATTTCCACAAAAATATGTAATACAGGGAACCTATTTTCTCTAGTTCAACATATGTCCTTCATGTTATCCTTCATATGGCCTCTGTCCCATCTTAAAAAGGGTCCACTGAATTCAATAGTGCAGCAGTGAAACAGCAGGACATCTTCATAAACTCATGTGATTATCTTTGTAAAAGTTCTGTGTTCATTCTGAGGAAGTGAAAAGAGCCATTATTATTGTTCATAATGCTGAGAAAATGGTATTTCAAAGTAAAAATAAAATTATTAATATAGAATGCCTCATTTCCCATTGCTGGTTATTAGTGTTCCTTTGTTATCACCCATAGTTTGTCTTTATTCACTTTCACTACAGAAATTTTATTGCTCTTTCATCTCACTCCAATTCTCCTTAATGCTCACCTTCAGAAGATTGTAATCAGACCTCACTAGATTTGAAGACCCAAATAAGAGACATTTAACACACAACAGACAGAAAGATTGTTTAGCAAAGAAAGCACTGCCCTCCCCCCCAAAAATATGTGTTTCTTGTTTCCATTTACTTTCTGTATAAACATTATGTCTTAATATCTCATTTTTCAATTGTTTAATCCAGTAAATTCTTGTTGAAAATTTTGCCTCTAATCCAGCCAAAAATATAAGCACCTGCTTAACTAGAAGCTTATACATCTATTTCTTTGAAGTGAGTAAACCTAGCAAATTTAAAATTTAAATGGTCTTAAATATTTTCTTGAACAAGGAGCAGAAGCAAGCTTTCAGTTCTGATTTCTAGCAGAGAGAAGACAAAAGTACCTTCTACATGTCATACCTCTGCTCTTGCTAGTATAAATACATGATCCTATTAACCCAGGCAGTTTGATACAAAGAAAAATCAACCACATAGTATTTTAAAGTGATTTTGATTTGTTGTTTTCAGAGTTTCCTTGGTAGTTTTTTGTTTTGATTTTTTTTCTAGTTGACAATTTGGATTACCATTCTTTAGAATCTCCTTAACATCAGTACTCATGACGCAAATATTTACCCATGACTTCACTGAGTTTGTAAGGCAAGAAGTGCCTTGCAGTGGGTCACAGCATTATGCTGATTTGGACTGATATGTACAGCAAGGCACATAATTTTTTTTCTGTATTCCTACAGAACAATAGGCATAAACAGTTCTGGAGCCTTCAAACACTGTGTTTTCTGTAAGTTGCAAATATTCATAATAAGTGCAGTTGCTTTCCTCTTCCATCTGAAAGACATACAAGCAAAAAAGCATGTTCATTATGTATGGGCTAGGTTTTCATGCAGGACATTGCTGGATATATTTTTAAGGATATACAATAGTAACATCTAAAAATACATGACTCCAAAATATGGCTTTTAATAATGGAACCAGGGATAACATAATGATGTCTCTCACTGCATATTCCCTTATGCTTTGGATTCTAAATCATAAGCCTCAGAATTTTATTAATACTGCAACTAGATGTTTGTCAGTATACACATATTGAAGAATTAAAAATTACGAATGTTGCTACAGATATCTCTTTCTTGCACTTTCTTCCTCAAGTATTTAGCTTTTCAGAACAATCCTAATAAAATACACATAACAAACAACACACACGCAATTTTCACAAAAGACTGGTATTTTATATATATAGTTTGTTGTGAAAATTATGTCTGTTTTGTATACATATATAAAAATTATATAAATATAAAATTATATATATAATATATTCTCTGTATGTGTGTGTGTGTACATATATATATAAATAAAATTCTAGGAATTCTACGGTACTCAGTCTTTAAACGTGACTTTTGAAGAAAGTATTGTTAAAATGCAAGGTAGTAATATCCCCTTACAGTAGAGTGGTAGGCAAAATCCCAATTGTTTTAGTACACACCAGAACACTAGAATCAATTTGTGAGATCAGGTGCTTTTGAAGAAACAGGTTTCCTAGGAGAAAGTCTCATCCCACCTAATTTTAACCTTTTACCTATTTTATGTATCTAAGCCACATTCAGATGAATTGCCACATTCAGTTTACAGATCAGATAAGTATCTTGGAGTAGTTATCTCATCTCCACGAACATCAATTATTCTGAGCTGGATCTTAAGCCATAGAAAGATCTGAAAAGCATTGTATATTTCTCTTACTTCTACCCCCTATCCAGTCTTGTTCACTGAAATGGTGAGAATCTTGGCCTACAATAAACACTTGAAAATCCTCCACAAACACTTTGAAACTCATTACTGCTTGTATATCCTTCATCTTTGACTACAGCAATCATTTCCAGCCTTTTTTGACATTTCAGTTCCCCAGTACATAGTGTTTCAAAATAAAACCTGAATGTCTAAAAATCGGTGAGCCAGAAGAGTACAGAAAAAATATGCAGCTTTTCTTTCTAATTGCATGTGAATTCTTTCAGTTGGATCTCAGATTCCTGTGATCACATATTTTTGGTCACAATGAGACAAGTCTCACTTTTTAAAGCTCAATTTATGCATGCTCCTTGTTAAAGTTTTATAAAGCATTTTGTAGATTTCATCTTTTGTTATTTTAATACACAACAGCAGTAATGCAAACAAATATAAACTTTTCCTCTGAGCTCATGCAAACACACCCAGCTTTAAGCCAAAAGAATGTCATTACAGACCAGTAATATTACCAGAGAGGATGCATTAGCATTAAAAATAAATGTTATGCATTCAGATAAAAGCATAGATGAGTCTACACAGTAAATGACACTTTTAGATTCATGGTGCTCAGCAATGTGCAAGAAAATTGTAAGAAAAAAGCTTTTACCATATATATATGTATGAGTACACAATGCACCTATTACTTTTAGGAAAAAAAATGTTAATGCTCTTTAGCAAACCTGAATGCAATTAATTTCAAGAAATGCAGTTCTTTCACTGATGAGGAGGGTGGCTAACAGACCACCAGCTAATTTACTAAATAAAACCCATTTGTAAAACAGATTAGCAGTATGTGTTCATCTGTTGAAGGAAAGTCTTCATTAAGATATACTTAGATACAAACTACTGTCTTGATGAAGTTTTTTTTTTGTAATAGCACTTTTTGCATGAGTGTGTGATGTGACTTTGAATATATTTGCTATAAAAATAGATAACAACAAACAAAAAACAAACCCAAAAACCTCTTGTATCTGTGGCCAGAATTGCGACACAGTAAATACCACCTTTTTGCCATTTCTAGTAAAAGGCTTTAGGTTCTTCCATGAGCTGAGAGCACCCGCCTCAGGGCTGGCCTGGGCTCACCTTGCCTAGAGGACCTGGGCTGGACTGGAGTGGTTTCAGCTCCTGCCTTGGGTCCAAGCGTCTGTTGCCTCCACTTCCTGAGCCTGAACTGCTCCAGTCCCTCTGTGGGAAGGATCTGGCAAACCCAGGGGGTCACCATGTCTGGGGAAATCATGAGGGTTGTGCTCCTCTCTCAGCTGGGATCAGCCAGAAAGCAGCTGTCTGAGGCAAGGAAATGTTTGAAAATAAATCCAGTTCTATCAAACTGAACAGGAAAGACACACTTTACTCTGCACACAAATCTTCCATACACTTTGTAAGTAACCTGTTCCTCTTGGTGAAGACTTTGTGATGTTTGAAACCCTATAAAACCTTTCCATTCTGCAGCTCATGAGGCGTACTGCAGTAGTGACCATAAATCCCAAAATGATACAAGAAGGGTTAGAATAAGATCAGGTAAAAGGGGTAGATCCTGGACAGTTCACATACAAGGACTTTTAGGAGTAATGTTACTATTTCTTTAGACTATTGGACTGTTAAATAGTTAATTGGATTAAAAATAAAGTCATAGCTGAATGTATATTATGTTACCATTTGCTTGCAACAAGATTTTGACTGTAATAGAACATGGTGAACAAGCAATAAACTGCTTAAGAACAAAGCTGTTTCATTCTCTGTTTTCCCACATTGATTAAAAAAAGTCTGCAGCAATCACATGAGAAATTAAAATCTTGGAAAGGCAAAATTAATTAAAGTCATAATTAGATAATAGCCCAGCTGTTTTCCTTAGCTCTGCTTTCATACACTCTATGTGTCCGAGGATCTAGCAATTTTTTTTTTCAAGAAGGCAAGAAGGGCTGTCTTTCCAATACACGTTGACCACTAAAATACAAGGTTGAGAAGGCAGGTAGCTAAGGCATCTGGGGCAACAGGATATATATGTGGCACTGCAGGAGCAAATGGCTCTCCGTGAATGAACTTGGCAGTTTGCTTATCCCCTTAATCCAGGCTAGAGGAATCTCTCCATCATTTCACTTAATAGCTTTGTAGGGATTTCTTTTAAGTGGAAGGAAGGAAGGAAGGAGTTTTGCGCAGTTCTGTGCAGCGTTTTATGATTTGCACCGATGGCATTCAGAGTTGTACTTTTATATGTCACAAACTAGGAAGAGTTTGTCTGAGTCAGTGTTTACTTGAAAAAATGTTTAAGGAACAACCAGAGGTTTGGGCACTGCATATGATCTTCTATAATAATATGCCAAATGGCCCAACAAGGCTCCAGTGACGTTTTCAGCTGAAGCAGAACAAATACTGTAAGAAATTTTCAGTCTTAAAAATTACCTGGAGTGTTCGTGAGTGAGCTAAACAAATAGTAAGTGAAAAAGATAATGATGAGTATTAATTAAAAGGGAGAGGTGAATCTCTCATTTCTTTTCTGAAGTACAAAAGATCACTTTGCACAGAAAACCATCTTGGAAGTAAGCTTCATTCTACCAGTGAGTGACATGATCTTTCTCCTTACACTGCAAAGTCATTTTGAAACTTTCAACGTGTTTTTCATGTAAGGACTGCTTTACAAATCAGTGTGAGCCTTAAAGGCAAAAAATAATTTAACATAAGGCCACATCATGATCATATTTTTGAACTTTAAAAATATATTAATGTACATTATGGACAGGCTGAAAACAAAGACACCCAAGATAAACAATTATCACATTTTGCTACTCCTATTCTGCTGAGTGCTCTTCACTTTCCTTGTTGTGATATGCTTTTTATATCAATTGCCAAGAGACAGAAGACCTTGTGTTTAGGAAGGGATAGATTGACATCTCAGTTTCACAGGTATACCAAAAATAATTACAGAGACATCAGTAGAGTAATTAAAAACTATATGAATATAGTTAAATAAGAATTAAAGATCCCTAACTTTCAAATATGGAAAGATATTTGCTTAGTCAGTTTAATCCTAAGTGATGTTCTGCATTTACACACCTGCCTGTATAATGAACTGCAATATTAGAAGACACTGTGGGGTTTTATCTAGCCTGTATAAAATTTGTTTCTGAACACATCTGTTCGGTGATGATGTAAGGGTGGGCAATGAAGAACTACAAGTAGTGAATTTCAGTGTTATCATGCCTTTCTGTTTAAGTGATGAGAAGCTAAATTCTTAATAACATTAAAAGTAACTGTTAATAATAGAATGATATATTACCAATAATTTCCAGCTGACTGTCTTGCAGTAACCAAAGATTTTAATGAATTCTAGATCAGAAGATCATGAAATACCCAGCACATAAATCTAACCCTGGAGCTGCTGACTTGGTGAGGGCACAGCCAGCAGGGCCGGCGGCTGATCCCATTCTCAGGAGGGGCACATATGGGAGCCTGAGTGACCAGGAGTGCGGCAAACTCCTGTTGCAATCAAGGCCAAGATAAACTGTGAAGTAGGCAGAAATATCTTGGTCTTTGGTACATGGAAAGATGAGCCTTAACATGGTAAGCACAAATACAATGATATAAACAATTGGGATCACTGTATCTGAAGAGATGATACCACATGTGCAGTTTGATAACTACAGTGATGGCAGTTTGGAGTGTAGGGAAAATTAAATTTGCAAAGTAGAGTTCACAGGCAGATTATTAAAGACCTCTAATGCAGAATAAGAGAGATCAGAAAATGTTGGGACAATTAAGGAAATCTGGTAAATAATCATAATATTGATATGAAAGGACTTAATTTTCCCAGATGTTTATCATTTCAAAACAGACAAAATAAAAGGGCCAGGTATTGTCTGATAATTTACATAGCAAGCCCCAAGATCATAGGTTGTTTTGGATTGTATCTCAAGAAATAAAACATATACTAGCAGTCTGACTGCACTAAAAACCAGAAATATTAGCCTTTGATCTTACATCAGAGAAGGTCATGAGGTTATTTCATTTCTATTCTATGCCTTTATTTATGTTTCCACCTCTGAATTGTGGGCAGCTGTTCAATACATTTTCCCATTCAGGACAGAGGAAATACACAAAGGAATAAAACATGCAAAATGTGAAAGGAATACTGAATATTCTGAACAAAGATGTTCCTACCTTTCCTCCTCACAAACGTATCTTTCTTCAGTCCTAGATTAGTGTGTTCACAGCTCATGTAAAAACCCACTTAGAAGTAGATTGTTGTATCTGTGTGTGCACTGTTACCCTTTATCCAATACATATTCTTTGACCAGAAATTATTAATTTCTTATTATTTTTATACAGCCTAGTTACAGCTCTACTCAAGCTTTCAGACCAGGCTCTGCTCTTTTTATCTGTTTGGATGGCACTCTACCTCTGCCTTCACTCTGGCTAAGTAAGTAAACCCTGTTTCTTCTGAAGGAGAAGGCATAGATTTGTCTTTGAGCAGAAGTAGCAGTTGCATTTCGTGAGTCAATGGTCACCACAGGTAAACCGTGACAAGCCTTTGACCTTAATTTATTCTTATCTTTCTTTCTTTATTAGTGCAGAATGAATGAGCTAGCTGGAACAAATATGAGGCACAGAAAAGGGACCATAGGGACCTAGAGGATAAAGGCTACCTTTTGGAATTTCTCCCTTTTTCTACTAAACAACTTCGTTGATCTGTGTGTAGGGAGTTATTTGCAGCTTGAGAATACAAGAACCACAATAGTACTATGCACAGATGCAAAACAAAAGATTGAGCAACACTCACTGAGCATTACTTTACTTCAAAGTCCCATCTCCCTAAATTCCTTCTACGTACAGCAGAGAAAAAGAAAATTTTCTAAGGGACAGCTTGGAGTGGGAACAACTGCAACTATTTTTCTGAGCCATCTTACTCCATTAATAGCCTTCCTAAGCCAAAGTTCTCTCAGTGAATATTTCACAGTGATGATAACCATAAGATTTAAATGTACTTCTCTGACATACCTACACACAGCTACTCCTATGTACTGCAGGATATTCAGTTATGGAGCTTAATACAACAATGAACTTAACATATCACCAGGGACTTGCATAAACCTGCTTCAGCATGAATTAATCCCACAGTTTTTATCCCAGGCTTAAATAATACTGTAATAGCTTTAACCTGGAGTACTCTGATTCAGAGTAAATAGAGGGATGAGAGTTTTATTCTGTGTTTTAAATGGAATGTATGAATGAGAGATATGAATAGACATAATTAACATAACTATCCTTTCTCTCCCACTGCATGCAAAAATTCAACTCATCCTCTTTTTTTTTTTTTTTTTGTGAAGAGGTATACCCTCTCAAAATCTTCTCTTTATGAACTATTCCCGGTGGTGTCTTGTGAGTGAAACAACAGATACAGACCAAAGCAATTGTTTATGCTTTAATTTAACTGTAATAATTCCACTACTATTTAGCTGTTACATAATGTCCTAGAGTTGAGCTGGATTATCATTAAATACTTGTCATTTTAATGAGAGCTGATGGAAAAGCAGATGGACGTTCAAGTCAGTTTTTTAGAATGATGCTCAGATTTCTGTTTGAGAGAAGGAAATAAAATTCAAGCTAACATTTCACAGGGTTTGAGACAATATTTTTCTGTCTTGTTTTACATCCTGCTTTTTATGAGTTTAATTATTTAAAGCTAGCATTTTTAACATTAAAAATCCTTTAAAAGAAAAATAAATTAGAAAAAAATAATTTTAGCAATTGTGCTATGAATTATTAAACAACTTGTAACTTCAAGATTGCATGTTACTTTCCATGGCACTTGATGCTGCACTCAGTGTGTGTATTGGACAGTGTCCATTAAACCAATGGGTAGGCAGTATTTTGTTCCCATGTCCCTTCCTTTCTCTACTAAATTTAGATCTCTATATTCAAAACTAGCTTCAAGAGACAATTTTTAACATTGCATGGATATTTTTTCCATCTATCAAGATAAATTCTCTTTGTTTCTCAATGATTTTATTTCATTACTGTCTTATGAGAAGAATGCGTGCTGTTTCAATTTCATAGATGCAGAATGGCTATATGTGGAAGTTAAGTTTTACATATTTATCAGTTACATAACTGGTAAGGTAAATAGCATGCATGAGTATATATTTCCAATTACTGACATGAAATTATTGTTACTCTGGACTGTATGCCAAACCACGTTATCATTCTCTGATCTGGCTTTTTGCCAGTGTAAATGATTGCTGTCTAGTAATGAATTCAGTCCACATCAACACTTAACATATTTTAAATAGCTCGATTATAGTTGTATATTCTGTGAAGTAACAAACAGAAATAACACATTAATTAATTTTGTAATTTCTGTGGTTAACACACTGTAGCATGTGGCTGTATTGAGCCTTGCATAACAGGTCCTTATTCTCAATGCAAATCCCACGCTCTTTGGAAAAACAAATAATAGTATCATGTGTGAAGCCCCAGAGGTTGCACTGTTAAGAATGTGCAGCCACAAATTAATGAACAAAGCACGGGAAATTCAAGGGATCAAACAGTTTCACAGCAGTCCAAAAAAACCAGAAGGAATCAATCAGGGTAAAACCCAGTGGTGGGTTCAACAAGGAGATGAGCAAAGTCTCACTTCTAATTCTATTTATGTTTTACAGTAAACACTAATTGGATTTTAAAGAAAATTAAAGCCTAGAACCTTGATTATTTCTCAGCTACTGACTGCTCTAACCACAAAGCTATAAAGTCAAAAGACTGTATTTATTCTTTAATCATTCTCTGGGCCCATAAAATCCTGTGCCAAGGGATGAGCAAACAATCTGCATGCACCAGCTCTGGTCTGATAAATAGGAAACTTTCACAGAATATAGGATATACAAATCAGATACCCTGACATGTGTATGTGAATTTATTAACCACTGTATTAAGGGAGAAGTGCCTCCATTGGCCACATGTCAGAGGCAGACCTGTAACTCCTCCTTGCTAGAACAGTCATTGACATTTACACTTTTACCAGAGAGCTCTGTGTGCTCGTGTCTTACATACTTGCCACTACAACTTTACACCATGCATCAGATGAGTGACCCCAGGAGAGAGGATGAGAATTAAACCCTATGTGTGGCATCTAATTCATGTCATACAAGAATCCTAAGAATCTGACATTCCTCTTTGGTTTCCTAAGTCTTTAAACTAACCTTATTCCTGTCTAGTCTATGACTGAAAACAGCAGTCCTCTGCTCTGCTGAATTAAATAAGAACAGAACCATGAGGTTTATAACTCTAGTCATGGAATCACAGAATCACAGAATATACCAAGTTGGAAAGGACCC
>JAOXXN010000265.1:16062672-16093073 GCA_026770055.1 Myrmophylax atrothorax | reverse complement strand
AGTGTTAAATCTCTTTAGTATAAACTTTAGCGTATTAATTCAACAGAATTTTCATCAGTCAGTCTTCAAAAAATATTCTGTCACATATAAGCAGTAGCAGTATAGAGGAAGATATGCTCAAACAGAGAGGATTTTTCACATACCTGTCTTGAACACACATTACCTTTCCCCATGAGCCTGTCTGTATTACAGCAAGATAGATCATAAATGGACACCCTTTCAGCCTTTTTCAAAAATCATAAAATATTGGTTTAATCAAAATCAACCTTCCATAACTAAAGAAGGAATTTGAATGATCGTGGTGGGTTAACCTTGCTGGCTGCCAGTTGCTCAACTCTTCATTCTCTCACTCTCCTCTCTCAGCAGGACAGGAGGAGAAAAAAAAAAAAGGTGAAAAAGGTCATGGGTTGAGATAAGGACAGGGAGATCACTCACAAGTTACTGTCAAAGGCAAAGCAGACTTGACTTGTGGAAATAAATTAAATATATTGTCAATTAAAAATAGAGTAGGATAGTGAGAAACAAAAGTAAAACCAGCTACTCCTGGGTCACTCTTCTGCTCAAACTCAACTTCATTCCTAACTCTTCTAAATTCTCCCCTTGAGTGGCACAGGTTCTAGTGGGGGTTCTAATGGGGGGCTTTGTAAGTTCATAATCCTTTGACTTTGCCACTCCTTCCTCATCACATTCTTTTCATAATTCAGTGTTGGGTTCCCTGCCGTTGGATAGATTCCTTCATTAACTTCTCCAGCCTGGATCCTTCACACCAGCTGCAGTTCATGAACAGCTCCAGCAAGGTTCTTTCCACAGTGTACAGTTTTTCAGGAATGGTTTGGGTCCCCTACATGACTACAACTCGTGACAGAAAATCTGATGCTCTCTGGAGTCTTCCTTGGGCCTGTGTCACTATGGTCTTCTTCACAGGTTTCAGGATACTCTCTGCTCCTGTACCTCAAGCACCTCCTCTCCTTCCTTCTTCATTAACCTCGGTGTCTGCAGGGCTGTTTCTCTCATATTCCTCTCTCTCACAGCTGCTAGGGAGTTGTGTTGGTTTTTTTTCTTTATTCTTTCTTAAATATGTTATCACAAAGGGGTCACCAGCTTGGCTGACAGGCTCAGCTGGGTCCTGTTTGGGGGCCATTTTGGAGCTGGTTGGAGTCAGCTGTGTCCAACATGAGTCAGCCCCAGGCATCCTCTCACAGAGGCCACTCCTTCAGCACACTGTGCTACTGAAACATTGCCATGTCAACCCAACACAGTGAGTCTAACAGTTAAGGGCAATACAAGGCACTTTGCTGAAGCTTGTGTGACCTTCTACAGTCTTTTTCATACTGCAATTTTAAATCTTTGTTGTAAGGCTTCTGCTAAACTGGCAGTGGCAACAGCAGCATCCAAGTTTTCTGAGGAACAGATTATCCAAAATGCCATTAGTAAAACCAAAATTATTATTATGAAAGTATTTCCTTAATTTATTTTTCTTTGGAAAGAAATAAAAACATGACAAAATTATGTGAACTGCTTTTATTGTATTAGCCAGGAGCATGCATCACATCTTCTACTTCTCTTGTAGCAATATAAAAAATACAGAAAATTCAATGTAAAAAAAAAAAAGCCAAAACCAGAAATGTAATTAAAAATATCTCAAATACAACTAAAGAATAAAAGTCTGTCTTACATATCGCAATGGATGTAAAGGAATCATCCACTTAAGATAAATACTTTTTTAAATAATAGAGTGTTCAGAATCTTTGGAGTGGTTGTTTAAAGGTAAAAGGTTGTAAAAAAGAAGGATGTTCTGTCAGATTTCACAGAGCACTGATACACAGCCAATATTTATCTGAATACTAAAGAAATGCTCAAAACTGGCACTTACATTTCTGCTTTCCTTCAATAATTCATACTCCTGTTGTTGGCTGTAGCAAACAATAACTTTCTTGAGATAATTTCAATACAATCTGTATGTATGTGAATGCATCATTCCTTACTACAAAAAAAATATTCATATGACTTAATATCATATTGTTGTAAAACAACTTATAAACAAAAAAACGGCTCACAGAATTCACAGAAAAATGTTATTGTTCAGCTTTCCAATCACCCAGAGGAGCCATATATTTGTAATAAAATGTTTAGGAGCCTATTACTTTAGATTAAGAAAAGAGAAGAACACAAACATCCTATTACAAACATATATCTACTTTGGAACTACCAGCTTTTTAGGTGCTTTGAGAGCATCAAATTCTGTATTTGTTTTTGAGTCAGTGAGAATAAAGGCTGATGTCTATACTGCAGTTTATTTGCATCAAGGACAGTAGTTTATGAAATTTTACAAATACTTTTTATTTTCCCTCTAAAGAATACACCAGTCATAGAACTCTGCCTTCTCTTTCTTGCATAATAAAAATTCTGAAAGTGTTGGTAAACCAATTTTTGAGTAATATTGGACAGTACAAAATCGTATCTATGGATAATTTTCTGGGATATTGAGATAGGAGTCTACTTATATAAACGTAGTGAAACCTCCCTGCATGCTGCCTGTTCGTATCTCCGTATTCAGGTGCCTGCCTTCAAGGTAGAAGACAATTTCATGTTCAGATTCCAATTTTGTGCTTCTCGCAAAAGCATCAAATAGAGTAAAGAATCACATTGAAAGGATGAAGGAAAAGGTTTACTGTCAAAGTTGTCATTGTCAAAAAAAAAAAAAATCCCAATGAAGAGTATGGAAGTGAAAAATCTGTGCATTAGTTATTGCACATAGTTGCATCTAACATAAATTTGGTGATGGACATGGAAGTAAGTTTCACTGATTTATACTCAGTTTATTCAGTTGTACCTATCTTTTTTTTCTTTATAATTCTTCCTCAACAAACTGAGAAATCCCTTCCTGAAAATATATTAATTGATTAAATTACTAAAGAAGCACTACACCCGTAATGCTTGTGGGTTTTCAGAGATGAAAAAGTTTGTGTGTTTGATATGAATTTAAATGTGATGTCAATGAACAGCACAGGTAATAAGCTCCTTTGGCCGATAGTGTCTGGGAAAGCATCATGTGATGCATAACGAGGTCAAAGATTGTTTCTAAAGCAGATGTTATTTTAAAGATTGGTAGCATTTACTCAGCCATTCTCCCCAACGTTAGGATCTGTTTCAGTGGTAGGAGCTTCAGGTTGGCAGACTGGGCAGCATGAAAGCAAGGGACTCAAAGAATTGAGTCTTTTAAATCTGTGCAAGACATATTTCTATGCGTTACTGTATAAAATGGTGAAAGATTCTACAATGAAAGCTAAGTGATTTATTACCTTGATATGGAGCACAGGTGAACATATTTCTTCCTTTTTCCTTGATACCATTGAGAAGTATTGCTTCATTTATCTTATATATTCTACCTTCATTTATCTTACATATTTTACCTTCAACACTGGTTAGCAAGCTGCAATACAAACTTCTAAAAGAAACTTTTGATACTCAGATAATGAGATTCCTCTGTACAAAATACAGTTCTGGAGACTTTGTAATGTCATTCTTTTCACTCCTTCTCTAAGAAGAATATTAAAAATAAATTAAAAAATGAATTAATGAATAATCTTGAAAGAACAGAAACATTAAGCCCCATCTTACTATCTTCTCTTTTTAAATGCAAACAAACTAATAGCTTTTATATATGTAAACAAACAAAAAATTCTTAGTTGGCAAGTGATAGCAAATGAATATACTTCATACTTCAATGTCTATGCTAATGAATGATGAATTACATTAGTTCTTGACTCATATGGTGAATAAATCAACCAGATGATTAGTAGTACAATTAAGCCACAGGGAAAAAAGTAGTATCAAGAACATCAAAATGACACATTACAGGGTACATTTGATAAAAGTATTACAAATTCATTTTTAAATGTGAAAAAGCAAATAACTCTCCCCTTACCTCCCCAGGATGACAAGAGCTTCAGCCAAACTACTTGAGACAACACTTCACAACTCAGCAGAGATTGGTTTACATAAGACAGGTGCTTACCAGGCTGAAAGACATTCTCAGTGCATTTCTATGAATGGCTTTCAATGAAGTGGCAATAATAGCATACACGGGCAACATATGGAGCTAAGAAAGCCAAGGGGGAAGAAAAGAAAAATATATATTAGCTAATGTAAATTCTAGCAACTGAAGCAAAATAAATTATAAGATCTGCCTTCTTTTCCTAGTTTTCTCACAGGACTCACTACAAGCTATGCAAGTTAATTAAAACATAATTGTTTATACTATTGAAGACAAAGTCTGGAAAGCCAAAAATGTCTTTTCAATCAAAAAGTGTTTCTCTGACCATCCCTCTGTGTTAGCAAACCCGTCACTGAGCTTCTAGGTATTCCAGATAGTTCCAAGCAATAACAGTCTATATGTCTAACAGTGTTTCTACTTGATTATAGAGACATCATATAATTAAGATTTCTCTGAGGAATCAGAGGCTTTTCTCTGAATCACCTCTCATATGTTTTTTACCTTTCTAGAAGAAGTTTGAGTAAACAACATGCATTCCTTTTCATTTGGATGTGTCGTAACTTAAGATGCCAAAAAAATAAATACTATGATAAAAATCATGCTAGTAGTAAATTTCATTTTTCAAAAAGTTAACTGATTCCAAGCAAGTGGCACCCACACTTCTGCTATGGTTGTGATGCTTTCCAGGAATTGCTCTAGAGAGTAACTTTGTGCTGTCTAGTTTTTCTCTGTTACAAGAAATCTTGCACACATTTCATTGAGGAATATATCTGGTCCAGGTAGCTGGGCTCCCAAGCTGCAGATTGAGTTGCAGATTGACATGCTGGGTGAGTTCTGGGTGGGCCCCCAAGAAAAGAGGCTGGGAACAGCCAACCTTTGGCATGACATAGACATGAAGAAGGGTAAATGGACACGGGGAGACACAGCAGTGAGCCAGGAATTGCCAAACTTTTGAATAACAAAGGAGGCAAAGAGGGGTGACACTAGAGAGCTGGACGGACTCAGAGGGAGACAGGAGCAGGGAACTCAGGAGGAAGAGTGAGAGTTGCATGTGAGGAGACTGGGAGGATACAAAAGCCATGGTGTTCCTTTGTTGGGGGTCCCCCCTTGGAGGCACAAACTTGAGCTGTTTCTGTGTTACTGTGCCATGAATAAATGGCTTTATGGAACTTGACATATGGGACACTGCTATGGGGAACCTGGGTTGAACTGGTAAGGAATTCTAGTCTGGCTGTATGTGATGGGGTGTGCAAAGAGTCAAGTGGGGCACCTGTTGGTCACTGGAGCAGCCTACTGTGAAAGGACTCCAGTCCCAGCAGTGAAAGTCTCTGGCTTTGGGAGTATGACTGACAGAGTTTTGTGAATGGTCAGACTGGGAAGTTTCCTTAACAATCTAAAATTTAAATTTTCATTTTGCTTTTAATTTTAAATGTTTCATGTATTCACACGTACATGGAGAGACACAACACCCCCATTCTATTAAAAAAAAAACAAAACAAACACAAACAAACAAACAAAAAACCAACCAACCATAGTAGAAGGCTGAGACACATAAACTACACCCAGTTTACCACACAGAAAAAGTTCAAGGGTATTGCCAAAACCTCTGCAATAATAGTAAAACTACTATACACAAAATTTTCTAATGACCCCGAGTGGACCATGCCCTCTGCTACAGAAAAATGGCATAACATATGGAATATCACTTTGGAATATTACTTTAGTCAGTTAGTCAGCTGTCCTGATTATGTTGCGTCCCAACTTCTTGCCCAACCCCAGGCTACTGGTGAGAGGGAGAATGTTGGAGAGACAACACTAGTGCTACACCAGCACTGCTCTGCAGTAGCACAAACACTGGTGTGTTATCAGCATCTTTCTAGGTACCAATACAAAGAATAGCACCAAATGGCATGCTGTGGGGAAAATCTTAAACTTAATCTCAACTGGACCCAATGCACATCTCCTGTCCTAAAATCTTAGGATAAATTATTACTCTCACATTATTCCTTCACTGAGACAAGTTTATCACTTTCCTTTGATATGACTCTTTTCTGGGACAGAGAGGATATTACTCAGAGTTTTACTGAATTTGCACTCCAGGCTCATTTTCCTTTTACATTAGAAAAAACCATGGATTTAAGTTTACTTTCCAATCTGAAAACTTTTGTTAATTCCTAATAAAAACATAAAGCTACCACACCCTGTTGCAACTGCGTCCAGGTTCTACAGTACACGAACATGAGTAGCGGCAACTTTTTTATGTCAGAAGTGAATAGAAAATATTTTTTTAAAAAATTCCACCCTTCTTTATGAAAAACAGCTTCAATATTTATAGAGTTAAATCTCTCACTGTGGAAATTTAAGACCTTGGCTCACTTTGAATGTGGCAAAGCTCCAGAAGGTAACATGGTCTTTGGAGGTGAACCCTTCAAGCTCAGCTCCTTGGTATTGATTGTGACATTTCCTTGTCAGCGTGAACATCCAATATCCAACTTAGGCAATATTTCTCATTAAGTTGTATAGACTACGGATAGCATAAACTTAAACAAATGTGCAGTTTCAGAGCACAGGCAAAGAGCAGCACATAGTTTTAATAAACTGAAAAATATCCATCTGACAATCTTCTCTAATTTTACCTTTGACTCAGTTTATGTTTTATGCCATCCAGCCATCCCTCTTTTTATAATTACTCTAACTTCTACTTTTGTAATATTTCTTTTTTTTCCCAAGTAACTGGCTTAATAGAAGGTTTGATACTTCTCCACTGAATTCAGCAATAATACTCTTGTTGGCAGCAATGGTTTAGTATCAAGCTTATCTCTAACAAAATAAAATTTCTATTGCCACTGCTAGGTTAAGAGTTGAACACTCTTCTCCAAATGTACAATTCATGCATTATTTCTTCACTAGACCACAGATTTTAAAGCATGAAGAAATCTGCATGGTCAGCTAATCTAATATCTCGCATAGCATAGAACATATAATTTCACTTCATTCTTATAATGCGTTCATTACTTTCAACTATACTGTGTCTTTCCAAAACTGTTCTCTTGAATGAGTGACATCATATAAGGCAGAACATGTCATGGCCTTTGATTAAGTTGTTACAATGGCTCATTAAATTGCTAAACAATTACATTTCAATTTTCAGTTTGTTTCATTTATGATGAAGGCACCTTTCAAACTTCTCTTTTGGCTAAACCGAAAAAGTATGTCTCTGTTAAGGCACATTATCAAACCATGAATACTTTTATCTATATTTTCTGAAGCTGTTTCAATCTGTCATCTTTGCTCTAAAGACCTTCACACAGTCAGTATTCAGGTAATGACTTCACTAATGTAATGGACTGTGGTAATATAATTTCCCCTATTTCTATTCAATACTCTCTTGCTTTTTGATGCTCAATAGTCTGAAGGTATTGTCTGCCATGGGAAAGCTCAAAGTGTTTTCTGGTTATTCACATTTCAAAGATATTTGTGCTTTCCCACACTTTTTATTTAATTAGTTAGCTGGTATTGCATTTAACTATCTTAAAGGGCAAATGAATTTGGTGGCTGAGGAGCAGAGTTGTCTGTATAAGAGCCAGTATTTGTGTCATTTTTATTTGTGTCATCTGTTGACTGCACTAGTGATGACATTGCATAGTCTTCTAGAGACCTTCCAGCTACTTGAGTACTTGAGTGAGGTCTCAGAATTTTCTGAAATTGTGTAAAACAGCTCTAGCCTAGCTCTCTTTCTTCTTCGTCATCTTCTTTTTCTTTTTTTTTCTTTTTTTTTGTGGTATTTGGTTTGGTTTGATTTTTCATGTTATTTTAGTTTGTTTGGTTGCTTTGGAGGGGATTGGTTTGATTGATTAGCGAATACAGAAAAAAAACCCCTCATCTACGACACATATTCTTGCAGAACAGTCTACAACTTCCTTGAATAGAACACCCACTGGCAGAAAACAAAGAAATAAACAAAAATGCAGATACTGTGGAAAAAGTAAAGTAAAAAGTACCAATTGCAGGAAGTTGCCATTATACAGTTATCTCAGTGTCAGTCTCTGTGTCCATATGGAGGCTGTATGTTTGTGGGGGCCATCCTGGGCCTGCTCTGGATCAGGAACTGCTCTCAGAAGTTCCTGATTAAGCCTTGACCAAATTAGCTGAGCAGTAAAGTGTGCCTGTTGCCTAAGTTCCTGCAAAAATAGACACTCAGAAACAATATTAATGGAGAAAGATAGATGGTATACCTTTATGGAAAATTCAAGGTGCACACTCAAGGTCTGTGCACACACATGCACAGGCCCACACGTGCACACCCATGACCAGAGATGTTTCAATTTTTATAACCTCTCACGCAATGAATATATGAGATATATACGACCAACCATGATTCTCATTTCCCCTGGTGCCCCACCCATAGAGGTCTTCAGAACTGCGCCTTGGAGAAGCTCAGGACCTCTATGCCATCTTCTTGTGTTGTCTCCAAGTTATCTTACAAGTGGCTTCTTCAAAACAGTGTGTCCTTGAGATAGCTTGAGAATGTATGAGAAAACATTTTAGTTAACTTCCAATACCATCTAATATGTGAAGAACCCAGGAAAATCCATGTAACCTATATAATTCCAAAAATCTACAAAATATACACAAAAACCCTTAGGCATCAAAAGCATCCCTTGACTGTACCAGCTGGACCATGGGGCACTCCCTGATTGACCAGGAGCTCTTGCATGGTAAGGATTGGAACAGCCAGAAACATCAGCTGCCCAACCAAGGTAGAATACAAAAAATATGCAATTATCCTTTGTTAATTTGGTAAACCGTTTACGTGAATTGTAGCCTGAGTGGAGTGATACCACTGTGAATTGTAGCCAGAGTGGAATAGAACCATTTTTACTGCACTTTGAGGAAAAAATCCCAGTAATCACCAACATGGGTAATATCCAGGATGGAAACTTACTGATGACCAAAGTTGATCAACTTGTGACCCCATAAACAGTCACCCCATAAATCATGATCCTAAGTGAGGTCTTCTGCGTTCTCCTGGTCTGTAGAAGACTGTGCCAGAACCTCCCTCTGAGTGGGACACTTCTCAGGCCTCACAAACCCTCAAGTGTGTGATACTCAGAGGGCCATCACTAGGCTGGTACTCTCTGCCCCCTCACCACACTCCCTGACGTGCACTCCTTCCCTGTTATAAACTGGATTTGATGTGAGTATTTCACTGAACTTGAGAAGAATTTTTGATAGAAACCTTTACACACAGAGAAGTAGCTGTACCCATCATTTTACCTGTGTGTGTGTGTGTGTGTGTGTGTGTGAATAGATTATGGTATGAACGTGTGCTGGTTTCGGTTCAGATAGAGTTAACTTTCTTAGCAGCAACTAGTATGTGGCTGTGTTTTGGCTTTGTGCTGAACACAGAGTAAATAATACAGAGATTTTTTTGTTATTGCTGAGCAGTGCTCACACAGAGCCAAGACCTTTCCCTGTTGCCACACTGGCAATGAGCTGGCAGTGCATGGAAGGTTGGGAGAACACAGCTGGGACAGGTGACCCGAACTGACCAAAGGGATATTATCTATCATGTGACATCATGCTCAGTTATACAGACTGAGGGGAAGAAGGAGGAAGTCTGGAGTGATGACTTTTGTCTTCTTCCCAAGTCACGTTTATATATGATGGGGCCCTGCTGTCCTGGGAACAGCTGGGCACCTGTCCCCCAGTGTAAAGCAGTGTATTAATTCCTTGGTTTGCTTTGCTTGTGTGTGCAACTTTTGTTTTCCCTATTAAACTGTCTTTATCTCAACCCATGAGTTTCCCAGCTTTTACCCTTATGGTTCTCTCTCTGATCCTGCTAGTGTGGAAGTGAGCAAGTTACTGTGTGGGGCTTGGCTCCCAGCTGAGGTCAAATCACAGCAGAATGTTTTTATTTCAAATTTATAGTTAAGTCATTGTTACCATTGTATTGAAACCCATCAAATCACTTTGTAAGTGTTAAAGTACTCAATGACCAAGTGCTGCTAAACCTTTTTGCACCCTTATCTTTGCATCAATATCCTTAGAATTCTTATCATTCTTGCATTCCCAGCTTTTGTGTAAATCATTCCAAATTGCTTCTAATTTGATCTTTCTTTGTATACTTTAGCCTGTCTAGCAAACAATAGAGTGAACCTTGCCATTGAACTCTGTAAAGTTGAATTTTCGCAAAGTCATTATAAACCCTGGTTTTGATGATGCCTTTGGTGGTTTCTTTAAGCATCCAAACCACTCATTTGTGACAATGTTTTAAAATGAATTATTGTCTTTAACTTTTAACTTTAACTTTTTGTATTTAACTTTCTTAATAAAGATAACAGATTATACCTTGCAGAAAGCATAACCTGATCCATTTTACTTATTAACATTGAGGTAATAAACAAAACTAAGTTTCAGCAGTCCTCTGTATTCCTTGCCTTTTCAAACCCAGTAAATTAAGCATTTGTTCACGGTTTACCTGACAGAACCATAGAAGTATTTCCAAAACCTTAACTAAATTTCCCAAATCTTAGAAGGTTGTATCCAGTATATGTATATAAAGTAAGCATGTCTGTGACATGAAAGAAAAAGTAAAGGTGTAGAAATTTAGATAAACCAGAAATTAGAAAGAGGAAGAAAAAAAGGTGAATAGAAGCAAAATAATAGAAAGGGGTAACACTAAAAAACCCCAGAAAAATAATTTGAATTATAGCAGTGGGAGCAAAAGAATAACTCTATGGTTTTATGAAAAGCTAGAAATTGGATGAAATTTAAATTGTAAGAAGCTTTCCATATTAATGGAAAAAACAAAAGTTGCTAAATAACTGTACGATAGTTGATGTTAAATCAGCAGGTCCAGATAATTTTGCCTGCAAGTGCTTTAAAGAGTCAGCTGAGTAGATCACTTGATCATCAGTGATGATTTTCAATATCTTGGAGCACTGGAGCATTTCCAAAGGGTTGGAATGAAGCTAATGTTATGCCAATATTTTAAAAGTATAAATGGGACATCTAATTATAGGCCTGTCATCCTGACATTGATCCCGGACAAATTATGGAACAAGAGATATGGGATTTGATGAATAACCTATTAAAAGAGGATAATATAATTAATGGCAATCAGCATGGGCTTATAGGAAAGACATACTTTTGAACTTGCTTGTAAGCTGATCATGAAAAGCTATCATTTGACTTGGATAAGACTGATGCTGATGATCTGGTTTTACTTCTATAGGTCAATTAGTTTCATAATGCACATGACGATTAACCAAGAAGAAATTGCAAACACCAACAGTATACATTTTAAACTAAAAAAAAAGCTTCTAACATGTTGGCTTCAATATACTGTATTTAAGGAACCATCAATGAGTGTGTGTTCTTCTGAAAACACACCAGAGGGCTTATTTTTCACCTTATTTTCAACCTCAGTAAAAACAACATTATTGCTGAAAAATACGGTGGATAGCATAGCAACTGGAGGAGGGGTAAATGAGGAAAAGCAAAGATTGCTGACAAGGAGTTGGAATCCAACCAAAATCAGGGATAATACAATATTTTATTATAGACAACAAAAAGTATGTATCCAGGGACAACAATGTAAAAAACATTCAGGAAACGGGAACTCTATCCTGAGGATTAAAACTCGAAAACCTTGGGGATGACACAGTAACATACTACATCTGACAAAACTGAATGCAAACCTAGCCTGTGCAACATTCAGACCATCTTTCCTGGAATATGAAGTCTATATCTGTAGTCCTCAATCAAAGAAGGACACTGATACATTGAAAAACAAGTACAGAGAAATGTTGCAAAACTATTGAAGCATTGGGAAAGAAATCTTATACCCAAACTGAAGGCAGTGCTTTAAATTTTCTGATGCACCAGTTTCTTTGCCTCTTTTAGCATAGAGAACATAGCAACAATTCTGGTAGGAAAAAGTCAGCTTTCATGACTATCCCCAAGGAGTTCAATCTGTTTAAGAATTACAAAAGAAGGTAAAGGTTTCATTTGACAAAAAGCTGTCTGTACTTACATTCAGGACAGAAATATGGCTGCAGAAAAATGTGATAACCAGAATCCATTTACAAGACAGTGAAGCTTCTTTTTTTTCTTCTCTAAAATCATACACTAATTCTAGCAGAAATTGTAGTTAAATCATTAGCTGTAACCTTGTTTGACTGCAATATTTTCCCCCACTTATTGACTTCCACAAATTAGCACTGATATTATATTCCCAGAGATTTTGCTCTTTTTATATGCTGTCCATCATGGATCCTATTGAGTTCAATCGTATTTATGAGATTTATGGTTGATGTCAATTCAGTCACCGTATAAAAACAAATTTAAATATTGAAAGTCAAATTAATTATTACCCTGCCTTTTTTATCATTTTACTGACCAAAAATGGAAAAAAAATCCAGATCACCAAAAGTCTACAAATAATCTGTAGCCAATAGTAAAAGCAGTTGCACAGATGACTTCTTTGGGTAACAGAAAGAAAGTCTCTAATGTGTAAAGTCAGAATTTGCTTCTCAGTTTAGCTGTTTTTCTTTTAGCTTGTAACAAATTTCACTTCCTTTGGAACTAAACATGAGACGTATTATATTCCAAATGTTTGGGTTGATTTCTAGAGAATACCACATATTTCTGCAATCTAGATTTTAGGCCTACTTGGCTAAACCCGTAACATTGAGGAATAAAGAATATCCTCTGGTTTATGACTAAAAGGTAGTGCTTTTAAATGCTTCAGTTTCCCCTGTCTGTTTATGAGGTAACGCATTTTGAACTCCTCTAAGACTTCAGGTCTTCTAATCTTCACTAAAATACATAATTGTTTGACAGCATTCCCTGCCCATTCTAAGAAATCAAATTCACAATCCCGTGAATCAAAACTGAGATAGTATAATCATAAGATTTTACTTTACTGGATGTTCACCATATCAGTTGACTTTGCAGTTCCAATGCTACTATATGGTACCAGTAACTGTAATATACCAAGTGAAGCTCATGCAAATTTATAGAAGCTTTCCATGTAAGAAATGCTATTTTGAAAAAGAGGAAATAATAAAAGTCTTATTTTATTAAATACTATATAAAATTCCCTAAATATTTCCATCAAAATCTGGTAGAGCTGTTAAAGACCAGAAACATACATAAGAATACATCTTTCTAAAGATGCAATGCCAGAGTTAAATTTTAAGTGGAGAATGATTTTATAACAAGTAAAAAATGCTTTATCTTGCTATTAATTGACTGGCAAAAGGCAGCACAATCACTATGAATATAACAAGTTACCTGGATCCTAAGTATTTCACAGAAACACAGTGCCAAGATGCTGGAGTGTGAAATTAGTGAAGCACTTATGAAATATACAGGCATTGTGAATATGATTATGTATAAGAAATCATTCTAGTAATGATAACTTGAAGCTCAGGATAGAGCAATTACTTATTTGCACCAGGTGATAAGGGTGACAATTTTAAAGTTAAAGATCTCCATCTTGATCCCTCCAGGCTAACAGCATCTGTAGGGGTGTAGTCAATGTAGCCATGCATTAGTGTGGAAATTTTTTTCTGTTGAGAGGGCTGATCTTATGACTTCTGTGTGGTGAATATATGGCTAAAGGAATTTCAGTCTGGTACATGGAGCATTAAGCCATGGAATATATGAATAGAATAGAATAGAATAGAATAGAATAGAATAGAATAGAATAGAATAGAATAGAACACAACACAACACAACACAACACAACACAACACAACACAACAGTATAGTAGAGTTTGAAGGGAGCTACTAAGGTCATTCAGTCCAGCTTCAATATTTTGCTCATATATGTTACAGCCTGTCCAGTGATACATTAGCTGCAAAATTATAAGGTGGATCAATATCATGCATGGTCTAAAATGACACAATAAAAATTATGAAATGAGAAAAAACATTTAAGGCTAAAACTGGGTACTCATTACAAAGTATCTGTTTGGATACTTAGTCAGCTGTTCATGAACATAGACAGATTGTGCTCATACTTCAGTTCATGGAAATATCAGTGGTGACCAGTAGTAAACCAGCATTTCACACAGCAAGGACATCAGTTCAGTTTCTTTGTCTTTTTCAAGGGGATCATTCAGGAAGATGCAGGTTCTCCATCCTGTCAGTAAGAGCACAGCAAGAATAACTTGATCTTAACAGACTACTCAGTGAAATTGTTTTCTGATAAGGCTAGGAAAATCAATCTATCTATATCTGCTCTAGGAGACTTGCATCACAGTCCAAGCTTTTGGCAAAATTGGAATTCCCCTATGTCCAGGAAACACTATTGCTTACATTCATCCTTTTGGTATGCTAGGGTTGCCAAGACGGACTCCTTGCTATACTCTTGCTAGAATGTGGCCAGAACCAGGAGAAGTAAGGTCTGTGAGAAGGCTGAGATACCAGGTAGGTAATGAATAAATTCTCAGTAGTTTAGATTGGGCAGCCTGGTCATTTTTCATGAACCAAAGGAGTCCCATTGACCACCAATGGAAAACCCCTCTGCCTAGGAAAACAGCATCTATAATACTGTCCATTTTATTGGCCACTATGAGGAGCTTAAATAAGAAGGTAATAAGGTCTCAGATCCATCACACATATGTTTTGACTTTGTTTTCTTACTCACATTTGGAAAAGATGGGATTTTTTCTTTTTTCTATTTCACTAATGTTATACACAAAGAAATGCACGTAACAATGTCTTGAATAAACTTATATGGATAAGAATGCTCTCAGGTACATGGTATGATTCTTGGGTGTCCCACACAGATCTGGGAGTTGGACTCAATGATCCTGATGGGCGCCTTCTAATTCAGCATATTCTATGATTCTATGAATTGAGACATAGGATGAAAAGAAACAGCTCAGCTATGAAGATATATCTTGAATTGTGGAAAAGAGTTTTGACCTTTACTACAATCTCTAGCATACCTCAAATGTGTATTCAGTGTGAACAGACAGTTCCCTGTGCATTTGAACATACCATTCCTAAAACACCAGTACAAAAATCTGAGTTTTAAAAGAATCCCATCCTCTTGAAATCTATAAATTATGACATGGCACAATCCCAGTATTTAAAGTGTTTTTTATGCAGTGACTGAATTGACATAATCTCTTATTCTGTCACCGCAGCCAACTGGCATAGAACTTCTCAAGAACTGATGTTTGAAAGGATGAAACCCCCAACATTTCCTTGAATGTGGGCCAGAAAGTATCTTGTTCTTCAGGAAAATGCAATCACAAATACATGAAGGTAGTTGTCCTAGGCATCTTTAACTCTCTACTTCTTTGCATTGATATCCTCAAGCAAGAATTCTTAATTTCATTTTGAACTTATTACCTACTGAATTATAAATCTAGAAACACTGACAACTAGCCTGAAGTAAATTTATTTTAATATAATCTGAAACTTTTATTTGGATCCTATCTTTCTCCATTGGCAATATAATCATCAAGAAAATATTCATGATTAGCTGGATAGACTCTTCTTCAATATTCCACATGCACATATGAAAACTCATGCCAGTTTACTTTCTTATGTATTTCAAAATGAAACTGAACAGTCCTATCCTGCTGTATCTAAGATTAATGAGTCTACAGAATAAGTACATTTAAAAAAAAAAATTGAGGGAGCAGTTGGCTCAGGTATTCCTATTCAGACATTAGCTTTCATCTTTCTTCAAAATTTTAATAATAAACATGAGTGGAATTAGTAATTGTCTTATCCCAAGAACTTTCCAACTTGCTTTTACATGAGCCACAGAATTAATAACTGAGAGGATGACACATTTCATTCTAAGCTTACCGTCAGCTAATACGGCTGTTGCTGATTATGTGCTATTTTGTAAGTAATCAGTCCTTTTCAGATTCCAATGTGATGGAGAGAATATTCGTAGATGCTGATATTTTCTGTAAGAAGGTACTGCACAAACAATACCAGAACCACGTACTATGCATATTAGTCAAGCAATTTTTGCGTCTTAGTAATTGATTATCCACTCTGTCTGAATTTCTCTCACACCTTAGACATTTCTAAGGAGATAGAGATGACTTTTTCCTCATATAGAAAAATGATGAAATTCTCCTCTGTCCTTATGTCTATAAAATCCATATCAGCAAATTCAATTTTCAAGGTAATAACCTGCATATTTCATTAATTTCTTTCTTAAATTAATCTAAACTTTCAAAAAGCTAAAAAGTTTTCACAGACTGTCACTGAGCTTGCCCAAGATCGCCTGGCACATCAAGCTGATCAATGTGGCTATTCAAAATCCTACTACAAAAAATAAGTATATTCACCTTCTATCAAAACACTTTTTGTGTAGTAGACTTGTTCTTGCCTTTCCCCACATCTCAGGACAGAAGACAAGGTCCAGGGACCACTGTAAGAAGCAATACTGTGAGGTGGAACTGAAACTGAATTAAAAGCTGAGATGAAAAGAAAGAGAAATGAAATCAGGTGACAAACTTTAGTATGAGTATTAGAGAGGAATTTAGTGAAGACATAAAACAATGACAACTGTCTGATCAGGAGACACGGAGAAAGGACACTAAGAAAAAAACATAAAAAGCATGTGAATAAAGAGCAGAACAAAAACTGGTAGGAGAATCCTGAAACAATTTGTGTGGCATCCGTAGTCCACTTTAGAACAGAAACAACATATGAAAACAAACCAACAAAGCCACATGAAATTATAAATGGAGGCATGTCACCACTAGCAGCACACACCTTTTCCCATTTGCCTGCTGGTTAGAAATACCTGCGCAAAAGAACAGTGAAAAGTACAATAATTTTAATTTCTGGGACATTACAGAGAAAAGGGAAACAAAGTGAAGCAGTATTAGTCCGAGCAATTAGTTCTTATCATTCAGTTTGTAAAACTGACAAAAATTCAGGGCCTTCAACAAATGCCACTGAAACATTCTCTCTTCACCCTTAAAATGATGGAAACTAAGGAATTTGCTTTATTCCAACACCCATAGAAGAGGACCACCAGATGGAACTTAAGATCTTTGTCATCCAGTTGAAGACTCGGGTAATGTGAATTTTATCATATATTGGAAATATTTAGTTTCCATACTCAGGAATATGTGTGGAAAAAGCCACGATACATCTACAAATCTGACATTCAGATTCCCAGATTCCCTCACTGACCTGACACAGGAGGTGTAATAATTTGTTGCAAGGCTTTAAACAAGACAAAAGAAGAGAAAGAAAATGTTCTCAGAAAAGTAAAAAAGACTTGTAGGTCAGGCACTGGACTTGCCTCCAGGAGACCAGTGTTCATTTCCTGATTCAATAACAGATTCATTATATAACACTGAACAGATCTGTGTCTCTGCCTGCCATTTGCAGAGTAAGATAATGCTGTTTAACACACTCTAACCACAGCTATGAATTGCTGAATCTTTCTGATTATATATTCACAGCTTTGTCTGTACAGTCTCTCTTAGGAAGAGGCTGAAGGGAAGGAATAATCCAGCATTTCCTTTCCGTCAAAAATTTCCTTTACCTGTGATCAGCTAACCTGAATGGTTTTGTTACTGTTCAGCTCCTCTCCCTGTATTGCCCTTGTATTGGCCTGGTAACGTGTAGTCAAACACCAAGTATGTTGCCACATTGAGGATTCCTTCAGCTTGTGTATCATCTTGTTCATTATTGCTTCTACAGAGAATATCCACTTTTCTACTTCTGTATATTCTAGCTTCAAGGAAAATCAGGGATGTAGGCAAATGCATACAGATACATCCTTAGAAACAATTTGGAGCTGAACAAGTTAAAAGCTTGATAGGAAAATTTAGATAAGATAGTATTTGATGCTCAGCAGCCAGTACACATGCCTCCACCACCCTCCTTTAATTCATAAGAAAACAGTTCTTGTTAATTATGTATTGCAATTTGTTCCAGAATAACATGCCATATGAGACTATGACCAGAAAAAGTCCAAAGTAACAGTAAATGATATCTTTAAGCACAGAAGTAATTTTTGAAAAAAAAAAAATGCTTCTAGAGAAAATAAATTTTTGAATGTTACTAAATAAATACTGTAAAAAGACCATTTCTTCATCAAATATACCAGCTGGGTGTCTAATGTGTACTAGTTTTTTAAAAGTGATACTCAAGCAACACTATAAATTTCAGACAAATGTTCCAGTTATTTACCAAGTGATAAAAACCAAATATATAATTGTAGTAGTACTTATTTTTATTTTTTGCTGGAATCTTAAAAATCCTGCTTCTGATATGCCCCTTTTCTGTTATTTATCAATGCTGAAAAAGTTTTACTCTCATTTGGCATCTTATTTCTTTATTTTTATAAGATTCACATCATAATTTCTCTTATAAAAATGTTTTGAAGCTGTATTCATGTTAATAATTTAACAGTGATACTGATCATGTAATGTTTAAGTGTCTATTTCAAATAGATTTTAGACTTTTTATACTGCAGCATTTTATTATGGAGTTTTTTGAGGTAGAGAGATGATTTTTTCCACTATAACTGTTTTATATTCATAAATTAATTTATTTTGATAGGGAAAATTTCATTACAGGCTGAACTCACAATGTCACATAATTAGTGTTGGATTCCTTCCATGCTTTAGCTGGATAAGCTCTCCAAAATTAACAAAGGAAGTTCGAATGAAGTTGTTTTCTTCCTTCTCAGACACATGGCTTTGGGCGAGAAGACTTTTCTTTGATAAGTACCAGTCTTTTTCATTTGAGTTTAGGGTTTATGTGAAGGGAAGAAGACTGCATTGTCAATGCTGTGAGATAGAAATGGGAGCCAGAAATTGTGAGTCCAAAGCAGGGAGTATTTTTCTAAGTACTCTGTCTCTGAGCTGCTCCCTCCCTTATTTTAGGATACAGATGAGGAGACCTGTTATCCAATTAACAATTTATATGATGGGACATTATCCATGTGTCTGTCAAATGTCTTGAGGAATCTACCTTCTGCTGCCTGATCCAAATCAAACACAGGGAAATGTGAGGCTTTCTCTTAAATTCCAAAGCAGAAACATCAAGCTACTCTTTTCAGGTGGCACACAGCATCTCTCTTCTGAACTATTAGCCTCAATACGCTGTTCATGTATCTTACTCAGAAGCACAGCAGACTCTGTTTCCTATTCCCAGAATGCCAAAAACCATTTTTCAGTACTAAGAAAAGCCATAATTTTTTTCTCTATATTTTCCTTCTTTATTCACTCTTTTGAAATGTCAACATGGAAAAAAATTAAAATCAGAGGATGTATTGTTATGTCCATTTTAAGAAACAATACAGGTACCAAGCAGGTAAGAAATGCATTACTTGTTTTATCATATTGTTGTCATTTCTTTATGACTGAATTACAGTAATTCTTAAATCCTAATCTTAATTTAGGACAATAACATGTTCACAACTACCATATTCTGTAAGAATTCGCACTTGCTGCACATTAACATTTTATTGAATGGACATGTAGAATAAATTATATTTGTAGGATTAAGTGACAAGCAATAGAGGTACCTGTGTATGACAGAAGCTGCAAGGGATGGGCAAGGTAATACTTTCATATTCCCACCAAATTTTACTGGAAGTCTCTAAAGCTGATCATAGAATTACAGCTCAAATAATCTCAGTGCTAAGAACTGATACAATTGAGAATTCTAGTTTGAAGCTTTTTCTAAATAAATATCTGTGTAGATTTGGGGGGTGTCCTTTATCTGCTGAAGTGTCATAGATACATTGATTTTTTAGTCATGAATCTTTTTTCTCTAATTAACTGAATATTTCATAAAGTTGCATGTTTCATTGCAGTATTGGTTTCTACTGTATTAGAATAAAGACCTTAACAAAGTAACAAAACAAAAAAAAAACATAAATAAAAAAGCTTATATACTCAAAGTCTAAGCTTCAAATGGAAGAATTTTTAAAAATAATCTAGAATGAGTCAAGTTAATTAAAGTCTCAAATGCTCCCTTTTTAGGTGACCAAAAAAAAAAAAGGTGTTAAAAACCAGGCTGCTCCTAAATAATGCATAAGCATTTTTACCTTGTAGAAGTGCTGACAGACTGCACTATTTTTTAACCGGCTCTGTCCTAACTCAGTGGGGCACAGAAGTATAATCAGTGGGGCACAGATGTATAATCAGAAGATGGAGAGTGGGGCAGAGAAGTCTACTATTACATGCTGGAGGCTACTGAGAAACCATCATTACTGCTCACGACTGTCAGCAAAGCAGGTATGTGTTGAGTTGCCTGATCAGCAAGATAAAAGGAGAATTTTACTCTTTATTTTCCCCAAGAGTTACAGTGGTTTTATATTGTCAGTATAACTGAATATGATACTGTCCAGAAAAAAAGCATTCTTGGAATTCTCCCTGCTGACTGCAAAGGAAAAAGCTTAGTGCTTTACTCTGTGCCCAAGTATAGCTTCCACTCACACTGGAGCCAGAGCACAAGTCCTGCATACTGCTCTAAGGCTTAGTGTCAGGGCTTTTGCACAACAGCCAGAAATTAATCTGAAAATATGTAATGCCATATATATGTGTGTGTGTATATTTATATATGTATATGCATATGTATATGCATGCTATGCGTATGCATATGCATATGCGTATACATATACGTATATGTATACGTATACGTATACGTATACGTATATGTATATGAAACACTTCCAAGCTGCAAGCCACAGGGATACTGAAAAAAATCAAGAAAAATATTCCCCCTTTATGTCAATTTGTTGCAACATGAAGCGAATACACACTTGCTCATTTCTTAAAAAATATTTTAGATAAAACAGTATTTTGGTCAAATGACCTATAGATTTAATATTTCTCTTTGAAAAGTAGTTTAAAGGCCAATATGGAAAAGTTATCTGCCCATCTGTTCCAGAAATACCTAAACATATTTTACCTGTTGTGCTTTGCAACATTCCAGAATGTTATGGTTTAGCTTGGCAAAATGCCAACTGCCAATACAGAGTCAACAGGTCCCCCCTCAGGGAAAGGGAGTGAGGAAAAAAACCTTAAAAATAAAGCTTTGAAATGGTAAGGTTTTTGTACTTACACAAAAGAAAAGAAAATTTAAAACAGAATATAACACATATATATATGAATGGGAAAAGAAATAACAACACCTCCATCGAATTAATAATACAGATTCCAGCCACTCAAATGCCAGAAAACCTCCCAAAACTCTTTCAGAGAAACCTCCCAGCAAGAGAAAAGAGAAATTAATAAGAAAATGTTCCCCTCCCTAGATAAACAATAGCACAGACAGCAGTAGGGCCTAATCTCGGGATTAGAGCAGCATCTCTTCCCAGGGCTGGGGCAGGGACCGAAAAAGACAGAAACTCCTACCCTCTCTCTTTTTATATCCCTTGACACTTCTTGATGATGTCAGATGACATGAAATACCTCTTTGGTTGCTTAAGTCAGGTGATGTTTGTCCCTTCTAATTATGTCACATCCTTTGAAGCCTGCTAAAACTGAGGCCTAAATAAGGTCTAAACTGAAACTAAAGCCAAAACTACCACACAGAACTTCCTGAATTAGAAGTGGATAAGAAATAAAATATTTTAAAATTATTAGGGTTGATCAGAAAATAAAAATCTGCTATGGAAAAAATATTGAAGTTTGCAATTTATTCAGTAACTGTGCCAAACTAAGGTCTTTCAATTTGTTCATAAAGAAATTCATGTAAAGATACGTAGATTAGTAAAAGGCATGGTCAAACTTTTACTCTCACTGCTCCAACTGAAGCTGTTGGATGTCTGAGGATTTAGGCTCTATCTACAATTCTCACTTGTTTTTACTAGAAAAGACCATCATTTTAGAAACCAAAACTTAGTTATAAACCACTGCCACACACTCATAGAGATAAAACAGATGAGACTAATAACAGCTATTGTTGCTTGATAGCCTGTTAACAATATTGCATGTGACATCATGATTTGGCCATTGCCTCTTCTCTGAGTGAGAGTATAATTAATTTGTTTTATTTGTACTATATAACACTTTTGAAATAGAGAGGAAATCCATTTAATTTTAATAAAACAATGCTGCTGAATGGAAATGCATTTTATCACTGTATCATTTGGTTGATATTGATTTAAGAGGTAAAAAGGGATATAATTCAAAAATTATATGATTTTTTTTTAAAGGAATCACTTAGCAGGCAAAACTCACTTCTCACACATGAGATTTTAATCAAGTAAACATGCAGTTTCATATCAAATACAGTTACCAAGAAACTTTTATTGCCAGAAAAAAGACAAAAAGACTACTTAGAGTCATGCACCTGAAACAATCATTCAACCATGAGCACAAAAAGCCTGAAGTAATGCACAAATATCAGGGGGTCAAACATAGACAGTCTGTTTCCAATTCTTCCACCAAAGTGATTCCAGGTTTTCTTTCAACATAGTGGCATATGTGGCACATTCTTTTTTTTTAATGGAGATCTCATCAAGTCCTTACAATAAATATATTCATACAACTCTTTCTCTTGACTTGTCACTCATGACATTTGCTCTCAGAGGACAAGCTTTCATTCCCAATTTCCTTATTTCAATGAACTCTTTCTATACCATATGATAACTAAGAGATAAAATCACTTGAATTTGGGAAAGTAGCTCTTACACACTGCAATGTCAACTATGTTAGGTGTTCTCTTACTTGATTAAAGCATGAGAAGAAATTTACTGGTAGTTACTAAAGACTATTATGAACCCATAAACCCTATCATATGAGATTGAGAAAAATCAGATTTATGTAAAATCATCTTATGTGCTGTTTGTAATCCAGTTTTTCTTTAAAAGATTTTGTTTGTTTGTTTGTTTGTTTTAAGAACTTGTAGTTAAGCTCAAGTACATAAAAAGTTATATTAGGCGTAAAAATTTCAAAACTCAGAATGTTCCTATAATAAGATGTTTGAATAAGGGAAGCCTTGATAGGACATTGGATAACATTCATGGCTATGGTCAAGATTTTGATCAGCACAATGAGCAGAAGAGTTACACAACATAAGGAATTTTTTTAATAGAAAATGCCAGTTTATATTCAGGGTTGAGGTAGTTATCAGTGAAAACTGTTGTTATCTGCAGGATGAAGGAAATAGTAAAAGCTTAGCCTTGAAGTTCAATGTCATTTATGTTGCCAGGTTTTTCTAATACAGAGTTTATGGATGGATGCAATGCTGTACAATTTGAATGTAGGCAGAAAGGACAATGTAGTCCAAATAGTAAGCAATGATGCTGAGACAATGGATATTTTTCAGCAGGACAATTCTGGTCATAAAAGAAAATAAACAACTACTAAAACAGATTTGTAAAGTGAGATAATGCAGTGAATTTCTATCTTTCTAAGATCAGAGTCTGAATGTTCTACTCTAAGGATTTTGAATATCCATACAAAACAAGGTTATCTTTGACTTCACCTATTGCAGTGGAGAAACATAATTGACTTTTGTTTTGGCAACTGCAGGTAAAAGTACTTTCCAGAGCAAATACCTCACCACTTATGGTCATGGTCATAATTTTGGCTGCATACACTAATCTCCATGTGTCACGGTATGCCTGTGCATATTTATTTCATTATGATTTCAGGAGGGCTAAGATCCATCCAGGAAACCTTTTAAAAGAGAATCTGCAGAATATAGCTACTTCTATATCTTCTGTAAGGACTGTCATGGTTTAACCCCAATCAGCAACTAAGCACCCCCCAGCTACTTGTTCATTTCCCCATGGTGGCATGGGGGAGAGTATTGGAAGAGTAAAAGTAACCCAGTCAGCACCACCAAAGACAACCCAACCAGGATTTCAAAGTCAGGGAAAAAAAAGTTATACATAATGAAATCAAAACAAATTCATTTTAGGTCTGAAAAAGATACATTTCAAGTTTAAACAGATTGAGATAATTACTGTCAAGTAAGACAAAGATCACTGTGGGAGAAAAAGATCAATAAATACAAATTCTACATACTATAAAGTGCTGAGAATATGTATCAAATATTTATTGATGTGTTTCTCAGGTATGTACACAAAGACAGCTGAATCTAATACTTCTGTGGCTCTTGAAAGAAAGCTGAAGAAGATAAAGATGCAACAGCAGCTCCTGAAGCTGTATATTCCAGTTTAATATCAAGTCACTCCTAGTGAACAGAGGTAAAGCAATGTAAGATTCAAATCGTGCAAATGTTATGCAGTACCTTTTATATTTTAACAACATTTCACAATAGTTCACAAGTGAGTTTAGTCAGTTTGATTTCTGAAGTGTTTTTAAAAATTTCAACAACAATTCCATAGTCAGAATAAGAATGTAAAACAAAAATCTTAGGTTTTAGGTTTTTTAAACTAAAATCTTAGGTGGGACTGTGGTCCCATCTCTGAAAGTACATGCCTGTAATCGTTCTCAATGAATTCAGGGTGGTATGGGCTGGAGGGGATTGCTTATTTTGTTTTTCGATTAAGGATAGAATAGTGAGATAGTCTTACAAACACTGATGTGTTAGAAACATTGCAATACACAATTTGTTTTGATGAAACAATAACTGTCGCAAAAAGTCATGAAGTGTTTCTTACTCAAGATGACTGTTCTCAATTCTGTGTTCCTCTGGGTCTCCAGCACGTGGTGTACAAAATTTCATGCCAATCCAACATTTACTGTCGAAGCTGTGGTCAAACACTTGACACCTATCTAATTTACTACACTTCAATATCTGTATTAGATGTATTATAATTAACAGCATTAATCACATCAGTATCACTCATATAGTGCTCTTGCAATACTTGCTATTGACCTTACAAATTTAACTGCAATGGGTCCAGATGCTCAAGGCAATATACAATATATAATTAAAAAAAAAAGGTAGCTTTTCCTCCCAAAGAATCCCATATTTTTTATTAAATTATTACCATATCACACATTTACAATTTTTATGAGATCATAATTATTATTTAAGACCCTTTATATCATTGGAATTTATCATGAAATGCAGTTTATAAGTAAAATGTTATTCATATACATTCTGTGAATATTTGTAAAAGGACAAAACTGCTAGCACAAAGATGATATAATTTTTCTTATATTGTTCTACTTTAATTTTCCCCTTGATTAAATTTTGTGCAGGTTGTATTCTAAGCTCTGTAATGAGAAGGTATTAGTTCACACCTAAGTAGTTCACGGAGGATTATAAAACAGAATGCTGAGATAATTAAATATGTATTAAGTGGATTAGTTGGTCACATCCCAAGGCTCTGAAAGGTCTTTTCAGTCGAAAAGAATGCAAAATTACTACAAAACCTGATGGTACAATTTCATTCATGGATTTAGCTGTCTTTGTGAGAATGAGCTTTTACTTTCTGTCATAGTTTGTCCTTGCCACCTTACAACAATTATCGAAGAGTCATGACCATGTTATAATTATTTGCTATTTTCAGTATTAGTTTACATGGAAGAGAAAGGGGCTAGTATGAAAATTTGACTCTTTGTATTTCCCAGGTGGATTTCATAAAATATGTCAAATACAGAACCTTCTAATGTTTCTTTATTTCTACGCTTGTAGAAAATAAGTGTCATAGTACTAGAACCAAAGTGTCTTTAAATTCTAGATATTTGTTCTTTGTAGGAATTCAGATAATGACCATTGTTCAGGGGAAAAAAACTGTAAATTGTTCATATTTTACACTAAACTATGACTATTTTTAACATTTATTTACAATGCATCTAGCAGGATCAAAAGGTTTGAAATTAAGTGGTGTCTGAGAACACAAATAATACTTCTCTAGAAGTAAACATACAGAAAGGCCAAAACACTGAATAAATACTTAAATTTTTCCTTTCAAGAGAATTACCAGGCCTCTTAAAGTGACAAGTCACAAGGATTACAGGTAGAAACTAACTGGAGTGATTTTTTCCTCATTTCACTTTGGAAACTTAAATTCTTACGTTTCCTGTCCACTGGCAGAGTTCCACTGCCAGCCACATGTGACGATGGCGTGGCAGCCTGAAGTGATACTTGTTTTCAAAGTTGAAAGCTATAAGCAGCTACCACCTGCTCTAAGGTTTCACTTTGAAAAGAGTTGGTGTCCTTTTTTCATAACAGCATTTCATCTCTTTTTTTTTTTTTAATCTGGCCTGAAGAAAGGTACTTATGCAAACACGTGGGAACTGTTTCATTGTAGAAATTTAAATGTGTGTTAATTAGTCAAAAGTCTATCTAACAATCCTTCACAAGGAAACTGTACAGAAAATGTTTATCTTTCTTGGAATTTCCAGAGATAAAAATTTGATAAATTAACTTTTAATTTCATCTCTAATTCCTTGAAAATCATATGTCATTGACTTATGAGCCTCATTCTTTTCTGAGTCCTCTCGCATGAATAACATGGTTAAAATTTTATTCAAATTGCTGTGCATATTTTGTAATACCTTTTCATGTCAAGCCACATCTTTCTAGCAAACCCACCCATTTTTTTTCAGATATTGATCTCTACTGGATTTTGCTTTGTATCTCTCATGAGTTTTCTTTTGACACTCAATGTAAATCCTCAGTATGTTAATTCTGCCCAAGGTATTTCACTGGAGATTCTTTTCTTTGGTAACATTGTTGGCGGCAGCTTTTGAATTACAGACAAATCCTAAATTTTGAAAATATTATGAATTTTGTTTGAATAAACCAAAGGCTTGTAGATATCTTAATGGTTTACAGTTTTCTTTAAAAACATAAGAAAGAGATGTCTGGGTCCCATAATAAGCAGGCAATGAACACCAGTGTAAAATTGGCAAATATTTATAATTAATTATTTACTTCCATGCTTTCCAGATGCTTTAGTCAAGCTTATACATTATCATAGCTCTGTATGATACAAATTACATATCTTCATGGTCAATTTTGAAATATAGAAATTCCAGACAATTGCAAATTTTTATGCTTATTGCTTTAAAAGTATTTTTCTTAAAGTAAATGTGCAGTTATCTGAATAAGAACTATAGAATATTTGTCAAAATAACCATTTTTTCCCCCACGAAGGTATTAAAGAGGGTATCAGAAAAGTACTTGTTTAAAGTGGTACACCTGTGCTGCAAAATCACTTTCAACTCTATCTTTAAATATGTAGGCATCTTGGTAAAAAGGAAGTCAAACAACAAAGAAATAGTCATTACAAAAAAATGAGATTTTTGACTATTTGGCTTCCCAACTGTCAAATTTGGAAATTCTGGAAGAAATTGTTTGTATACACACACACAACCACAGAAACGCACACACACAGACTTCTTTGCAAAAACTCCACCAGTTAGAAGGTCCTTAAAATTGGAAGAAAACTGACATATAAAAATATCTTTGTGAAGAGCAGGACTCTATCTCACTGTACTAAAAAGAAAGGAAATTAGATATTAGAAAGGTACTGGGACAGAGTATGGGGAAGGCACAGGAAAAACTCCTGAGACATAGTAGAGGAAATACTTATCAAAACCCACCAGTTCCCTGAGATATCATCATTACACAACTGTTTTAAATGATCTCTCTTTGGGCTGAGAAAATTATTATACTGAATATAAAGTTTTCCACTGAAGTGACTTTATGCAAATGAGTCATTAATGCAGTCCTCCAGGATGTTGTCAGCCCAATCTGCTTCTATCTTAGCATTAATTTCATAACATATGTTTGCATCTATTTTATGATACTAGTAACACTCCTCTGATGTGAACCAGGAATTGGCCCCAAAACTTTTGACTAGTAGCAGCTTGCTATACAATATAGAAAGCTGTTGTGCAGATTCTTTAAAAATGATTTAAAACATTCCCAATACATAGCTTAAATAAATTGCTCCTTTAAAGGATTACAGGATAAATAGATAAATTGGTTCTATCCATTACATGTGCTGATATATTGCTTCATGCTAGGCTGTATTGCAATGTGTCCCTGCTGGTGAGTTTCCTACTTTGTTTCCTTACCATTTCAGATATGACATGCTGTTAGTGTGACTAATGCAAGCTTCCAGGACCTAAAGAAACTTGTGTGCCAGGAATTAGCAATAAAGAATCTCTCTGCTGTGTTTTGCACTCTTCCATTTATTTAAAACAATGAAAAATACCTTTTTGTTAGTAACTGAGACAATGCTCACTACTTTCTATCAGCTATTTTTTTAAAATAAACAGGAGCTACAAAAACAACTATTCTAAATAATATACATATGAAAATACTTTTCTGATTGTACAGTTTTTTAAAAAAAATCCTTCTTAAACTGAAAAAAACAAAGTTTTGTACATAAATAGCCAACACCAAGCTGTTATCATGTCTTTTCTGCTCTCAATAAAAATGAAAATTGAAACCCCAGAAGGTTCTCTTTTTTTTGGCATTTTTTTAAAATTTTGATAGCTGCCATTACACTTCACAATTTTAAAAACTGTCTTGAGTCATTTTAAATTCATTTTTGAGAGTGCCGGGTTGCAAAAACTTAGAAATTCTCAACTGTTACCCAGTATCAAAGGCATTAATAGCCCACTGATCAGGGACTGAAATTCTGGATGACTTCTTAAGCTGTTTAATGAGTTTATGAATGAAGTGTAATTTTTCTACTGCCAGAATGAAGAGTAGGGGCTGGGCCAGTTATGCCATAGAAAGGATATACTGGGTAGACAAGGCTCATAGTTTCTTCGTCACAGCTGGGGGAAGCAGGAGAAAAAAGAGAGAACTGTGACAGCTTTAGATAGGAGGGTCTTCTCACTCTGTAGCAGTAGCTGTTGCCCCAGCTTCTCTTTGTGGAGCTGGCAGCAAAGTGAACCCAGCCTTCCACAGCTTTGACACAGCAGGGAATGCAATGGTGCAATGACTGGCTGACTCCGGCAAGAAACTGGCTTAGAAAACTACAATTAGGAGCTGCTCTGCCTTCTTCCTGAGTTATCATTCGTAACAATTGCACTTCAGCTACACTTCCACTTTGCTCTTTTTTTGTCCTGGTCTCATGAATCATATACTTTGATTTGCACAGTGATGCAGCTTTGTTATATAATTAGCCAATAACAAGTGGTCATGGTGAGATATGGATTTGAAACCATTGGACTGAAATGGATATTTTACCTTTATCACCAATTTCTTGCATGATTCATAAAACTCCCTATATAAAGAGTTGGCAGGAAATAGTGGCCCATGGGCAGTAATAGCTATAGATCCTTCAATAAAGTACAGTCTCTTTAATTTGATGAGCACATCTGTCCGCAGATAAGTGAGTCCTGAGACTGAAAATCAATGGGATTTTGGATACTAGCTTTTTGGTCCTCCTTATTTCCTACACCCCTAATCAACATATGAGCATTTTGAAATATCTAATTCTTCTGTGTACTGGCACAGGTTTTCTACTCATGTATTTAATTTTTACTCAAAATAAAAAGGAGGATCTAATACTTGATTTCTAAACACGCAGTAGTGCAAGAAAAACTGGGAAATTTTTCATCTGTAACCCCATTGCAGGGTGACAGTGCAAGATAAGAACGAGGCTCTTCCATCTTAACTTCTTTCAATCTACAAATTTGCATCTGGATATCGCAACGCTTAATATGTTTGTGCTAAAATGTCATTTTGGATTTTGCTTATTGACCTCTCTGTGGTGGATTTCACCTTTTTTTTCCCTGAAGGTTTTCAATATTGCTATTAGTGTTGCTGTGGCTGATACTAGTTTTTCACTGGTAAAATACAAAAGTAAAACATATATTTTCCAAGTCTACACAAAATAGTCACCAGGGACATCACTATAAGGAGCATAACTAGACTCTTGGGAACACAGAAAGACAAAATCCCTCTCCCAGAAGATTCTACTTCCAAAGTTATATCTGTGAGAAAGAAAATAATACCTAATATAACAATGAAGTCCAGGAGAAAGAGAAGAAAGAAGGAAATGCAGTAAAGAGACTGAGTAATGGTACTCATTAAAGAAGAAATGGAAAAAATATGTCAGAAATCAGAGAACAAAAGAAAGTACAGTTACTCTGCTTTATCAACACGTGTATAAATACATATTTATTGCCTATATGAAAATATTTAGTGTAGATCCTTGGATGATCAGAGGTTTACAGGGTTACTTCATAGTTTTCAGTTAATTTATTGCATTGTAAGGGAGTTTTTTCTTCTAAACTTGAGTTCCATGGGAAAATGCCTATAGGAAGTAGCAGAATCTATTTCTGACATAATCACTTTGTCATAAGAGATTACTGAAATGATGCCAGAGAGGTTTTTTATTTTTCAATTTTCATATTTTGTGGATTTTAGGAATACAGTAGCACAGTAGAATTTAGTTAGTTGATATTTCTAACAGTTTAAGGTCTTTCTATCTCTACCCCTGCTCCAGAACAGGCAGCTAAGATTCCATGGCTGTTTAGTCTTTTTCTCA
>JAOXXN010000265.1:16043321-16056763 GCA_026770055.1 Myrmophylax atrothorax | reverse complement strand
TAAAGTAACTACCCTTTATCTTATCTCCTACAAAAACTTGGCTTGGAGTCTTTTTTACAGACTTTTAAGGCAACAGAAAAAAGAAAAAGAAATATTGGAATAAGCATTTATACTTAAAATTATGTGTTTAAATATAAACATACATTGTGGTTTTAACCAATTGTATAGAGTGTATTTATGTAAATGTTTTTCAGCTTTGATTTTAATCTGAAACTGCAGGTAAGAGTTTTAGTGTTCTGTGTTTGCACATAAGAGAAATAGTCAGTTTATTTGAGAGATTTATAAAAGGAGTTGTTTGAAAACCCTTACAGAACCTTTTCCTCCATTTATGATACTCCTCCTTCTACATCATTAACTGTAGGATGATTCTGCTTTATATAAGGTCATACTAATACAAATTGTTTTCATAAAAGGATATCTTCAATAACATACCTTCCTTGTGTTTCTTCTTTCTTCTTGTGTTGTATGATTTATGTGTGTATTCTCAAGTGGCTTTAGTCTGGTCAAAAATGCCATGTGATGGTATATGGAAGGAGCCTGTCTACTCCATTAAGGTTATTTGGTCAAAAGAGCCATAAACAATAACACACAGAGACAAACTTGACCACACAGGTAAGAGGGGTTGTGATATAAACAAATGTGGTCAGTCACTCAAACATGGGTATAGGGACACTGAGATTTATTTTATTTCGTTGGAAGGATAAGGAAAGGAAATAAAACAACATACAGAGACATAAAACCAGAGCAATTAATGTTTACAAAAAGAACAGGAAACAAACCTGGTCATTATCACTAATTGATGGGCTTTCAGGAATCAGCAGGCAGACCAGGACACTGAAATTGATAAGGATATGATCCTGATGTCCAGTATGTGGGAGGAGGTCAGTGCGTCTATGCCAGCTGGTGAGGCAATGGGCAGGGTAAGGGCAAGCATGGAAGACCAAAGGCAGAGGTACACAGAATGTGGTACAAAAGAGAGAGGCTACATGTAAAATGGGGTCAGTCAGCACACTTGTCTGACTGAGCCCTACATCTGATCACCTCAGTCTATCCTGTCCTCTCATATTTTCTTAAACCTTTTAATAATTTATTTGTCTAACCCTACTCTCTATCTTGTGTGTATGTGTGCAGTACAGTGACAGAATGGCAGCTACTATTGAGACCTGTGTATGTGTGAGTGGAAATTGGTGCCAGCTACTGGAGTTAGACCATAGGTGTGGGTGCCCCTGACCTGTGATGTCAGCTATGGGAGCAAGTGTGCTCTCAGCAACTGGGGTGAGTTGTCATCTTTAACCTCCTGCCATGGAGTGGTAATGGTGCAGGTCCCAAAAAACAGCTACTCAGGGCACCAGCATGAGCAAAGGGCTCAGTGCTAGTGCATGGGGCAGGACCACAGGCCCATGTGCCATGTGCCGGCTTCTGGGTCTTCGGCCATGGATATTCACTGGCAAACCTTAAGGTGGACCAGATGACAAGCTGGGGAGCAGGGGTATCAGGTGGGTGGAGGGTCCACAGTGGTATCTGGGGGACCCGTGATTATGGGGTGCCTGTGAGATGAGTGTGTGAGTGCTGCATGTCTGCAGTGATTGCCAAGCTGGACCAGCCAGCAAAGAGGGGACCTGTGTGTGGGTAAGGGGGCCATGACAGAGGCAGGGGTGCCAGGTGGACAGAGGGCCTTGCCAGTTCTTGAGGGAACCAGAAATATGCATGTGTTTGTGAACCTGGAGAGTGTTATGTGTGGGCCTGCACTGGTAGCTCCTGCCTCTGCCAGCCCAAGAGAAGGGACGAGCTTGGCTGCCTGTGCCTTTATTTACGTGAGCCCTGTATGCAGATACTGCTCAAAGCAGTGTCTTGCCTGTGGCAGCCTGTGTGACCTGCCATGCCAGTGTCCTGCACACATGTGTCTGTGTGTGTGTGTTTGTCTGTCTGTCTGTCACACAAGTGCATAGCTTTGTTACTGTTTGTACCTGCAAACAGGTCCCTCAGGCTGGACAGTGATCCTGGCTCCTCAGATCAGGCTCCAGCTGCTGGGGAAGAGGAAAACAGGCCACAGCAGCTGGAGAAGGTGGCCATGCTCTTACCATCACTTAACATAAAATATACACTGTACAGAAGAATTTCTTTCTTAAATTAGGAAAGGAGGGAATTCCACATCATATCATTCAGTGTGGTTTTCAGTTAAAAAAGCTTCATTTTGTAAATGTGCATTTTTTAAGGTAGGTGCAGTACCTACAATTCACTTTTTATGAATAGGTTCCCGTGGTAGTTTTGGCTTTAGTTTTCAGGTAAGCCTCATTCAGGAGGCCCAAAGGATGTGAAATAGATTAGAAGGGACAGGCATCACCTGACTTAAGCAACCAAAGAGGTATTTCATATCATCTGTCATCATCAAGAAGTGTCAAGGGATACAAAAAGAGAGAGTGGAGGAGCTTCTGTCTCTTTTGGCCTTCACCTCAGCCCCGTGAGGATGTGCTGCTCTGCCTCTCCTGAGATTAGGCCTTGCCACCATCTGCTTTGTGTTTATCTAGGGAGGTGAACATTTTCTTGTTAGTTTCTCTTTTCTCTTGCTGGGAGGTTTCTCTGAAAGAGTTTTTGGAAGGTTTTCTGGCATTTGGGTGGTTGGAATCTGTATTAAGTTGGACAACTCGGTGAAGGTGTTATCATTTCTTTTCCCATTTGTATATATATATATGTGTTATATTCTGTTTTAAATTTTCTTTTCTTCTTTGTAAATATAAAAACCTTGCCATTTCAAAGTTCCATTTCTAGGGGGTTTTTTTCCTCCCTCCCTTTCCCTTGGAGGGGGACCCTTTCACGCTGTATTGGGCAGTTGGTATTTTGCCAAGCTAAACCATAACAGTTCCTGTGGAGATAAATACGTCCTAACCTTGTGTCTGAAGCTAATAATGTAATTTTAGCCTTTTCTCTTGATTTATCTTTCAAGTAAAGGTTAAAAGATAACAGTATAATGAATTGTTTGGATGTGTCAGAATGAACGACTTTTCTTCAAATTTCTGTTCCTGCTATGAAAATTTAAAACCATAGGCCCTTTGTGGATAAAAGGTTTTAAAAGCACTAGCCTTGATATTTTCTGTAGTAACATGTAAGTCAATTGCTTTGTTATTTGTAACACTTTCAGACCAAAAACTGAACAGATGCCCAGATTCTGATTCAAAGTTTCTTATAAATCAAACTGTGTTTTCTTTTCAATTTTAACTTCTATCACAGAATTAAAATGAAAGGTAAATAATATGAAGGCAAAAAAATTTCTGAATATTTAAATATGTTCAGCACAAAAATAGGTCCATGACTTCAATGTCAACTTAAGATTGTGCTTTGTCTTTTTTGTTAGATTTAATGAAGACAATGTCTGTCAAGTTTTCTTTTGACATTAGGAAAATCTACTGGATAAACAATTCTCATGTAGCTTCCAACACTTAGGGCAAAGACCACCTACATATTTTTCAAGAGAGCTCCGATTTGTGTGGAAACCTAATGTTCATTTTATGGAATAAGGGATTATTTAATTGGAAAGCTGACACTTTTCCCCTAGATACAATCTGTGACAAAACTTATGTCCAAAATTGCATTAACTATAACAAATGTGCATGGTTTGGTGTCTCTTGTAGAGCATCCAAAGAGCATTTCTAAGATTCTGCAAACATAGGGACATAATGCAAATGCCTATCACCAAGCCAACAGAACATTCTAATGCATTAGGACTAGAACATCTGTTATCAGCTGACAGACCTCACAAGTGGAGAAAGGAGCTAAGATGTTTCTAAGTCACATTTTTCCTTTCAGAATCCCAGACTTGATTTTGTCACTTGTTAGAGTTCCCTGAACATTTTTGCCAGACAGTGCAGTATGATTCTATTTCTCTTCAGAGACTCCTCCGTAAAAAAAAAATCTAAATTAGAAGCTAGTTATAAATCAGTATAAATGATGCTATCAGTATAAATGATCAATATAGATGGGTGGATCTAGACTATCAGAAAAAAAATTTCTTAATCTTTCCTGCTACTCCCATGCATCAAAACAGAAGGTGGATGTTCTGAAAGATCTTTAGACACTCCAATGAAATCTACACTGTGTATGTTGCACAAAGGGAGTCACAGCAAAGAAACAGAACTCATTTGACTCAGGCATGAATTCATAAGCTAATGCCAAATAATGACATGCACTGTTTGGTATGGAATCACATTTTTAAATCAGCACAATTTAACAGGGAGCTGAGCCAGTGCTAAAAAAAAAAAAAAAAGGCATTTCAGGGATAATGTGATCAATAAATTTCAGTCTGTGTCAGGAGTCTGATTAGCATATCCCAGATGTAGTGAAAAGGACATACAGGGCACCAATAAAAAGGTCAGAATATAGTGCACAGTAATAATTGAATATACTCCTTATAAAGAACAGCTACAGGACTGTGTACTGCCCTTAGTGAAAGATACTAACTGTAGACATTTTTCATTTAAGAAATTAAAAGGACAACATCTTTTCACACTGTTTCCCTAGAAAATGAAACCCAGCAAATTACAGTAATATTTAATAAAAACAAACAAGTAAAAACCAAGCAATCTCCTCCCTCAATAAAATTCTAGAGTGACAGCAAGAGGTAATATCTGATTATCTATCTGTTCAGATCTGAGCTCTTTATCTCACAACTATTATTTCTGTTGACATCTCATTCAAAATATCAAAATAGAAGAGACAATTAACCATGTTAGATTGGTGTTAACATCTGCTTTAGTTCTGCAAGAGCACTGTTATTTTTATTAAACTATAAACAGTATAACTATGGCCATGCCAACCTGACGCCTGATCTTGTCAGATCTCAGAAGCCAAGCAGGGCCACCCCTGGTTAGTACTTGGATGGGAGAACTCCTGGGAATACTGGGTGCTGTAGGTTCTAGTCCTGAGGACTTCACTGTCACTGTCCAAGCTCGCTTGGCCATGGCAGATGAACCTTAGGAGTTAAAGGGTGGGGCCAGTTCCACTCACGCTGTGCCTCACCTAAAAAATCCACTGCACAGGCTCAAAGGATACACCCACATGATTTCCAAAATCTTCATTCATGAAGCCTAGTCATGATGATGATAAACAGTATAGTGCTCCTCAATCTAAGAAAAATATAGTTTGGATTTATGTAGCAGTTTAGAGTACAGGTTCCTTTGTCTTTACCACTCCTGAAATCAAAATCAAAACTGTAGTTCAAGAGAAAAAGCTACAGAAAAGAGAGATTGGTGATATAAGCATTCCCTGGCTACAGAACAGATGTACTGAGTTTACACACTTGTTTGTCTTGAAAGGAAGTAATTCAGTAAGAGTTTCTGGCTCTTAATGTAGCTGTATGTAGTTAACATGAGAAGCCAGTATCAATCTTCGTAATAGCAAATTGAGAATACAGGAGGGAGGAGGTATTTTTCAGCATGCATTCAGCATAGTGGCAGCCTCCCTGTCTCTTGTTTCTGTCCCTGCTGCTCTAGAAGCATCTCAGCACAAACATAATCTGCAAAATCTCATCCCAAATAACTGTGTAGCAATCCCTGTGTTACTGTGATCTTTTTCTAAATAACAGAACTCTGAAGAAACTGGTAGAAATTTACAGAAAAAATTTACAGCTTTCATTCTGTGTTATATCTATGGATCAAAATCCTGACAGTCCTATAGGAAAGACGTAGTTGAACTTTTGCAAGAGACTAAGTGAAATACTCATAGGCTAAAAACATTTTTCTGATCTGAAATCAAGTCTTACCTGAATGCCTAACTCAGTATGTCAGCTTGGTACCCATGCAAAGCAAAGAGATATATTTATGATACCTATGTTAACTATAGCCTTTGTTCTCTTAAATGTTTTTACTGTTAGACTCTCAAATTCCTCTCATCTGTGACACTGGGTCTTGTGGTTCCCACTTAGCAGCCTGTAGCAGTGAAATTATTCCGTAGGGATTTAATAGTGAATTCCTATAAAATATTGATATATCCGGGGTCTGGTCTCAGTACTGACTTGTAGGTTCCTTGTAGTCCCTGTAATTATTGATAATGAATTTATTAATGCAAGTAGAGACATAGTCAACAAAATATGTAGAATTTATAAATTATAGACCTCCAAATACACAGTTAAATTCAACCTGAGTATGTTATTAATGTAGGTAAACAGTTTGACTTCTTCATAGTGATTCTTCCAGGCAAGACATAATGAACATCACAGAGTTTCTTGTGTAAAACAGAAGCGACACATTCACACATCCTAGCTGCTATAATTTCATGCTGAGAGTAGTATATATGCTCACTGGTAAGGGAGGCTGGCTACAGCCCAATAGGCTTCTTATTCCCTGGTTAGATATCATGTACATATTTGTAAATTTGCCTACCGTGACTCTGAAAGTGCTGCCTTTGCTGTAGAAAAACTTAATCCTGCTGAATGTGTCACAAGAGAATAGGCTTGCACAACGACAAAACCACACACACACACAGACAAAAACCTACAAACCTCTCACTTTTCATAGGAATTGTATTCCCTTATTAACACCTGACAAGTTGCAGGAATTCATATTCACCGTTTGCCTGTTGGAAGAAGTCCTGTAACTGTGGTTAATGTTTAAGGAGATATGGATTCCAGTGTAGCCTCACATGCAAGTAGAATCAGTCGTTTCAATCTGATAGCATAAAGGAATTATTATGCCTTTGTCTCCAAACCACTCAGACTACAGCAAATAACTTGAAGCTGACAGATACAATTCAGGACTTCTGGGAGACCAGGAGCCTTTTGAAGCAGTAGCTGGAAGTCAAGAGGATGCCTCTAGGGTGTACACATGGGCTAACAAACAACAGGGTGGATGGAAGAGGGAACTCTGGTCCCTTTAAAGTTCATTGCTAGATCTGCAATTCATGTTGCAATATGAGCACAGCAACTGATTCTTCTGTCCTTTTAAAAAGGAACTTCCAACTCTGATAACACTTCATGACCTCTGCATTTTCTCCCACCTTTCTATGTAACGGGAAGGAAGACTTGGAAGACTTGGAAGAAGGTTGGGACATCCATCTCTCCATGCAGCCCACAATTCTCTTTGGACAGGAGTTATCTGGCTGTAGCTGCATTTGAAAAAAAAAAAAAAAAAGTGAACTAAAGACTCTAATCACCCTCTTGTCCTGGGGGATGGCACTGTATTTAAAGACAGTCTCTTTCTTTTTATTTTCCTGAATATGACAGCATACCTAGCAAATGAATGACGCAGCCACTTTTAGGAAGGATCCAAATCATTCAGAAATATGAAGGGCATATGATTTGCTCTCTCCTATCTTTACTAGAGTTTAATTCACAGGTATTGCATAAGCAAAGTGAGTCAGATGAATGAGGCTGGAAAGGTGGTTAAATTGTTTGACTTTATGTCCTAAAATACTTGATAACACACATTTTCTTTTATCTTTCAAGATGTCTTTCCTTTTATGTTCACTACTTTGGCATTCTGAAGGGTAATGCTCATTTTAAAATATGTATAGACTTCATTCAAAATAAATGAACCTAAAATCCTCTGGGGCAAAACCACGTTTGGTCTATCTCAGCTAACTTCAGTGGAGCTACACCAAGGTTGAATCCAGACTTATGTCCTCTTGCTTGTCATGAGCTTAGAGAAAAACAAAAGGACATCACTAAAAATATAGGTTATTTTATGTTCTCTCCCTCGTTGACTAGCTTTGTTTTACAGCCTTAATAAAATCTTATATTAGTGGGATTTCATGCATTTATCTTTATGCTTGATAATGTTTTTGAGCACTGTGATAAAATCAAGTGAAATTAATGTAATTGTTTCCAGACAGATTCAATAACTCTATTTACCAGTATTTCTAGTCCAACTGCACAGTATGTTTAATTATCCAGTGTACTGAAGAAATTTTAACTACTGCTGTTCAGTGTCCTTTTATATTTATATAAGAAGAACAATCAGAAAAGAAAAAAATATGAATTTTCAAATTTCTCTTTATCATAGAGTTATGATTATTGCTGATGTCCATGGAAATATATGAAAAATCCAATCAGGAATCTTTTATCATAGTGTATTTACAATTAGAGAAAATTGCATGGACACATTATATGAAGCAATGTGGTATCACAGGCATGCATTTTTAAATTGAAAAACATCTCTGATATCCTAAAATAGCTAGCTGTTTCTGATGATATATCTTGACTGTCTTTGTACATTTTTGCACCTCATTTTTATGTTCCTCTTGGCTGAAAATGTCTTTGATGACTTCACATGCTGAAAACAACATGAAGAAAAACATTAAATCCTGATTATTTATCTGGATTTGATCAAGGAAAACTAGGAGAAATTATAACCTACTTGTATCCAGAAGAATATTAAATACACATCCAATTAAATTCTTCTGTTGCTAAGTTGTAAAATTTAGAAAAAAAATAAAATTGTTTGATATATTACTGAATTATAGGCATTTGGGCTTATGCAGATATTTCCAGACATTCTTATTAGAAAAGAGACTGTAATGCAAAGACACAAAGTATGGAAATTGTCACCATTTTTCATGTTGTCATAGCTCACTCATGTGACTAAGCAATAAGTTCCACTATTTCTTAAGTTACAGGGTTATTTATAGGGATGGTGTCTCTGTTACCCTGAGAGGACACATTGAGGAAAAAGGCTGAGGTTATAATGCACAATTGTGTGACCATTGGGGAAGGAGGAAGTCGCTAACATAAGACAGACAAGCAAAACACCTAGCTTCTTCCCACTGAAAATGCAATTATTTATATTTGAGAGACAGTCAAGATCTGGAAAATGTTTTTGCATTTTGTGTGCAAACGTAAGTATTCAAATCTTGTTGTGGATATGGTATTATAATTAATTCTTTTCAACAATGCAAATAAAATGATTCACTGAGTTTATTATATGTGGCTCAACAAGCCATGAGATTTAAATTTATGTATAGATCACACTCTATCTAAATTAAAATAAACATTGGCTTTAAATGGTAAACACAAAGTGCAGAATTAGAATTTTTTTTCCAAAAATTCTCATTTCCTATAAGAAAAGATATTTTTTTCTGTTCAGTCTTGAACTTTAGAAAACAAATTTCCTATCCAATATCAGAAAGACGTACTTGTTTAGCTTTCATCTTATATGTTCCAGTAGTAAATGTCAATGTGCATCCTTATGGTGTTCCCTTTTACTTGTCCACAAACTCAGCTGAGGCATATCAGCGGCAATCTACATATCTTGTCTAACATACATGTCCAGAAGCTCAACTATCACTTACTGTTTAACCTGAAGCTAATATAAAGCAGAAGCACACTGTTAGTTTGACATGCTTATCACATCCCTTTTCTTCCTGAATAGAAAAAATTAGTTTCTCTGCAGAGTAGTAGCATGGCACCTCTACACTGCTCACAGTGCTCTAAACCTCTGAGCTTTTTACTATTCCTCCTTGAAGTCAAATTTATATCAAATTTATCAAATTTCAGGACTGGTAAATGGCTAACAGTTCTGAGAGTCTGTCATTTCTAATGTTCGCATCTTCTTTCATCTATTTTTGTTCTTCTACTCTGGCCAGCTTCTATATTTTGTTGACTGGTGCCTGTGCCAAGCATACTTTTTCCTGTTCATGTGGAGACCATAATGTTTGCAGTGACTGTGATAATCCCAGTAAAATGCAACCACTCAAGGAATCAGAACACTTGGTTTTGCTGAGATATGTAGCAAGCACTGAAGTGTAGGGATGCAACTAATATTTTTTAATTAATTGGTTTAAAGAATGATGACCAGATTCTCTCAAGGGGATGCAGAGAACCTTGGTAACTCTGAACGTCCAAGTTTACATAAGTTCTCAGGCTGCACAGTGATAGAGGGCACAATGGAAGGCCAAAGCACCTGGAAAACCAGACTGTCTTCAGGACATCCAAACTGTATATGTTTATTTTTCAATATTCAGCACTCTAAAGTGTCCTTTACTGATAATATTAGTATTCCATAAAAATATTCCATTGTTTCCTTCAGTATTTTTTTTCCAAAATAAATATTTCAAAAAAGTAGTTCAATATATTTTGATGTTGGGTTTCCTTTTTTTTGTCTTTGTAGATAGCTACCATTTCATATTGTCCTCTAAACTGTCAGACAGAAAGCAGAATTTTAGGAACCACACAATGGACACATTCTAGCTGGTCCTCTGCAAAGCAGTTAACACACTTTGAATCACTGAATATATACAGTAATGATCACTAAAAATGACAGTGCACAACTATGATTCAATGCACATTGTATGTAGATCAACTTGCTTGTTATAGATCTGAGGAAAATAGTGTCATTTCATTTACCTTTTGGATTCTGATCTTTTTATTTGCAACCAAGATTAAAGTTGAGGAGAGGAAAATAAAGTAGCTGAATTGCTCCACAAGGCAATGTAAAAGTTATTGATGGTCTTAATGAAAACAGATATACTACAATATTTAGAAGCTAGTTAAACCAGTAAAAACAGGAGGTTTGGATAATTTTTTTTTTTCTTTTGAGCAAAGTAATTATTATTAACTCATTTATAGATTATATTGTCAGAGGTTTTATGTATTTATTAAAAGCCTTTAACATTTTTCCTCAGGTGTAGAATACAAGAGCATTAAAACAATACAAGCACTTCTGTATTTTTTTCTGCACTGAATTTGTTGGTTTGGTTTGGTTTGTTTTTCTTTTTTTCCCCCCCAGTATTCAAACACTCTGATGATTCTTTGTCTTTTTTCAAGGAAAATGTTCCAAAGTACCACAGACCCAGCAGAGTTCTTTCTGCATCCATCTAAGACCTTGACATACTTCCCTGTGCTCTTCTAGACTCAACCCTAAGGGCTGCCAAAGGCAAAGTATTTTCAGCAAACTAAGAAACACTGTAACCTTCAGGGATTTCTGGATGACAGATTTTAGACTGTAACCAAAGTAGAGATGTGATTAAAAATAGGAGTTAAAACCTCTCTAAATTTTAAAGGGAAATGTACAAATTTAGCTTTCCTCAACATCATAACTGATGACTGAATAGTATCTAAGTTATTAAAAAAAATTAAAACCAGGATTAATTTATTATGCCACTTGTGCCATGTTTTTAATAATGCAGTAAAACTTTACATTACATTTTGCTGTCAGTTTTTCTGTCAGGATTCAGGTGTTTTGAAATTGCCCTCTCTGTGTATAAGGTGCTGATGTCAAATGCCTGTGCATCTCTCAACTTTTAAGGATTTCCATTTCTTAAATTCTCAACAAGTTTGAGCATTGCTTAGTCTGGAGAAGAGGAGGCTTGGGAGTATCTCTTTGCTCTCCACAACTACCTGAAACCAGGTAGTACAGAGGTGGGAATTGGTCTCTTCTTCTAAATCTCAAGGGAAAAGATGAGAGAAAATGGCCTTAAGTTGTGCCAAGAAAGGTTCAAATTAGATATTGGATTTTTTTTTTCTCCATTAAAAGAGTGGTTAGGTACTGGAATAAGTTTCAAAGGCAGTTGGAAGAGTCACCATCTCTGAAAGTATTCAAGAGGAGTCTGGATGTGGCACTTGGGGATATGGTTTAGGGGTGATTATGGTGGTGCAGGGTTGATAGGTGGACTAGATGATCTTGAAGGTCTCTTCCAACCTTCATGATGTTATGATTTTGTCACTCTTAAAGAAGAGCGTATAAACACAACAATAAAAATTACTATTTCTATAGCTAGCTCAGTCCAATTAGCAAAGCTGCTTTTAGACAGGTTATGGAATTAAAATCATAAAGTAGTGAATAATTTCAGCTGAAACTTACAAGAACATTTGTGGAATTAGGAACTAATTCAGTGTAAAGAAATATTTATAGTTATGAAATTGGAATCTATTCTACGTAAAGACCTAAATCCAACTGAGTAATGGTATAAATGCTGACAATTCTGCCACACATCTTGAGAATAAGTGTGGTAGATGAATAAAAAATTTATAATAAATTTTCTTATTCCAGTAAAAAATCATTGTCAGGTGTTAAAAAAATAGGGACCTTACTGTGAATATAAAACAAAACCTGTTTGCATTTTATTCAGAGCTCTCTGTTTCCTGTCTTTGCACACAAGAACTTTAGCCCTTTTCTGCAAATTTTCTACCCAGGATTAGACCTGAACTGTCTTTACTTTTCTTGGGTCAAAAGGCTTTGACTCACCAACTGATAAAATGGTGTTCATATCTCACTCTACCTCCAAGATCATTTGATTAGTTAAAATTAATACATCATTCCAAACACTCCTCACAAACACCCACCACAGTGGGTCTTATGTTACTTTTGGAGTATAACAACTTTCCTTTATCAAATCTCCACCAGTCTTTTCCCTTCAAAAGCATGTAATGACTAAAAGGAACACACTTTAAACTCAAGATCAAGAATATATCTTCAGTGTAAGTAAAGACAAAATCAACTAACCAAATAATTATTTCTACTTCAGTTACAATGATACTACAAATTATAGTTTACAATATGTACAGTTAAATGATAAATACATTAACATTTTCTGGTGTATTGCTCATTTACTCTAAGTCCTCTGCACCCTTCACTTTCAGTGCACAAGACAGGAGATTGCAGGAGGGTATCTTCAGTTTGTTGAGACTGGTGATGATCTTGGTGATTGCTGTTGATGCTGATCTTGGGGATTTCACTCTTCCCTCTAGGAGCTGCTTAATAACATTTTTATATTTGCTGATACACTTTATACTTTGACCGTTTTTCACTGGTCTGCAAGTCTACATAGATGTGAAATTGTTGTCTATGAGGTGTGTCACTTATGGTGGATACATGTTCTTTGTTGTGTTACTCCTAAAATTTCTTATGGCCATCTCTCACCACACTATTACAATGATAAGAGGTGGTTGATCACTGTAAGATGGTTTATAGTTCTAGCGCCTCCCATATTGTCCCATGTCTGTATTTTCAAGGTACTTAAACACAGGTATCATGTCACCACCTCCCCAGCAGCCTCTGCAGAAGGGTACACACTTACTTACTACTTTTGTCATATCTGCCAGACTTAGAGTGTCTAAAATGAAACTCTGGGTTTAAGTTGAGGCAACTGAACCTCTGAAGTTCCCACAATTTCTGTGAAACTTTGTAGCTAAATCACAGAAAATAAAAATGCAATGACTTCCCAATTTACCAGAAGCTGTAGGATAAACTCAATGTGTATCTGTCCGGTTTGAACCTGTTTGTCACAGTCTGGACAATCACAACATACCTAGGCCAGAATCAGCTCTAACAGATGCTGCCATTTACCAATGATCAGCATGGACAAGTCAGATACGGCGATGCACTCTCCGAGCCCTTTCCAATAACCAGTGGCGTGAAACAAGGTTGCGTTCTTGCACCTACTCTATTCACAATCTTCTTCAGCATGATGCTCCAAAGGGCCATGGCAGACCTTGATGAAGAAAACGGCATCTACAT
>JAOXXN010000265.1:16009755-16030965 GCA_026770055.1 Myrmophylax atrothorax | reverse complement strand
TTTGTTTTTTATATGCTTGACAGTTAAATGCCACCCTGACACCCAATCCCGTCAGATCTTGGAAGCTCAGTAGGGTCAGGCCCAGTTAGTACTTGGATAGGAAACCTCCTGTCAGTACCAGGGGCTCCAGGTTCTAGTCCTGAGGACTTCACTGTCACCGTCCAAGCTCACTCAGCCGTGGCAGATGAACCTTAGGAGTTAAAGGGTGGGGACAGTTTCGCGCACGCTGTGCCTCACCTAAAAAAATTCACTGTGCAGGTTCAAAGGACACACCCACGTGGGCAGAACCGTTCCCAAATCTTCCTTCGTGAAGCCTATCCATGATAATGATGACGATAATATGCTTGGAGTGAGTTTGAGCTACAGTGATGTAAAACTATTTGATTAGCTTTTAGAAAACTCATGTTTACCTAGTCAAAAAAGTCTTTGTAGGAACATCAAAGTTTTTCTTGGTAGTATCTTTTCAAAAAGCAGTGCAATCAAAGGAGAGCAATTTGCATCCATATAGCATGTCTGTCTCCATCAGGATAGTCAGTACACTTCTCAGGTATTACCTGAGAACATTTCTACCCTACGGTTAAAAATTATCAGTTAAGAGAAAAAGCTTTCTCAGGGAACAATGTGAGTCTGAGTATGAAACGAACTACAAAAGGATGCTGTAACCCCATCATTTTGCTATTGCTGTTTGTGTGGTGACTCATTCCAGTGCGCTTTGTTTCTCTAGCAGGTTGCAGCTAGGTCATCCAGAGAAAGTCATACATTTGATATGTTTCAGCTACTTCACTCTGAGTCACCCAAATCCTCCAGAAAGTGGAGGTAAGAGAGGAGTTGTTCACATTTGGAAAATGAAAAGTAGGGCAAGCAGACGGAAAGACAGTAATGATGGAACCTCAGGCACTCACAGAAAGACGGAGCTCGCTAAGATGAACCGGGGGCAGGCTCAGCAGTCAGTGGTTGAGAAGTGATTATGTAGACTTTATTTCAAGGCAGACACAGCTGGAAATGTTTGGATCAAAGAAAACCATAAGGCTTAATAATGTTACATCCAAAATCTTGTTATGGGCAAAAAGAAACACACCAGATATATGGAGCTAGGAGTTTATTGTCTATAGAATTAACATTTGAACAGTCTAAAAGTCCAAATTACCATATTGGAACAGAAAAAACTTTGTTAATAGTATAAATAAATTGTGTGTAAACGATTTACTACTGTTCCTGGTTTATATTCACCTTTTCTCTGTCTTACATTTGAAAGTTTCAATCTTTCTCAAAAAGCACTGAGTGTATGTAAGCAGATGATCTACCCTAAGAGTTTTGTGGGGAGGAATATGATGTTCATGGTGGTTGACCCCTCCACTGAGCCTTGGGGGTCCTACTCAGGCAATTATTATATTCCTCCCTATACTGGGTTCCTGCTGTCTGGCTGGTCCCAGCTGAGTGTGAGCATGGCCCCACACCCTCCCAGCCTCAGCCACAGGGGTCCTTCTTATCTCAGCAATGACCCCCTGGGTTTGCCAGACCCTTTCAACAGAGGTACTGGCACAGCTCAGGCTCAGGCAAGGGAGGCAACAGACACTTGGCTCCAAGGCAGGAGCTGAAACCAGCCCAGCCTAACCCATCTGCTGCCAAGGTGAACCCAGGCCAGGACTGAGACCAACACTCACAGCTCAGGACAGAATGTGTGATTTCTTACTCGGATTGACAAATCTTATTGGTCAGGCTATGCAAAGTGCATTTCTTGAGTTTCAATTTCAGATTCTAGAAGTACAAATGGATGTTCACACACTCCCTCTACAATCAAATATGCATATGCATGTATATTTTGTCAAATAATTAGCAAATTAGAATTAGGGGGAAAAACCCAATTAAATTATTTTACAGAAATGGATGGAAATGAGAGCCCAGCACAGATACAGTCCCAGTAATCTACAAAGTTCAAGTGGAATAAATAAACCCTAACTTCTTATTTACATATGCACACATACAAAAGGCAAGTGAAGAGTGGAGGACGTCCCAAGATCATGTCCTACGTGAAGTGGTAAAGGCATAATGTGCACACATATTTATTTAAAAAATTTGTTACCCTGATATTAAAACAATAGAACTATGGCATGATGATCTGACTGGCTATACAATCACTTAAAGAAAAGTATGCAGAAAGAAAATAACTTTGACCCTCAAAAGAAAAGAAAAAAACTTTTCTCGTCCCACTGTAACTTCAAGAAGGACTATGCCTTTCAAAGAAATAGAATGATTCACAGATTGATTTTAAGGCATAAAAAAAGCAATTTCCATAACAGGGTACTGTCTGCTTTCTTGGTATTGCAGCAAGAGCTGTTAAACTTTAATTATAAGGATCAAATTACAGCACATCCTACAGTTATAGTTATGGCATTACTGGGAATCAGGTCTGTGTCAGAGCTCACATCCAGTGCTCTCCTATCACTAATTCCCTGTGTGGTTCAGCATCCCCTCAGCTAGTCATTTGCATAGATGGGCTGATGAGATCTGGTGAACCAGTTTGAACAAATAGAGCAATCTGAAACTAGGTAACTGACTGAACCCCTTTTCCACGCCCACATTACATATTTGACCAATTCATGCAGTAGATCCCCAAGTAGTTATATTACACCATCTTAAGCATTTTCCTGCATAGCTCCTGCAGTGTGTGTGTTGACTTCAAAATCTCATTGTGTAGGATAACATCCTGGGAAGAACTTGATTCTCTTGGTGATTCCACTCAAGTGCAGATGTAGCCAAGTGGGACAATCTTTTGTATATAATTAAGATAGGAGATCTTTTGTACCCAGTTTAAAGCAATATGCAGCAAAGGATATGCTGTATGCTTACACAGGACCCCATGGACCAGGTAGATTGTAATATTTGACCAGAACACCAGAGGGGGAGGTCCCACCAGATCCAGCTGTAAATGCTTCTGCAAGGATCCTGGCAACAGAAATTCCAGTCAACCCATCCTCAGTGATCCTGGCTGAGTGATTTGATACCTCACACAAAGCAATATGCCAAGATTTCTTTTCTTTTCTGTCCTTTTTTTTTTTTTTTCAAGCAGCACTCATGACTTTATAAGTGTCTTTGAATTAGCATGCCGAGTATATATTCAAATGAAAGACAGGACAATGTTGTTTGCAAATAAACACACACAATTAATTTGAATGAGAGTGTGATGGATTGCTCTTTTCTGGCTGCCAGGCACCCACCAATTTACTCTCTCACTTTCCTCTCCTCAGCAGGCAAAGGAGAGAAAATAAGATGAAAAACTCATGGGTCAAGATAAAGAATCAGAATATTATTTTCCATATATTCCATATTTCAGCCACAACCTGACAGTCTATTTTGTGCTTCATGCCTTGCCATCAAATGTATACTTAGCATTCCTATGTAAATAATATGAAGTTGTGATTTGGAGTCACTGAAGCATTTCTTTGAAGTCCTAAGAAAATACTTCTGTTTGGGGTTTGGGTTTTGTTGTTTGTTTTGGTGGTTTTTTTTGTTTGTTTCCTTGTGTTTTTTCTTCTATAAATGACAGCAACACATCAGGAAATATATTTGTTAGAGGCTTGCAGTGGAAAGTTTAAGCCAAGGTGACCTCTGACATAACCAGGTTTCAGCTGGTTTTCATGTTGATCATATTCTGTTAAATCAGATAATTTTCCTTCTGGAAGATTAGATAGAAAAAAAATAGTGACCTGTTCTTCTAAAATTTGGAAGCTCCCCTTTACTCTCTTACAGAATTACAGAGATAAGAGACGAAGAAAAAGACCCAGAATGTTCTTCAGAGATCAGGCCTTGCCCATACAGAGGTCTTACCCTAGACCTCACTCCCTTCCCCAAGTGGCTCATAAACACAGAAGCACACACTTAAGGTGCAAATTTTTTACATTCATTTACTCAGACACTTGGTAAAAAATGTAGATGCAAAATCACACCCTACTCACCAGAGAATTATTCATTCTGCAAGGGAAATTCATAATAATAAACTAATTCCTTATACTGTACAGTCCTAAGCTCCAAAATGTCCCCAATCTTCATTTTCTTGAGAGCTTTGTAGCAAGATATAACTACAGGTCAACATAAACATAGTCCTACCATGAAACCCAGAAGAAATGTGCAAAAAAGGAAAACTGAAATGATAATTAGGGAAGAAAATAAGAGAGGAAGAAGTTCAAGTAAGATCATCAAAACATCTTTAAGAGGCAGGAGGAAACCTAAAGGTTTTTCAGAAGCCAGCAAACAAACTGCACTGCAAGTAGTCCTTTGAACTATCAAGTAATGAACAAAGGAATCAAAGCAAGGCAAAAATAAAATGTAGCTTTCTACACTCATATTTGCTAGGAAGGGCAATAAGGAAATTTTTTGACTCAAAGATTTTTTTTTTTTAAGAAATTAATGAGTGGACCTAAAAGAGGCTGATGCCTCAAAGGAAGATGTTACTGAGCAACACAAAAAAACTCCAGGGCAGTAAATCACTGGGACCAGATGGTGCTGATGAAAGAGTTCTGAAGGAATTGAAGTGTGAAATAGCAGAGGTAGCGATGAAGATATTCAATATATGCTTAATAAACCACACACTGTTCCCAAAGATTGGGAACTTGTTATCTTAGTTTAAAAATAAAATAAAAAAAGCCATATATGATCTTTGGCATTACAGACCAGTGGGTCTTGTATTTGCTTCAGGGAAACTGGTTCTGAATATAATTAAAGACAGCATTCATGCAATTATAGCCCAATACGGTATGGCTTCTGTAAGGGCTAATCTTTCAAACCTCCTGGAAGTTTTAAATGATAGTGCAAAAAAGATTGGTGCTTTTTAACTGACCAGAGTAATAATGTTTTATACGTTCAGCATATTACCAAACACATGGGGATCACAGTATACAATTTAATAGATACAAGTACAGGAATGGTACTTCATTTTACCTTCTCAGAGTCATGGTGTCAGGAGAGACAACTGGGTGCTTCTGAAGTGTTGAAAATGTAATTACCATCAGATATGAAGATAATCTCACTCGCTTGCTCCTAAACACTGTAATCTCATCTGAAAATATTCTCTGGCAACCTTTGCAAACAGAATCATACAAGTAAATTCTACTGATTTTTCACTGATATATTATTGTACTTACTTTTACAGCAACTGTAAGGGAGGTGGTCATGAAAATTTTACTTTGAATAAGCAGACATCTACTTGGAAAGACTGAAAAAACATCATTTTAATTGAAATACAATTATTTTTTATTATTTTTATTATCACTTCATCTTTCTTTCTGTTCTTCATACCTAATTAGAACTAAGCAGAGCGGCAAAATTCCATTTAATTAAAGATTTTACATTTTGAAAGGTATGTTTAATCCAGAACTGAATGAAAACCGAGCTCTATAGCAAGCAGTGGAAGATGTGGGTTGTCTAAAATTATGTACTCTTAAAAACCCAGAATCCATGTTTCTGGGTTCAATGCACATGGCTCAAGACTAGCCAACATGGAAAAATTGCTTGGTGTTACAGTACTGGGGCGCTGTGGGAACCTCAGCTCTGTGGCAATCAAAGTGTCTGGCAGCTGCATCAGCCAAGTTATCTCCCTTAGCCAATCTATCTCTAAAATGTCAACAGTGCACACACTGTAACACCAAGCAGATACCTTAGCACAAATCCCAAAGCAATATATTCAAAGTATATTGAATTCAGTTCAAGGTCTTGCTTGTTCAGCAACAGAGCACGGCTCTCAGCACCATGCAGAGCCACACTTAAACAACTGCCCTCCTAGGAAGCCAAAAATGCTGGTGGATTGTGCAGGTAAATTACCAGGAGCCTAAGCATGCCATATATTTAGGATTGATTTACTAGGCTAACAAGGTTCCCATCAAATTATATTTTTTTATAGAATTCCTAAACTTCAACAAAATACTGTACTTGGGAAAATATGAAACCCAATTAGTATGTACCATGCCAATTACCTAATGCTTTGGATCAATCTATTTCTCTACTGCAAAGCCCTTATTGAAATTCCACCTCCTTGCTTCTCTATGACATTTCTTTTCAAATAAATACATATCTTAGACTGTGGACTTCTACTCTATACTTCCTATAGTGCAATGAGTTGTTCTTCAAGCAATACTTCAATACAAATGTTAAACAGCAGTAACAATAATTTCACGCAAAATACAATTAGAAGAAACTTGGATTCTTACTTGAAAGAGGATAATATGTTTGCTTGTTGTATGACAGATTCATTTTTTCACTCTTGTAAAATAGTTATCTGTTACAAATGGTCAATGTGTTTTCAAGTTTTTATTAGCCGCTCTTGTAAATCAGTAATACATTTATAAATGTTTATTCTTGACATACTGAATTTTATAGCCTCAAAATAAATTATTTTTCAGCATAGTATAAACAGAACAGAGAAGTTAGATATGAAGGCTGTTGAGTTTCACAATAATATCACATCTATCTTCATAACACTTTTCTGACTGTACAATACTCTTTTGTAATTCAAGTATCAGAGTAATGAAAACATAGTGCTGAGTTTAATTGCCTTACAAAATCTTTATTCATTTTTCAACATTCATGTTATTCACTCAACTATTCATTAGCAGAGAGTTTGCCATGTGGAGATGATATTTGTAATATGTAAGGCAATTTATAGAGTATAAAAGTGTTTATAGTACAGAGCTGTTATATAGGTCATTCACCTGTATGGAAATTAGGGAAGAAAGGTTCTTAATTTATGAGTGCTCATGCAAAACTGAGATATGCCAGAAATGCAAATACATGATGTAAATCTCCTTTATATACATCAATCTCAGACAAAAATCAATAAATTCAACTTTTTTATTAATATTATTCAGCAATCACTCTATTACACATATTAAAACCAAAATCAGGGAAACAAGAAAATGATCTTTGGTTATTATTCATTATCGCTTAGGGTAATTTTTGAAAATTAAGATCTACCAATCACTAAACTTCTAAAACAACACTTGCATGTAAATTCAAGTGTAACTAAAATCAGTATCTGCTCTTAGTTCTAAGGCCCTCTGAATTATGTCTTAATAGTAAGACAGGGGCAGGACCTTGGTCTTATTGAACTTCATGAAGTCCACCTAGGCTTACTCCTCAAGCCTGACAAGATCCCTCTGGATGGCATTCCTTCCCTCAAGCAAATCAACTGTACTGCTCATCTTGGTATCATCTGCAAACCTGTAGAGGATCCACTCAGTGTCTATGTCATTAATAAATATATTGAATAATACTGGTTCCAGTATAGACCTCTGAGGGACACTCCTTGTTACTAATCTCCCTTTGGATATAGTGTTGTTGACTGCAAGTCTTGGATACTGCCATCTGTCCAACTCCTTATTCACCATATACTCCGTCCATCAAACCCATATCTCTCCCATTTAGAGACATGGATGTTGTGTGGGACCATTTTAAGGCCTTTCAGAAGTCAAGGTAGATAACATCCATAGCTCTTCCCTCATCCAGTGATGTGGTCAGTGCATCATAGAATGCCACCAGATTAGTCAGGCACAATTTGCCCTTTGTGAAACTATGCTTGCTGTCTAGTCACCTCTGGCCTCCACGGGCCTTGACATAGCTTCCACAAGAATCTGTTCCATGATTTTATTGGGAATAGAGGTGAGGCTGACTGGACAATAGCTCCCATGAGATTACTTTTTATACAGATTATAAATGCTCTAAAATTTTGAACATATAAATGAGTCTAACTTTCACATTTTTAAAATGCTAAAAGTATATATAAATGCTATTAGTGTTTTATTAAATGTTTTTTGACATAGGTGTTGTGGAAACTCCTGTATTCTTTTTTACAAACATACTTTAGATTTCAGTGATGAAGAGTCCACTAGTATGCACTACCTATTTCAGTGATTGATACTAATTGATACTGTTTCTTGACACTAAATTAATCTTCCTTCTGCTTTTAGTTTATATTAGTTTCATGCATTTGAAATAGCAATCTGATTCCATAAGACATATATAGTGTGTATTGGGATTTTTATTTTTCAAATTTCTCTAGTGTTTTAAATAACTATAAGTCCGTTATAAAGAAATTTCTTAAACAACTTTATAAGGTCAGCTGGCTAACCCCTTCACTCCAGAGCTCTGAAATTGCGTTTGCAAAACTTGCATCATTCTAGCTCTTTTCTACGTCCTGAATTATTTTTCTGTATCCTTAGTGGAGTGGAAGTAAGGAGCAAGGAAGTAAGGATTACCTGTTCATACATTGAAAACATTGCACCAGCTGAAAAGCTACATCTGTGGGAGTATGAAGAATCCTTTAACATCTCTAATTGTTCCTAATCTTTGTCATTTCTGTATTCACACCTAATATCACCATAGAGCTGCACGGCATTTCAAAATGTATGTCCAACTTAGTTCTTTACTGTGTCATTTTTTGCAACATCCTTTGCTTTATCATGATCATCTCCTTGGAAATGTAATGAAAATGTTATGTCTGTACCTCTGGGGATCAAGCCATTTAACATGTACTATAGAACTGAGTTGTACATGTCATGTACCAGCCCAATGATGCTAGCGTGTTCTTCAGATTGCCAGACTATATGTAATGATCTACTCAGCTTTATTAAAAATCAACGGCATTAGAGATCTTATTTTCTTTTAGAATTGTTAGGGATAAGCTATTCAAACTTACAGATCTAACAAAAAGATCACTTTCTATTTAGTAATATTCCTAATTATTTCTGAAATAAAAAAAATGGCTGTTTCATTGAAACTTTGAATTTTTCATTAAACTTTTCTGCTCCAGGTAGAGTAGGAAAATATTTCTTGAACATATTATACGACTTTTCCATGTCATTATTAATCTTCTATGACCTTTATTTAAAACCAATTGAAAATAACAAAAATCTGCAACACCACAACATTAAACTCTCCAATGTTCAAAGTTGCATTATTTTTCCTATATTCACTTATGCATTGTCTTTTACATCTCTGGTTGAATTCTTACATGCACTTCTTTCCTTGTCGCAGTCACCTCTACTCGTGGCCTACATAAATATAATTAAAAGTCAGTGGAGAACGGGATAACACTTGCATACTATAGATTCCTAGTGTACTATTGGCTCTGTCAGCAGACCTCATGAAAACTTGTCAATATGATGAGAATCCAAGTACATAAAAAAACCAGGGCTGTAACAAGGACAGGGGAAAAAGAATTGTGTGGTACCTTTCTAGTCATTGTTGTTGGTACTGTCACACAAAAAGAAATACTGAAGCTCTACAGATGCATGATTGGGGAAAGGAAAAATTTAAAAAAAAAAAAAAAAAGAGGAAGAAGAAGAAGAAAAACAAAAGAGACAGCTCCAGAAACATTAAGCCCGAGATTTAGGATTACCTTGTTATCCTGTGTTCCCCTTGTTATCCTGGGTATTGGTTCTTTTGGTTATGATAAATTCAAAATGCTAAAAGAAAGTTGAAAGCAAGCAGATTATCACCCATTGTTTCCAAAAGGCATAACTACATAGAATCTTCTGGCAGCTTTGTAAGCAAGAAGGAGCTGATCACGATTGGCCATTTCAGCACTAAATTCATGCATACTTCCCTCAATATTCGCAATTCCACCCCTAATGGGAGCTGACAGAATGTAAATGAGTTTCTAAAGGAACCAGCAAAAGTGGCAATTTTTCTCATTTAATCTTCAGATGAGCTGTCTGTCTCCCAGCTGCTGAGCTTCATTAGAATTCTGAAACTAATTTCACCTATCAACACATGATTATTGGTTTGAGTGTGGGTTTTGGGATACTGTGAGTAAAAATCACTCTACAATGCAGAGTTGGCTCAATAGAAAAAAAAAACCCTAATAAAACTGGCAGGCTTCAGAACAGTCAGTTCTTACCCTGAATAAAACTTGCATCTATCTTTGGAGACTGGTAAAAGCTCATCCTATACAGATCAGCAGTGTAACAAAAAAGTGATAAGTAAGAAAGTTAGAAAGAGATTTCACTTAACTTATTAGCATAAAACAAGTTAGAAAAGATTAATATTTTTGCCCAGTGACAAAAGCTAGTATCCAGTAATGACTGTTGTGCTTACCCAAAGAAAATGGAAAGAGTAATAATCATATTTAAATTATAAAGAATTAGAATATGGTGCAAAAAATTAGCACCACTACTTGATTCTTCTAGGCAAAGTGAGCTGGTTTCAAATATTAGCATTAGACAAATGTTGCCTTTTCCATATCATCCCTGAAGTCATGCTTTGCTCAGTTCCAACCTTCATTTTTCTCTCACTTGGTCTTAATCAAGCAATCAGCCATGTCTGTTAGTCTGTTTCAAGATCTGTGATTACCACTTATGTCATCACAGATTTGTCATGCAACTGTAAGTATACAAAACAAGATTAAAAAAAAAAAGGAAGAAAAAGGAAAAAATAATCTGTTTTGCACATTCTAATTTGTCCAGGAAATTATATATGTCTGTAGGAGATGGCTATAACTGTTACCATGACTGTGTGTCCTTAGCACTGGACAATTTGAGTTTGCTCTGATTGCCTCCCCATTTATTACAAGCAAATCTGATCTCCGTCATCCATTTACCCTGCATTTTTTTCTTTATGAATCAGTACATGCTCATAACAAGATGCACTTTATTTCTCTCAATGCATTCATCTGTGTAGTCAAATTTTCACTAATCTTGCAAACTATTCAGTGCTCTCATAAAATACAGTCCATTTCTCACAATAATTCAGCTTCAACCTGGTTATCAGTTACATCACAAATAATTTGTCTCTGTTGATCCATCTGTTATCGGCACAGATTTCATGATTTACCTTTATTATGTAGGGGTAACAGAACAGCTAATAGTCTCAACTGGCAGCCTGCTTCTTGTAAATAAAATTCCTTTCCCCTGTGATAATATTCAATGCATCACAGCAGTCTTGAAATTTCTAAGTGACTTTGCCTAGTATTTTACATTCCCTTTCTTTCTCCCAAAAGAGCATTGCTCTCAGCTTGCAAAACAACATTTTGATTGTTTCCAACTCTGATTTCTCTACACTACTACCCACTTTAACTTAATGCAATTTTACACCAGGAACCTCTGATGCATGTGTTAAGGGGCCACAGAGGCACTGAGCAGAAAGAACAATGTTTATTTCTTATTCCTCAGTCTCAGGGCATGGGACAGTTTGCAAAAGGTAAATATACCACAACAGAGATTTGCATAACCAGGTACACTGCCTACTGTATATATGGTACAAAAGAAAATAAACAAGTTAACACTAAAAAGAAAACCTATTGTTCAAGGTGAGATGGTTATTTTCTTCTTACAAATCAGGATGTCAGAGGAAAGAAACAGAACTTCTTGAATAGATGAGAACTTGGAGCTAAAATATCTTCATATTCCCTTTTTGTTTCTCTGGCCAGTGGAGCATCAGGATTTCTTAAAAATATTAAATTAGAATAACTTAAAGAATGAGGAATAAACATACAGACTCATACAACTGTGTTTACTAATGTTTACTTGTGTTTACCAATTAAAACTCAACAGCCACTTTCCAATCAAACACTTATAAGAAATGAAAAGTAAAATTTCAGCTAGTTTTAATTCTAGAATACATATACAGGCTTGAGAGGTGGGAATGTGCAACCCTCAGGAACTTCAACATGGGCAAGTGCAAAGTCCTGCGAGTGGCTTGGGGCAAAAGCAAGCACACATACAGACTTGACAGAGAATGGACTGAGAATAGTCCTGAGAAGGACTTGTGAGTTTTGGCTGATGGGAAGCTTGACATGACCCAGCAATGTGGAGGTTTTTAAGGTGAGGCTGGACATGGCACTTAGTGCCATGATCTAGTAATCAAAGTGGTGTTGGATTAAGGGTTGGACTTGATGATCTCAGAGGTCTCTTCCAACCCAACTGATTCTATGATTCTATGATCACAGCCCAGAAAGCCAACTGTATGATGGACTGAATAAAAAGAGGTGCAGTCAGCAGCTTAAGGGAGGTAATTCTCCCCCTCTACTTATCTTTGTCAGCCATACAATAAATTCCACTTGTTGCACTTGCTTCAAAAGATTAACACTATATTAATATATTACAGCAGCCTTCCAGTACCTAAACGGGGCCTTGGAAAATTCTGAACAGAAACTTTTTAGGAGGGCATGGAGTGACAGCACAAGGCAGAATGGCTTCAGATTAAGAGAGGGTAGGTTTAGATTAGATGTTAGGAAGAAATTCTTTACAGTGAGGTTGGTGAGGCACTGGAACAGGTTTCCTAGAGAAGTTGTGGATGCCCCACCCCTAGAAGTGTTCAAGGCCAGAGTGGATAGGCCCTGAGAAATATGGTCTATTGGAAGGTGTCCCTTCCAACCCAAACCATTGTATAACTCTATGATTCTGTGAGAGTAAAGTCAGTGGTAAATGATTTGACATATCACAGAAGCAAGTGAATCTTAATAATGTATTATCTGTGCAACCATAGTCTCTTTCCTGATGAATGCCTTTCCTTATTTTCCCCAATTGTTTCATTGCTTCCTTTAATTATTATAGTGAGTGTAAAATGCACAAAACTGTTCTATGCAAAAATTTTCATAGCTAGCTAGAAATGGCACTTTTCCCACAGGTTCAGTTCAGAGGCTCTCACTAGCTGGATTTCTGTTTCTTATTGATTCCTATTATCATCATGACAAAACCAGGTCCTGAGAACAGGTTATTAATATGTGTACTAGGTTTTAAAGAAAAAAAAAGCCCACAATAATTCTATAAAATATAATAATAAAGTAGGAGAAGAAGCACCTTACTAAATAACACTGAGATGAAAAGCATCTTGAATTGCATAAACAGTTGAAGATTAGACAGCCATGAGCAGTGATAAGCATTTGTATCACAACGGCACAAATTAATTTAGTTGTTCAGTTCTAATAGCAAACTCTTACCTCCTCATGTGATTTTGCTTACCTGAGTAGTCATTATTTTTCTCTGATTGATATATAATATATTTTTAGAGAAGGCCATGGTTTCAAGAATTCTGTATGGAAGATGCAGCACATTGACAAAAGGTTCCACATCTCAGGGACCTGACATCACAGAGATGTTTCCAAAGCTGTCAGATCAATCCTAGAAATGTCTAGTCAGACAAAGCAGCAAAAGTGTAGCTGAGGTTACATTAAATGATCCTGAGTTGTTTTTCTCTTCACATTTTTTTTCGTATCATGCAAGATTTTTTGAGGTTTTTTTCTAGAGTGATTAAACATGGATTTGGGATATTTAAGGAAAGATCAGGATACAGGTGTTACGGCATTTCACTTGCTTTTCAAAAGGACATTCAGAAAGAACATGAGTCGCTGCTACATTCTTCTGCCTGTGAAATGGGTTATATTATAAAAAAACCCCTCAGAAGTGGAATAACCTTATTTCAGACTTCTTTACCCCTTTTCAGCTTTATACACACAAAGCATACATTATACCAGACCACTATCCATGGCAAATCTACATTTACATGAATGTGCTTCATGAATTCAACTTGTATTTTTTCCATCCTTTTTTTACTGGATTTCTAGAAGTATTAATGTGGATCTGAAGCTTTTTCATAGTGTCATTCACAGTGGTAGGTTATACTTATTCATTTGCTTAATTAGTTCATTTATCAAATGGATGTGCTCCATTGTAGAGAAGCCTGATTAAAAGGCTGTCTTTTCTGTAGGTTGGTTGGACTCCAGCTCAGCTTTGAGTTGATTTCACAAAAACCAGCCAAAAAGTTTATAGAATGAAGACATGAGCCTGATCAATTTCCAGTTCCTCCTGTTGTGTTCACAAGAACATTAATAACAAGCAATTTTTCTGAAATTACAGAAAATAAGGAATTTTCTTTCATTTGTCTGCTGAGGGCAGAGTTAAAATTGGCCTCATTATAATTATTATTTATATTGCAGTGGTTTCATTGTGCATGCTGCAAATGTGTAATATAGGCTCTTTCAAAAACCTTGCATTCTAAAGACAGGAGGAAATGGATGAAAGAAGAAATGGAGGCAGAGAAAGGTGAAGTGACTGCGCAGAGATACACAACAAGTCACAACAAAACCAAAAACAGAACAAGTCTCTTGTCTTGCAGTTCACATGGTCTCCAAAATCCCCCCCAAAATTCATAAATTTTCTGAAATAAATTCTCTAAATGTTGAATATCAATTTTCTTGCTGTGAATTGAGTGAACATCTGCTGTTTTCCTGGCAACAGTTCCAGCCATTTTGAGACACATAATATGTTTTGTTCCTTTGCAGTATTCCTCATGGTAGCTCACACAAATAAATATAATTTAAACCTTGCTAAAATAAGGAACATATTACAATATGTTTCACCTAAGGGTTGCCTAGAATGGGCACAGGAACAGATCAAACTTTACATGTGCATTTGTAATATTTTATGCACACTTCTGTTGAAAACAATGCAGATTGAACAAAATCAAAGAACAATATTTATGCTGTGAAACTCAAGAGTGAAACAGTACCCACAAGATGAGGAATTCTTTCACAAAGGCTGCATTTAGAAGACTTTGAATAAATAAATTTTAGTCAAAGAATCTGAATGATTTTGACAAGATAAGAAAGATCAGTCAAGAAACTTGTATGTTGTTATTCAGGCTTATGGTTGCATCAACCTTATCAATCTATCTTTTCCAATATAAATTATAGGCTAATGCAACGGCAGAGCAAAACCATTGCCAGCAGATCAGCTGCAGTGCAAACAGAACATGGTTACTGGGAATGACTAGAAGCAAACATGGGTATTAGAAGTACTTACAGGAGAATTATATCATGGAGACTGATGGTGTACCTGGTTCCTCAGACATAAGTGACATAAGTGACTTAAGGTGAATGGATATCAAGACTTGGTAATTTTGATGAGGCTGCTCTACAAATTCTAGATTTGGCCTGTCATTATAAGGCCATGAAAACTCACTGTGTCCATCAAGCATAATGAGAAAGTGGCATGAAACAAGAGAAGAAAGCAACAAGAAGCTTCTCCATCCAATAACAAGCTACATTAATTTAAAAACTTTGTTATTTGTACGAAACTTATAATGTCATTTGAGCATCACTTTTCTTTAACACATTTGAGATGCAACTGAGGCTCAATAAAAACCCAATCCTAAAAATAACCTTGGTGACTTAGATCTCATCTATGAGCTTTACTGAATTCAGTCACAGTATTTGAACTCACTGAGTAAAGAAACTCAGGGTGTTCTTGTCTTTAGGCCTATGTTTTAGTTGTATCTCTGCCAAATATAGAGCCAAGATTGAAGTCTTCTATCATATTTTCTACCCAAGACCTTAATTTCTTCCAGGAAATAAATCTGGAAGCACAGAACAGAAGGAAGGGTGAGTAGGTTTGAGCTGGTTCCTGGTCAGGACACAGAAGAGATAAGGCACTCCACAGTATGTATGCAGGTGAAGAGAAGCAAGTCTTTGTCCTATTGATTTTCCTGCCAAATTAGGCACTCAAAGAGCATAAATATAAAGAGTACAGACAAGGCTCTAAAATTGCCTCTCACTAAATTTGGAAAACTTGGGAGTTTAGGTTTTGGTGACTTTTCTGGGTAGGTTCTGGGGTTTTGTGTGGTTGTTTTCTTTGATGGATTTTTGTGTGGTTGTTTTCTTTGATGGATTTTTGTGTGTGTGTGTATTTTTTGTTGTTGTTGTGGTTGGTTGCTTGGTTTTCTATTTTGGGAGAGGGGATTTGGGGGGAGTTGTTATTGTTGTTGGGGTTTGGTTTTGGTTTTTTTACTATCGTATAGTAAATACATAGGTACAAAGGCCTATTTATATCCCTATAATCAGGAAATTTGGGTCATAAGCACAGCACAAAATGGAGATATAACAGTAGACAGAAGTGAAAATGGGAGATGAGAAACAGCTTAAGGTTAAAGTCTCTGAAATCACTCTGATGATAACTTTAGCTAGTTCTAGCCTAATTCTAACCATCTCCAAATCAGTCTTGTTATCTAAACTAATCTTCATAGTTCCAGCCATAGAGAAGGGAGAGTTAGACATCTCCTTCATTATAAATTTCTTATACTTATCTTCAGTGTTTTAAGATAGAATGAAATATTTTCTAAAACGTTTTCCCTGAATTGACTTGAGATGCAATCCACATGACTGTGTCCCTGTGGAAGAGCAAATGCACCTTAGAAAGATACTTTTCTCAGTTTGATGTTCTCTGAAATTAGAAGAAGCATCCTGATGTCCTTGTTACTCAGTCAAATATTTATCATCTATTACCAATATATATTAAGGTAATTGATAGCTCAGCTTCCTTCTTGATTAGCCACAGAAATTGTCAAGCTTTGAATTAATAGAGAGGGAGTAAGATAAAAGCAAAATAAACACTGTAACCCTTGAAAATATCTTCAGTTTAGTAGAACAAACTCTCAAATAAATACCACAGCAGAGCATAAAGCATCTCACGTGCAGATTTTATGAACTCCAGATATACTTCTGTGTTCACTAAGGTTGCTGAGACAGTTGTGCAAAACAGATGGACTTTCATTATTCTAGCCAGAGCAGAATATTTCTTCCCTTATCTTCCTATCCCTCCCAAATCACACTGTAATTTTCCTACTTAGTTTCAGTTATCTTCACCTTACTTCAGTTTCCTTGAGATTATTCTTGACCGCATTTCACTAAATTCAGAAATGTCTTGGTTTTATAAGTTTCTCTATGAGGTTTTAGTTTTATTACTCCTCAATGTCAAATTCAGTTCTGTAACCCACGTGGCTGTGTTGTTCCTTCCTCTTTGTCAATTTCAGTCAAGTGATTTCTATTCAAAGCTAATAAAAAAATGGTTTGGCATTAGCTAACTATAGAAAAAATATGTTGAGAGACAAAGACACACATCTTGTGCAAGAGATGCATATACAGCACAGTTCTAATTATTTTAATTAACTCCTTAGTATGCTAGGTCTTTTATTATACCAAACACAGCTTCTTATAAGCCTAAGGCCAAAATGCATGTTTGCTCCTTTCTTGCTTTCAGTAACATAGCAAACAAGATGGACACAAAAGTGAATGAGGTTATACATTTAGATAAGCAATTTTTCTTAAAAAAATCTACAAATTACAAGCAGTAACAGAGATAGTCTGGCTGTTAGGGTATGTTAGTAGAGATGTGGATTACTCACTGACAAAAACACTCATTATCATCCCAAGTGAGTTCTACAAACATCAGGTTATGAGCTGAACACATCTGAAACCCTTGTCTATCTGAACATATTTCACTTTTTGTAAGTGCATACTTATCAGAAAAGAATGAGTAACTAAGCACAGAGTCCAGTGAATGGGCTATGATCAACTGTTCATAGAAACAGGACTTGCATGTAAAACTGAAGAAAAGGCACTACAGGATTCCCGCTAGGCTGGCAATCAGTATAATCAGAAAGAAATTATGAGCTTGAATGCAAATAGTCCATCTGTTGGGACTGGGAGAACCACACTCACCTACAGGACCGTGCACGGACAGTATGCACAGAACATTTGCAATGACAATTTCATCAGCAGTCACTAGTGAGTTTGAATTGAATAGCCAAATAAACACCTTTTTTCTTCTTATGCCCTATATGAAAACTAAAATAAGTTATGGGAATGGTGGAATATATTGTTTCTAGTAACTTATAGCAACTCTGTAAACTTTGGATAAAAAGATAAAACAAGAAAGATTGTACCAAGGACGAAGCAGGAGAAAGCATCAGGAATAAAAGAGCAGTGGTTTGTATTAAGAAGGTGGCATGAAGTTGTGAGACAGTGAATTCAATTAAAGTTATGAAAGAAGAACAAAATTTAGTGCAAGGAGAAAAGAGAATGAGACAAAGCTTCATTAAACAAAATTAGTGAAACACGAAAACTCCATTGTAATATGAGAGGTCGACCTATAAAAACTGTATAATATACTACTATCCTTTACTTTGTAGCAGACCTACTTAAAAGAGAGTCTAATTGCTAGAAAATACTGTTTCCTTTATAACCTTCTGTGATTCTTATTAATTTCAAATAGATATAAGCCAGTCCTGATAGATTTTATGTACCATGTTCACATAACTGGTTTAGAAATATTCATGCTGTTTACACTCACTGGGATCAAAACATAAAATTTAACAAATCAATATGAAGAGCACATTTTATAACATGTAGTAAGGTGGTGAAATATCTCACATACATCTCTTTATGTAAATTTAATGAAGAAAGAATGGGGGAAGCATGCATACATCCATTTAGTTTGCACTTATATAATATTTTGAACAGATAATAGCTATGTGTTTGGCATGAGCCTTCTAACTATGCATACAGTGCAAAGTAAATTGCAATACTCTTCAGATGGATTCTATGATACATATAGACCACGATAATTGCACAGCTGTAAATCAAGAGTTAACTTTATAAGTTTTTTTCCAAGACTACTAAAAAGAATGGGAGAAATATAATGGATTAGGATAGTTACTGCATTGTGTCTAGGTAATATTTACAATATTTCATGCATCTTTGGCATTTCTCCAAGGCAGTGTCTCCCTTTAACAAGTCTTACATATGTTTTTAGGGCACTTGGAAAAGTATATTCATTATTTACTTCAAGAATCCTGGCTTTAAGATCAGCAACTTGAAAGGTACTGCTCGGCATTGCAAATTAGAATACCTCCAAAGCTTAACCAGCTTATGCCAGGCATTAGCTTGAAACCATCAGCTCTCAGAAAATGTGTTAATAAGGCCAACTATGGTGTTAACTCCCTTATCTGGGTGAAACGAACCGTGTGTATGCAAGAAGGCGTGATTGCACACCCCATTATGTAGTTTCTCATCATGTTCCAGACATATCTCAGAAGTTCAATGTTTAGGAATTCATTTCTCATTGCTTCATACAGCTGATTACACATACACACACTCTGCTATTCAGTACACAGTGCAAGGGACTGTTTGTTAACAAATGTTCTGTGCCACGGATGAAGTGGCACATAATTACAAAGATACAGATCTTCTTTTCCTTTTGTTATTTTGTGAATACCTGTCTTAAAACAAGAACTGAGATATTTTTACCCCCCATTTTTTTTTATTTTTTTTTTCTTCAGCAAGTTGAGTTAACTCTGTTTCTGGAGTCTTACTTTTGTGGTCTCTACAGTTTTTTCTTCTCCAATAATACTTTGAAGAATATAGGCTCACACCCTTTGTTACGGAAAGCCTTTTTTATATGTCTCTGTAGCTTTGAGAATAGCTGAGGATGCATTCATCCTTTAATTATCCTCAGTAGCAGCTTAATGTGAGTATATAGCTTTAAAGACCCAAGCAGACACCTTTTCATGGAGCTATACTAACCCATTAGATAGTTCAGAGCTAAATCTGAAAGGCCTTAATATTGGAGTATTTTGATATGGCCTTTTTTTTTTTACTTTGGCTTCTCTCAGAGGGTAGAATGAAATTCATGAGAACAACTCTATTGTACAAAAACAAACATATCTTTCATAAAAATATCATAAGGAAATTATAGTGAAGCAAACATCATGTATACATTAAGTCATTGTTGCATCACCTCACAATACTGAATTATTTAACTGCAGAGAGTAGTTTTACCTATTTGTAATATCATGTTACAAACTAGCCTGTGTTTTTGACTGGCTAAATATAGAGGGGAATGTGTGACTAAGTTCCTCTATTGACCAAATCTTGACTTCACTCATAATCAGGCTGCTGGTCTAAGAGATACATCAATGTACTGGTAGCAGCAGAGAAGAACTGAACACAACTCCTCCACCCATATTGTGCTGCTTGGTGGGGGAGTAGAGGAGGTAAAGGAGTTAGGAATGAAGAAGTGAAGATTAACCTGGGAAAAGGAAAATGTTTCTTTAATTTTGTCTTTTTTTCTCACCATATAAATCTATTTTAATAAGCAAAAAATTAAATTCATTTTCCCCATGTCAAGTCTGTTTTTTAGATGACAGAAATTGGTAAGTGGTGCATATGTGTTTATCTTGACCTACAAGCTTTTTTATGTCTTGTCCCCCTGTTTTGTTGAAGAGGGGAAGTGAGAGAGCACCAAGGTGGGCATCTGGTCGATGTCCAAGGTCAATCCACCACAGTCAATAACAGAAAAAAAAATCACAAACACGATAATGTCATTCCCAATTTCCCAATGAAATCCTTTGTCTACTTTCCAGAGGTGAATATGTATTAAAGGACAACTGACATAAGTTCTAAAAAACTGAGAAAAATTATTTGCATTCCAAGACCCATATCAATGAACAGAAGTCTTAAGAGTTTTTCAAATATTTTAGGTCCGCAGCTTTAAATATTACAAATTCTTATTAAACGAACTGATGTTATTATACTTCCCTGATTGCACTTAAGAATTCAATTGGACCATTTATAAAGTTCATATTTTGGAACCTTATCACAGTAGAATTAGACACACCTGAAAGGCATCATCATTCATGCATATTTTCCAGAAAATATTTTAAAGAAAAAGCTCCATCACTAGAATAATTATATTCATTTTTTCCCAGTTTATTCCCACAAACATCCCCTAAATAGGAACAAAGGTTAGCAAGATTTTAACTCTTTGCCTTTGCATCTCGTAAGCTTGTAATGAAAGAAAAATAAAATCTCTGACTCTTCACTTAGTCATTCTCTAGTTATACTGCCTATGGGGAAAATCCTTGAAGACCAGGGAAGGCTTGAGACTTGTGGGACCTGACTTCAGCAGTTAATCCAACGCCACCTAGTGTCAGAAGAAGAAATCACTCTCTTAGTTCTGCTTTCAAGTACGATGGGCATTGGAAAGTGAGACAAGTGGAAGACCTATGAAAAAGTTTGAATTGTATTTTTAACTGATCCTTAAAGTAACGTTTTAAGACTTAATCTGTTTACTGCCACTGTGCTATTAAATTGGAAGTTAAATACGACAATAAATAGAAGAGTAGACAAAAATAGCAGCGGAAAGAAGTGTAACATTCAGTTTTTAATGGTTAGTTTGAACATCTCTGCCATGTAGTGTTGATCTGAAATTTAATATTGAATTAATAATCTAATAAATTTACAAAATTTTCCAAAAATGTTAGCCCACATAACGATTAAAAATGTTTTTTGTCTTTTGAATTGCTGTAACTCTTTACAAGTATGGAGAGGCAAGGCAGAGGGAAAGGGAAAGGGAAAAGGAAAGGGAAAGGGAAAGGGAAAGGGGAAGG
>JAOXXN010000265.1:15975304-15992752 GCA_026770055.1 Myrmophylax atrothorax | reverse complement strand
GGGGTGAGGAGGAGTGGTGGTGGGGGGAAGAAAGCCTGACATGCCCAATTACCTTTTAAAAATTATTAAAATTAAAATAAACACATCATTGCATGGAATTATAAGGCCTATTGAGTATACTCTTTTTCAGATTTTCCTATGACTGTAATAGTTTGAGTAAAAATGAGACAATAAGGAACTTGGGTGGCATTACAATTATTTTTGATTTTTTTTCTCATTTTGGGGATGTTAGTTTCCTCTGCACAGTGAGGTCATTGTTATTTACTCAGATAGAATTCCTGTCCTTCTGGACCTCACACTCATTTGATTTGTTTTGCATGGGCTGGAAGTTACATTATCAACATCATATTGCTCTCTTCAAAATTCTGGGAACAAACAAAACTGTCTGTGGTGAAATCTGCTACATGGCTTCATTGAGGAAGAAATTATAAGTTGTGTCAAATTAAACATAATTTTATTCAAGCCTCAGTAAATTTCCATTGTTTGCTAATAGCATATCAATTAGCTTTTATGTCATAAAGTTGCACTCTATGATGGATTTCTGCTCTGGAGGCTGCTTAAATACATGTTTGTAGATGTGACTGGACAGTGTGGACAGACGAAGCCCACATTTATTTTCAGTTATCCATGTGAAGCTGGTCTGCATATAAAGGAGGAAATATTTGACCCTTGCATTTTCTCTAGTCATTGTGATGGAAAGGTCCTCTTTACTGCCACTGGGGCTCTGTGAGCAATATGTTTGTACATTGACAACTGGCTCAGGGTTATATTATCAACCTTTTGTTAGCATCTGCACAATAAGTGATTTTGGATGACAGCGATGTCAGCATTTCCTGTCATCGCAGTTTCTGCCTAAGGTGGGTGACATATATTGTTATACCTGTGTGAGAACCCATACTAAACCACCTGTCCCTCTCTTGGCTGTATACCAATATACTCACCAACTTCTTCCTAGGCAGTGAAGAAATACATTGCTCATGGTGCTTTATAAAACTGTTTGAGGGATTCCTTAGGCTCCTTAGCTAATATAAACTGCCCTCTGCACATGCTAACATTGTTCCTTCTATTAGGTCAGACCCTGTTGTCCTAACATAAACACGTTTGAAGTTTCTATTCCTAAACTGCGTTTTTTCTAAAAGATCTTTGTAGAACTTTTCTTTGTTATTACATTTTTCTCTCTCTCTCTCTTTTTTTTTTTTTTACATTAACAGTCTCTATGTGGTGCTTTATTTTTAGAAAAGTTGCTTTTTTATTATGTAGTAGTCAACTTTCTTCATTTGCACAGGTCATTTTCCATCAGGGCAGCACAATATAGTGTTTTAAGGTCACTTTCACTAGCTCAATATTGGCAACATCAAACCTAAAAATTGTGGTCAATGGTCAGTCCAAGCCACCTGTGGAGGGCATCAGTACTATGAGCACCTTGTGCTCTGTGACTACGTATATGTATCCTAAGGGACCTCCAATGGCTTGCTGGAGCTCTGAAAAGGCATAGCTAAATAGGTTTATCATATGAGATCAGTGACTTGACTTATGCACAGAGCAGATTGAAATCAACATCAGTATCTATTTCAAGTGTAGAATCCCTTTTTTACATATGTCCTAAAATATGACATAAATGAAACCACAATTAGTTTGATTGTGTGAGAAATGATAAATTGACACTGTATTTTCAGTTTTCCATTTCCTGTTAAGATTTGGTGACCCATTTGGTCTCTGCATATCTTCATATCTTCATATGCCTCCGGTATCTTCACTAATCTGCGTAATTTAGTGACAGTCACAAGTGGTGCAAAGTGTTCATATTTCATTCATAATCAAAAGCAGTACAAGAACTTGTGTTGATCCTCCCACAGAATGGCTCATTATTAGTCACTGTTTATTCTGGCTTATTGTCATTTGCTTCCCCTTTTTAGTTTAATTTCTGTTGTTTAGTTTACGTTTAATCAGTGACAGAATTACCTTTCATTTATTACCCATGAGTCTCTAATTTTAATGGGATTTACACCTCAAAATAAGACAACCACATCACCCATAAAATTCTCATCTCCGCAGTTAAAAGAATGTTTTCTTTCTTATTTCGCTGATTCAAATTTTATTCCCTTTGACTCCCCTAGCATATATTGACTATTAAAAAGCACTTTTTAAACAGTAAATACTCTGAAATTAAAAATCTTTTTTTTTCTTAGGTCTTGGTTGTTTGGGTTTTTTTTCAGTTTTCTTCTTGACTTCCTTCCTTTACTCAGGCCCCAATTTGAAATCTATGATGTAGAATATTGTGGGGTTTTTTCACCCTTATTTGCCTAAGCCTAGTGTGAGATTCATTGTTTCAGTGCAGGATCAACTCTTTGATGTCAGAATAAAACAGTCAACCCATTCCTGCCCTTGGTTGTTACTTGTGTATATGTGATTCTTGATATACATTGTATAAAGATGTTTAAATTGAAAAGCTGCCTTCTGTATTTTTTTAATTGGAAAAGATACTGCATATATGTAGGCTGATATGATGAAAGAGCTGCTTCTGTTTGTTGTTTTTTTTTTTTCCCCTTGAATGAATATACCAATTTTTGTTGTTGTTTTGGCATCCTGTGCTACATCCAGTGTTGGTTTGTTCATTTTTTTCTTTCCACTAGTCCAGTTGCCCAGGCAGTGAATGCTGTGATTTTCCTGTCAACTAATCACTTACTGCCTTCTAGTTCAGCTGTTCCTCATAGGTATAGAGAATTTTCAGACACAGTGTTAAATTTTTTATTTTCTTCTGGAAACTCTAATTAGTACTCAGGATTGTGATGAATAGGGTATATGAAACAGTAAGTGCCTGGGCTAAAGATTTATGCAACAGCATGTGGGTACAATTTCAGTATACAACTGAATGATTGAGGATACCACATGCAAAAACCTGATCTACTGCTGTGAAGAAATGAATTGGGAATAAAAAAAGGAAAAAAAAAAGAAGCTAAAAGCATAATTATATAATTGGTGACTGATGTGTCACATTGGTTGCTTTAGTGTGCTAATGTTTGCTCCATTTGATATCCCAGATATTAAAAGCAGTAGTTAAACACGTTCTTGCCAGGGCTAAGAGAAAGCTACAGAGAAGCCTTTTTCAAAAAAAAAAAAAAAATTATGTGTTTTTATGTATTATTCTGTTCCCTTTCAAGTGTGCTTTGAAAAAGTTACCTGCTTGCAAGCTGAGAAATGAAGGATATTTAATAGCATTCAAGTAAGACATTCCCCTCTGTGTTTTAAATTCTGCTTTGGAAGAGGCACATAAAATACTTTCAGAAACAAACAATTTCTTTATGTAACTTAGTTTTGTAAAATTAATTCACAATATTCTGAAAACATACTGTTCCTGAGAGAGAAACATTTCACCACTGCTCTTAGAGTAGTAATTCACAGTGACAAAGGCAGACAGTATATTTTGTTTGTTTAAAACTGTACATTTTGAGAGAAGAGGGGAAAGCACAAAACACATTTTAAGTGCCTTGAGGTGTCTGTTGTATACAGGAAACTCAGCAATTAGAATGAGTCTCTGAAGAATAATCAGAATCTTTTTTCTTTGACAGTTCTCCAGAGCAGACCTTATAAACAACATACATCTTTCTTTTGTTGAGCTCTTAAAGTACTTAGAGATCAAAGACTTAAGATTGCATATTCAGAACTGATTGGAATGTATGATTTTAGATGTAAAGATTTCAGATGTACATTCTTAGATCCTCTAGCTCCTAGAGGATCTGTCTTCCAGAAAATAAATTGCCTCAATATGATCTGTAACTGAGCATACTAAAATGAAGGTACCCACAACATGAAAATGGAAGGGGAAAACTTCAAAACGCCACCCATGTCCTCAATTTCCAATTCCATCTTCCTCTCTGAGCTCCCACCTTACTTATCGGCTGCTGAAATTACTTTGGTGACGTCATGCTCAGGGAACAAGTCTCACGTAGAAAAGGATTTTCTTTATTTTTCATAATTTAGCTGAACCAACACAAAACTGAATACTGTAAAGCAACAAAAATGATGTAACATCTTTAATTTTTCTGTGTTTACTAAATAAGGCTACTATGCCTCCTTTAAAATAAATCAAAACAGAGAGTTGGTAGAGTGAGGGATCTGGCTTTTGAGGTCTACATGTACAGTAAATGTATTTACCATCATTTATTGCATGACATTTTAAACCTGACGTTGGTCATTTATAGTGCAGTCAGTCCATAACACTTTACAAGTGGCTGGGCTTTAATTGCTACTTTGATACTGGTCAGAATCCTATGATTAAATAAGAATTTTGTATATATTTTACTTGAAGACAAAATGATCTGTAGTTCATGTTTCCTGCAACCTCTGCATTAAATAAGCTTCAGTGTTTAAGCAGGCTTTTATCAACTTTTCATTTTTGTACCTTCCATCTATGGTCACTTCAATAATCTCTATATATTTTTCTTTAGTAGAATAGAACTAGCATAACACTAAAAGTTAATTTGAGTATTAGGTAGTATACTTGAAACCATAATACATTTTCCAGGAAGAAATTAAGCTCCCTTGTTGATTGTATCATACCAATATGTACCAAACTCATATGCCAAAAGGTACAGTAAAAGGGAACAAAGTTTTGTTTCTTTGTTTTATCATAATTTCTCCCTTGTCTCTGCTGTCTTTGCTAAATTTTCACTAACCAATAATGCCAAAAAAGTGGGTTTTCTAACAATGAGGTAAACCACTGAAAATGGGATCAAGGAACAGACTTCAAACTGACCCTTACATAAAAGTAGGGGGAGAGAAAGAGAAAGAAAGAAGAAAAACAAAGCTTGCTATGAAGGGCAATGAGTAAAATATTTTACACTCTATTTTTATCAGTACATAAAGACAAAAAATAAAAATAAAAATAAAATAAAAAATGCCTTCCAACAGTGCAATGGTTGAATGCATTTATGTAATATAAACAACATTATTCTTTGCTTTTTCTACACAGTCCTCTCTGGTCATGCTTTACATCCAGAATGTCCCAATGGAAGAAAGCAAACGACACCAGTCACTTCAGAGACAACTGAAGTAATAAAACACAACTTAACTCTGAACCACTTGTCATGACTGTCAGAGTTATCACGTTAATTGTTAAATAGGATTTTCTACAAATATACAACATATAAAAACTGTTAAATATATAACTTTAGGCTTTTCAAAATACATTTAATGATCTCTTTCAAACAAGTGTTACTTTTGTTTTCTCTTTAATTTGCTTTCTGGTGCTAAATGGTGTATCAGATGAGACATAGGCCACAGATGACCAAACATGCTCTTTGCAAATACTGTATTATCCAACTTTAACTATCAAAAATGGAACTGTAGAAGAGGCATGTTTAACTGGTTAAAACTGAAAATGATTTTAGTACGAGAAAGTCAATCTAAGTACAGAGGAATAAAGGTGCCGTGTAGACAGTTTGTGTTCTTTTTGTCCAGGTTTTTCAAACATAGGTCATTTTCTCTCAGTGCTCCATTATGTTCTCTCGAACGTGGCATTTCAAGAGCAGGTCTCTGAGTTAGTCTTTACTGCAGCTTTCCATAAAGACTTCTGCTGGACAACAACATTTTAGCTTTGTGAAAGCTGAAATCATGTCTTTGTGGAGACCTCCTTCAATTTAATGACATAATTCTGTTAAGAGTAAGATTGTGTCCACTTTAAAATAGATTTTGCTCTTTGGTCTATTGTATATACTGAAAGTATAAGAAAATAAAAGCAATTCAGACAGTTTAGGGCACAAGAAGAGTTTCTCTTTTGCACCTCAGTGTCCTCCCATAGGCAAAACAGTCTTCTCTAAGGCTGATTGGGATGATACTCTTCATTGTAGCAGACTCTTCAGATTGAAACATGTAGGTAACAGCAAGTCCAGCAGTGGTGTATACCGCAGATGAAACGTCAACCATGAACTTGTTTGTATTGCTAATGCCCAAGCATACCTCTTTTTCTATATTCCTTAGTCCAGTGATCCTTAGAATGGTAGAACAAATTTTAGCTCATAATGTAGAGGAATTATGCTGTCACTCATGAGATACAGAGAAACAGACAGTTGAGTTGATGACATATAACGGATGATGATCAACAGCAGTGAAAACTTGACTATGTTAAGTAGCTCACAGAGAGCCTAAACCACTCCTACGAGGATTCTGTGTTGCTGCATTTGTCAGGAGACCTGTAAATCAATAAGAACAAATGAGTGAGTGTCTTAATTTATAATTCTGGTTACCTTTGCTGTATATTATTTTAAAATATACTGTACTGAGATTTTTCAATGAGACAGTTAATGAATTAGAAGATATTTCTTTTTCACAGCATTATCCTTGAGAAAAAACCATGGAAAAATCTATAATTTTATTACAAAAAATTACACTTTAATAATTATTTCTAATAAAGTCATGAAAATAAATTATAATTTACAATAACTTCAATGCCATTTATTTTCTACTAAGCTCCATGCAAACATTTTTATGGAAGTCACAGAATGTTGTTTTATGCACAATAAAGTTACAAATAACAATGCCTAATACATATAGTGATTAAGATTACTTTACTTTTTATGTATAGGATGTGATGAAAAATGGACATAAAAGCCATGACCAGATATTAAAAATGAAAAGATGTTTACTTTGGAGGCTTTTCCTGAAGTAGCCAAAGGGCACTGGAGTGCTCCTAATTTAATCAATACTGCCCTCTAGCGATGCTATTACAAGTGCAAATTAATTTAAATAATGTCTATTAATAGTCAGTTTAATCAGAAAATTGTTTTAGTTAGCAGAAAAAAAAATCAAAAGAGAATGAAAATGGGCAAACTACTGCCCAATGAACCTGTTGAAAAGACAATGGAATGGAGCAGTGTTTTGAAAGAGAAACAAAACCAAACCTCACACTATTAAGAAAATCAAGAGTACTGGAAACAGTACAAACACAAATGAGAAAATAATGACGGATTTATAGAAGGAGCCAGCTACTCATGCTCACCTAAAATATGAGTTTAGAAATGTTTTAAAAATTATACTGATGCTGTATAAGACAAAATGGTTTGGGGTATATTAGGCAAGCATGATTGTTACAAAATGCCATTTGAATTTTCAAATTTGAGATTTTCTGCTTTGGCATTGTTCTGTCTCCAGATAGTCAAACCTGTTATTACTAATGGAAATACCATGCAAAACTCCAGAAAATACTGAACAGTGAATGTGAAAGAGCAAAACAAATAAGAAAATCCAATTCAATTGGTTCAAGCCATGTATTAAATTTTGCGGTTTTAACCTAATCCTCAGAGCAGCAAATGAAAGAAAAACCTGCCTCCAAATCAATTTAGTGACAGCTTGAAACATATGGATCTCTATATATATGCATGTAGAAAGAGAAAGAGAGAGAGACAGACAGGCAGATAGATAGATGAATACTTTCCTTATAAGGCATAAAAGTGTATGTTATAGATTTCTGCTTTTGTCCTCTCACCTTTTCCAGGAAAAAACACCCCAGAAATCTTGCAAACAGCCTTTCCTTTTCGGACTAGTGATCAGATCTCCAAACCACATGGCCTCAGACAGGCTGAAGGCAAAAAACCTGGTTGATTATTGTGATATATTCCCCTTCTTAAAATACTTTCAGCAAGAGAAATTAAATTTTGCTTCTATTAATTGTTCTGTTTCCACTTTATGATCTTTCTTGGGCTTTCTGCTATGGCCCCTAATTTTCTTCCCATTAGAAAAGAACACAACTTTTATGGTAGTAATACTTTTTAGGCTGAAAGACAGAAAACAAACGGTTTATGGTTTATTAGGTGTGAAAGTAAACTACTATTGTGTTAAGAGTTAGCCTGACATAGCTCCGTCTTTCCTTTATTATGCTGCAATGGCCCACAGATAAAAGCAACAGCATGAAGTGCTAACAGACTGTGTGTTCAGTGTTTTCATAGTGTGCTTCTCTACCATACTGGTCCCAGGATGAAGAGAGAATTCGGGTACAACATGTATTCACAGATACCTGCTGCTTTGTCATTTTATGGGTATAAAAGCTTCCTTGCTGACTTGCTATCCCTGTCTCTACTTTGAACACCCCTGCTACGTGAATATGGTATCAACATTTTAAAAGAACAAGAGAAGAGGAGAGAAAATTATACATTTTAAAAATTCTGAGGAAGGGCAGAGAGCAGGCTTGAAATAAAGTGATGACAGGAAGAGGAACAGATTAGAGAACAGGAGGTGAATTTACAACTTTGGACAATGACAGGAGAAAATGAAATGAATCGGAAGGGTAGAAATGCATAGGTTACCCAGGGAAGTTTAAATATCACTTATTAATGAAGACATGAAAATGAAGTAAGATAGATAATAGGAACAACAGATAAAAAGGTGAGAGAAGATAGAGTACGATGAGTCCAGAGAAGAGGAAAAGAATGCACACCTACCCTCCCACCTCCTGTTTTTTCCCTTTCATTCCTCATTATAGGTAATTTAATCACTCCCCAGAAAAACAGACAGATCAAATAAGAGAAAAGAGGGACTCCTAAAAAAATAAAAACAACTTGTTTACTATTTGTAGTAGTACTTCAAACCATAGAATAGAATCAGAGAATCATTTAGGTTGTAAAATGCTTTTAAGATCATCAAGTCCAACGCGGCACTGCCAAGTACACCACTAAACCATGTTCCTAAGGACCACACCTACATGTCTTTTAAAAACTTCCAGGGATGGTGACTCAATCACTTCCCGAGGCAGCCTTGACTCCTCCAAGGCTTGACTACCTTTTTTTATTAGGCATCATTGCACAAGTCTGTTTGTCACTGACTTCATGAAATCAGAATTTCTTCCCAGTGCTTCAGACAGCAGGTTCTGCTTCCTTTGGAAGATTTTTTGGCTGTAAGTACGAGCTTCTTCAACTTTGATATACTGAGTGGGCATCTAGTACCAGAGATTAAAATACTACTATTTGTTATCTGACTGTTTAAGTGATGGAAGCCCAAGCTCCTGCATGTTCCACAGATATCTGCTCAAGAGGAAAACAAACTTTCCTGTTAATAATTCAAAGCAAAAGAAACAAGACAGTTCACATGACCATATATATCTTGCTATTGTTCTTGAAGGGCTTGAGTATGTCCTGAGAGTGTTTGGCTTATTAGAGCAATTATAATACAGTCCACTTAAATTGTCTTACTCTAGAGGGAGTAGAATAAGGGTCAGTCTATCTCCAACTGTGCCCTAATGGTACATAAAATAGTTCATCGGTTCATTCTTATGGTAAAAGACAAAGGAAAAAAAATATGCAAGTAACCCTGAGAAGTTAAGAATATATGATCCTTTGCTGACTTATACAAGTTTTCCATCAAAATAAACCCTCCTATAAACCTCTATCTTTCTTTCAGTGTAGTATCCAGGATTGAATTTAGTGACAAAATGTACGAATTTCTCATCACAAACCAGAAACTTGAGCTAGGCTTACTGCAAGTGGCAAATATTTTCAGAGTTAGGATTGAGTTTTGAGTATGTCTGGCCTGACCTTTTAGTTTAAATGGAATCCACATAAATACCAACAATTCCATGTCAAGACTGATAAAGCTTTAGCAGTTTCATCTCGTTTTCACTCTGTGTTTTTAGAATAAAAATAAGAATGCATCAAAGTTGTTATTTTTGCTACAGTAGCCAAGTGCACTTACAGGACTACCTGTTGCAGTCAGACTGGCACTCTCTAATGACAATTCTGAGCAATCTCGCATGCTTCCAGAACTGAGTTCTGGAAATTTTCTGCATACCTACAAAGTAGTTGATCATATTAAAGATGATTCAGTGTTGTCTAACAGATGAACTACTTGTCTAAACTGTGTATTTTGCACTTTCAACTACAGTCTTTAACATAATTCTGTGAGGCTTAGCATCCATCAGTGCTGATGACTTTTTTTTTAGTTGGGGTTCTTTTGTAAAAAGATAATTCACAGACATGAGTGCAGGTTGGGTCAGTCTCTGTCTCACAAATCCACTCATAATGGAAACAGTTCTAAACCTTTTACCAACTGACTGCAAGTAAGATAAACAGCATGTCTCCCCTCTGCTTCTGTGGCCTTCTGTTATAGGTCCCTAAACAACTAAGCATGTATGATGCAGAAAGAAAGATGTAAAAGCATTAAAATGCCCAAGGAAAACCTTACACTGCCTTGCAAGATTCCTCATGCCTTATGGGGAATAAAAATGTAAATTTCCGGTGATGATCCAAGTAGTAGCAATGACCTGCTGCATTCATGAGAACTCCCATAGTCCCTCCTGAAAATTTATTCTGTTTCCCTCCCTTCGTCTCCCTTTCTCTATGCTCTTCATATATGAAAATTGAACTGCCTAGTCTTCAGGAAAAAAAGAAAAAAAAAGACAAGTTAATCTAACTGTAAAGTGTCCACAGCTATGCTATTAGGAATAATAAAAAGAAGCATGGAAGCTACTCTACTTAATGCTGTATGCTGTCTCACTGAGCTACCCACAGGAAGGACAATTTCAGAGTTCAAACTGTAGTACCTGCAGAACTAGGAAAAATAAGATTGGGCAAATTTAGTGTCTGTGCTTGTGGGTGAGTGTTTATAAAAAGAAGTCTAATGTATTAGATAGTGTATGTACAGGTATATTTTCCTGTGCTGCACACCAACAAAGTAGCAATCATGAGTTACAGATAGCAGAATTTCATTATTATCCACCTTCTAGGAGAACATGCCTTTCCTTTTAACACCCACTGTTTGTTTCTTTTCACTTCCACTATGCAAGCCAGACACAGAAAGAATTGTTTACTCCAACTCTGAGACTCTTTGCAAAATATATTTTTTCCCAATAACAATTACTTTAGTATTAATCTGTCTAGAACAAAGCACAAAAAGTGTCTTTTACCCTTAAATAACACTCCTAGTACTATCTTTTAAACTTTGCCTCACCATCTGCCAGGACTATCATCCTGATCATTAATTTCCTTTTCTGTTAAAATCCTCTTTGTCTCCTAAAACATTTTTTTGAACTTACAAGATCTTGGAATGTGCTGGGTCAGAATATATACTCCTTACTTCTGAATTGCCCATTACTTCATAAGCAATACTAGCAAAGGAAGTGGCACTGTTCTTATAATTAAAAAATCCTTACAATGAATGAAAATCTCAAAACCATATCTTGTAACCCACCTGAAATATATCTGACCCTGGGTCATGTAGGAAACCCAGGTTTAAGAGCTCAGTCTTAGGCATATATAATAAGAATGTGAGCTTGCTTTTTAGCATCTGAACAAATGCTAAGGAAAAGCAATTAAGGTGGCAGAATCGCAGACTCATTTAAGTTGGAAAAGACCTCTAAGATCAAGTCCAACCTTGTCAACTAGACAACAACACTTAGTGTCACATACAGTCTTTTCTTGAACACATCCAGGGATGGTGATTTCCCCACCTTCCTGGGCAGTCTATTCCAATGCGTAACAACCCTTTCCATGAAGAAATTCCTTCTGATCATCAACCTGGTAGTGACTGAGGCTGTGTCCTCTCCTCCTGTTGCTAATTTCCAGGGAAGCTAACCCCCACCTTGCTACAACCTCCTTTCAAGTCATTATAGAGAGCAATAAGGTCACCCCTGAGCCTTCTTTCCTCCAAACTAAACCACCAGAGCTCCTTCAGCTGCTGCCCATGAGACTTGTGCTCGAGATCCTTCACCAGCTTCTTTGCCCTTCTCTGGACACATTTCAGCATCTCAATGTCTTCCTTGAAGTGAAGAGCCCAAAACTGAACACAGGATTCAAGGTGTGGCCTCACCAGTGCCAAGCACAGGAGACAATCACTGCCCTTGTCCTGCTGGACACACTACTGCTGATACAAGCCAGGATGCCATTGGCCTTCTTGGCCACCTGGGCACACTGCTGGCTTATGTTCAGCCTGTTGTCAACCAGCACCCCCAGGTCAACACTGGTCCAGAAGGGACAGCAGCAAGAATATCTGTGTTGAGAACATTCAAAGGCCTTGGACATAAAGGTGATCATGGGGGATTTTTGCCTGGAGTAGCATTTAGAGTTGTTGTGGAAAATGAGAGGAAGGCAGGTCTCATTCTGCCCCCTGTGAAAGTCTAGAATCAGCTTCTTGAACCAACATGAGTAAAAGAGGGAATGCTAAAGAGGATCACACAACTTATAAGACACAACAAGACAGAGCAGCGTGTCTTCATCTCTCATGTGCCAGCTAAAACCAAAACACCATTAAAATATCTTTAGCTAAATTCCTTGACCAGGTAACTCAATTTTATCTGATTTCTTTCTGCTTTGTTATAATGGTTAGAGATGTACACAAAATGAAGGCTAGTAGCAGGTCAAACTAAGAAAGATTTGTAACTAGTGTGAAATTGTAAACTTGAAAAATGGCTACTGCTCTGTCTTTTACTCTTCAAATAAAAAACAACTGCAATATTAGCACAATTGAAATTCTCTAAGAATAGCCAGGGGCTTTCCTTGGGGTATTGAAAAAATAACCTTGATTTACCATTCCAGATACCTTTCTCTAGGGTAGGAGACAGGTTCAGATAAATCACCAATGTATTTAAGATTCTGTTTTTGTTTAAATGCAATAACTTAATGAATACTGAGCTCTCAATATTCCTAAGTATATACTTATATTCAAAGCATACTCTTTATAGATTAACAAATCTTAAGACATAACCTTAATTACATTGAAAAAAGTCACTTAAATATTTCTGTGTGCTAATAAATCTATGAAATACAAAAATCTTCCATAAAATAATGTTTGTATTACAAAAAACCCCGTTTTATTAAATGGGTGATATAACTTTTTACTCTAAAGTTTAAAAAAAACAATCTTGCCTGTAAAGTTTACTAGTCTACTTAATGGAATAAAAGGAAAAAAAAAACCTCAAAGCCAGCACTGAAGTCCACACACAAATATAAAGAATTACATTTTCTTTTCTAATTAAAGGAGAAGATTGTTCACAGACATCTGTGATTGACATCTGACTGACAGGCAACTGAGCTGGAGCAAGGTTATTCTCATACTCAGTAAGCATTGGAATGGTGTCTTAAGACTGATTGTAGACATACTTAAATGAATAATACATCAAAAGGTAACATGCTTTTAGATGCAATAATTACGATTTTTTGTCCATTAAAGAGCCAATTCTCACTCAAAATGCATAAGCTTTAAATCAGAAGTTCAAATGCTATTTGAGATTTAGTTCCTGGCCCCAAAGATAATTTATAAAATGTGAAAAATATTTCCCTGAAACATCTCACCACAGAAACAATGAAGTTTTTCAGGAAAGTGAAATGGATATTTCTTAAAAAGTCAACATTCCTTCTTGTATCAGATTAAACCTGAATTTTTACAGATCCTTCAACCCATCATTCAACCATAAAACTTCTGAAAGGACAGTGGAAAATGTAGTGACGCAAAATGTTTTCTTCAAGATTTGGGGAGGGAGAGGATATTTCTCTACAGGGTAACGGGAAAATTAGCAGATATAAATGATTTTGCATATCACAGTATTTGTTGATCCTCTGTTTAATAATAACATATCCACACACCTTACAGACTTTTAAGTCTGTAAGTACAATTTAGTATTGTTCAGGAAATATTTGTTTCTTTTGTGATAAATTCTTGTAATTCCACATAAAATATACTTTTGCACACCTATGCTCATCGTCCAGTTTTCAGTTGCACATGATTACAGCAAAGCTGGGGAAAAGGATGAGACAGGGAATACAGGGACCATTTTCCAAAACTAGCTAATTAAAACAATTTTAATACTCTAGTGGTGAAGCACACACCTAAATGCATTATACTGTGTAGCATTCTCATCAAGAGTGCAAATACATTTACACTTAACACAAAGTAGGGATGCAGTGTTTCAAAAATCAGTGTGCCACTGTCTACTGGAGGCAGAGTGCTCTCTACAATGTGCAGCATATTGGATCTAAATTCTTTGGCAACATCACAATTACTCTCCCTACCCTGTTTCTGTGGTATTTTGGCAAGCAGTGCTGTGGTGATCATATTTCTGCAGTAGACTGAAAATAAACAAAAAAGAGGAAAAATAAACTGTGGCAAATTTCAAGGAATTTTCTGTAATTTACAATAAACTTATGCAGACAGAAGGCAGAAATATATAAAAGCAGCTACAATAGAATTTTTGGGGAGCAGGAGAGAAAGTAAATCTGATCTTCTTTGACACACAAAGATACCAGTGTCAGAGAATCTTATCACTTTATCCAGTTTCCTGTGCCTCTCCTAGGTGTGAGGTGAATCCCCTATCTTGTTGAAACCTTTCTCAATCAGATTTTAGGGATGCCTAAACCAGTGACTCTTCCATAACAGCCCTTCAACACCTTGAGACAAAGTCAGAGATTATGGAACCTAAATGTAGGTATTGTTTGGGATGCTTAAGTGTGATCTCAGTCAGGGTCAACAAAATCTAGAGTTCAATACTGCGTAAGCATAGATGCTTAGTGTCTGTGGGACATGTTTGAGCATTTCAACTGGTCTCCACATGCTACTTAAAAAGACCTTGTTGTACATTTACACTCTGAATATATCTCAGGCTCTTGGAGCATCTAGCCTGTCCTGGACTCACGAGTTAAGGGAACTGAATTCTGTTTTCTCACGCTGAAAAGTTCCAAGCAGCTCCTCCTTGTGACTCAGTAGGCCTCACTTAGTCATGAATGACCCACTCCACATGCATCACTGCCCAAAACATGTCCTTCTGACTGAGCATTTCATCTGAGTTGAGTGATACAGATGACAGGAAAGAAGAATAAAATACCAATCCTGATCAGTCCCTGTGCCTAAGAATTGATCATGGTTCAGTTAGTTAATGTTACAAGACAGACCATGAAACATTTGTGTAGGTCCATCTTTAAGAGAGAAATGCCATTACAGGGATCTCACAATCCTAGAAGTTCAGGAGGATGGGATCACAGAAAAGCGTTGTATTACACTTAGCACGTATCGTTACAAGTATTATGAGAGCTGTCAATTTCTTTCTCTCAAACATTTATCTGAGCTTTGTTATCTTTCAGGCTTGTTTCCGCTTCATAGGAATGACAAACTGTAACATTGGACCTTAAGAATACTTCAAAAATAACTGAGCTACTTGAGAGATACTCGTGGTTAAATCAGAGTAAAATGCTTGTTCCAATTGTACGTGTGTAATGGACCTTGCTGATTCATAAAACAGTAACTCAGATGAAATGCAATGAACCCGAGAGGGAAATAATCTTCAGCTGAAGACAGGGATCAACCTATAGTATTGACAATGTCATTAGTGAATCCAGTTTAATGGATCACACAGTACCTGTGCTGTTCATCACAGTACCATTTATTTATTCATAAGTGAACCCAACAAACCAACTCCAGGAGCCACTACCATGATGCTTATTTTTAATATAATATTTTATACTTTAGGACTTCACTTCTTTCATTTTGGTAGTGAGAATTCACAGATTTCTTTTACTCATCATAGATTTTCTCAGATTTGAAAAAATATACAAGAGATTTGAAAGAGTTCAGCTGCTGGCAATATCAAGCCCTTGGCTCCTCTGATATGTCTGGGCTTTTGAGGGGGAGGTTCTCAAGACAGAAGGAAGAGATATCACCATGTTTTAGCAGTTACACGAAAGTACATCAAAGTTAAGGGGATAGGTCCTAAAATATTAACTCCAGTCCAGATGGCCTGCGTGGGCGAAACTTGAGAATGTTTAATGAGAAATCACACAAAACTCAGATGCTATAGAAACCCGAGACAAAACAGAAAAAGAGGAAAATGTATTACTGACTCTGTCAGACATGCTAGGCAACATTTCATAAATATCAGATGGAAGAAGTCATGATCAGTCTTTGCATTGAGGTCAGGAATTACATGCCATATAGAACAGGACTAATGCACAAATGACATTGTACGGTTTCAGTTTCTGCTGTCAGCAGGAGACCTGTATATTTTCTTCCTAACAGGTCTTGGCTTAGGCTATGAGTTCCTTGGAGATGTCACTGTATCAGGGTTAATTAGCAAGGAATACATTGTGTTTCTCTGGCACTGGATGTTTTTCACTAATTAAACAGAAACGGGAAAAAAAAAGGAAATTTTCCAATTACGAGAAGAAATCAGATCTGTGTAGGAGACAATATGGGTGTATTCCACAGATTCTGTAAGATTCACAAGGACCACTGTGGGAATGACAACATAGGCAGGAAAGTACTATTGAAAAACAGCCTTGCAAGGTAAAAGCATAAAATTTGCCCCAGAAGTCACATCTGTTTGTAAGGCTTAGCTGTAAATCTCTTCTATACAGAATTAAAAACTCTGATCATAAAGTCTTTTATCACTTCTAGACTCAATAGATGCAAGAAAAGTTTAAAATTATTTTGAATAATTTTGCTTTAGGAAAGAATGAGGTTTTAAAAAGTTAAAGTTTCATTTTAAAGTTAAAAAATAATTCTACAGTTTGCATTCCAGGAGTAGTACTATGTAATAAAAGATGTTTTATGAATATATAATATTAATTTTTACATTTATTACTTAAGTAATTAGCATCAGTTCTTAATAAGGATTTACTGGGATGTCTAATTTTCAGTGTCACAGTGTTATCTGAGCTGTGGTGAAACTATATAATATTTATAATACAAAAATAATAACCTGGGCTGTAAGAATTATCCCATTGACCTTTGGGCATTTGAAAGCATAACTTACAATTTGTGGTCAAGGAGACTTCATGGAAAAACAGATATTTTGAAGTGGCAATACCATTTTTTCAGCACATACTGCAAAAATGTCCACATATCTTGGTTAACTTATTTAGGTGCCTTTATGTCAAATACTCTAAAAATGTATAGCCTACTAGTATTTGAGGAAAAAAATACAATTGCATAAACATTTGTCTTTGCACCAATAATGGAGAAGGCTAACAGCAACCAATTTCTGAAGACATGTAATTGGTAAGTGCCTTATATAGAGGAATGAATCTGGATGTCACTAATTATTTCTCTGATATTTTAAAAAAATATGTGCCTTGAGTTTGTATGGGGTTTTTTTGTGTGAATTTGTTGGTTTGTTTTTTTTTTTAATAAACAACTGCGTGGTACGTAACATCTAGAGATAAGACGATGTTTTCATCTTCCTAGAAAAAATTATTTCAAGCTAAGATACAGGAAAACAGCTGCCTTCTAATTAGTACATTTGAAGCTTAGTTTCTTTTCATTATAGCACAGACAGGGAACACTTTGATCTAGATGTTTTAGTTAGTTTTAAGTAGCATTAAGCCCTAATAATTTTTAAATTATCATAAATATATAATATATAATATATACTAATGATATATATATAATCTTTAAATGTATGCCTAAAAATTGATTGGATCAATACATCTTATAACACATCAGTAGGGATTAAACATGTTATAATTGCAATGGATATGC
>JAOXXN010000265.1:15906985-15929433 GCA_026770055.1 Myrmophylax atrothorax | reverse complement strand
AGGGGACGCGTGTTAGATTAAATATTAGGGTTTTCAAGCACTGGAAGAGGCTGCATGGGAAAATGGTGGAGTTATCAGCCCCGAAGACATTTTAAAATATGTATAAAAGTGGCACTTAGGGGTATGGCTTAGTGATGGACTTTGCAGTATTAGGTTAATGGTTTGACTCAATGATCTTAAAGGTCTGTTGCAAGCAAAATGATTCTATGATTTCAACATTCCTGTCATAATAGTTGTCTATCCTTGCATTTTAAGTAGACACAAAACTCTCCCTAAAAAGGAAATCTCATCTTCTGAGAAGGTTTATTTGGGAACAAGCTCATATCTGAATATGAATTAGTGGACTATTTTTGAACTATTGCACAGAGAATTCAATGTACTTTTATTAATGCGGCATGCTGACAACTTAGAACTTGTACAAAAAATTCCAACGTGATGCTGTAGTAAATACAGTACAGTATGTCTTCGGTCTTGATGATGCTAGCAAAAATTTTACAACCTGTACATGATTTGTGAGTAGGGCTTGCCTGGTTCCAGGTCTCATTAAAAACAAGGCAAAACAAACCAACCAACCAAATAAACAAAAATAAAAAGAAGAAAAAAAACCCCTGTAATAATAGAAGGAATTGCTGAATTATTTATAGAACTCTTGGGAACTCTATGATATCCTTCCAGTGTCTCATTTTGTCAGCAAAGCTGTAACAACTTCAGGCTTTAAAAACATGATATGTACAAAACCAATCAATAAAAATAAGTCTGAAAACATCAACAGTAACATGCTAACTTTATTACTTAACACTCCTAACCTGGTTTCTGATAGTGAGGTTTACTAGTCCCTGCTCCAGCTTTTTCACTCTGTGGACCATAGAATCATAGAATGTTAAGAGATTGGAACGGGCCTTAAAGATCATCTAGTCCCAACCCCTCCTGCCATGGACAGGGGTACCTCACACTATATCAGGTTCTCAAGGCCTTATCTAACCTGGTTCTGAACACTGCCAGGGCTGGGGCATCCACAGCCTCCCTGGGCAACCTGTTCCAGTGTCTAGCTACCTTCACAGTAAAAAATTTCTTCTGAATAGTGAATATAAATTTCCCTTCTTTCAATCTGTACCCATTACTCCTTATCCTATCACTACAGTTCTTGTCCCTTTCTGGCTTCCTGATAGGCTCCCATTAGATACTGGAAGGTTGCTATCAGGTCTCCATGCAACCTTCTTTTTTTCCAGGCTGAACAGCCCCAGCTTTCTAAGCCTGTCTTCACAGGAGAGGTGCTGCGGTCCCATTATCAACTTTGTGGCCCTCCTCTGGACTTGCTCCAACAGTTCCATGTCCTTCTTATGTTGAGGACACCAGAACTGTACACCAGGTGTGGTCTCACAAGAGCAGAGCAGGCGGGAAGAATTGGCTCCTTTGACTTGCTGGCCACACTCCTGATGCAGCTCAGGATTTTGTTGGCTTTCTGGTCTGTGAGTGCACACTGCTGGCTCATGTTGAGTTTTTCATTGACCATTACCCCCAAGTCTTTCTCCACAGGGGTGCTCTCAATCACTTCTCTGCCCAGCCTGTAGGTGTGTCTGGGGTTGCCACAACTCAAGTGTAGGACCTTGCCCTTGGCTTTATTGAACTTCATGAAGTTGGCATTGGCCCATCTCTCAAGCCTGTCAAGGTCCCTCTGCATGACATCCCTTCCCTCTAGCGTTTCAGCTGCACCACACAGCTTGGTGTCATCAGCAAATCAGCTGAGGGTGCCCACTGTCCATGTTGCTGACAAGGATGCTGAAGAGTATTGGCCCCGGTACCAACACCTGAGGGACGCAACTTGCCACTGGACTCTCACGTGGACATTGAGCTGTTGACCACAACTCTTTGCATGCAGCCCGCCAGTCAGTTCTTTATCCACTGAGTGGTCCATCCATCAAATCCATGTCTCCCCAATTTGGAGACAAGGATGTCGTGTGGGACAGTGTCAAACGCTTTGCATAAGTCCAAGCAGACAATGTCAGTTGCTGTGCCACATCCACCAGTGCTGTATCCCTTTCATAGAAGGTCACCAAATTTGTCAGGCATCATTTCCCATTTTTAAAGCTGTGTTTGCTGTTACCAACCACCTCTTTGTTTTCCATGTGTGTTGGCATAGTTTCCAGGAGAATCTGCTCCTTGATCTTGGCTGCACAGAGGTGAGACTGCCTGGTCTCTAGTTTACCAGGTCTTTCACTTTCCCCTTTTTAAAAATGGGGGTTATATTTCCATTTTCCAGACATCAGGGACTTCACCTGACTGCCATGATTTTTCAAAAGTCATGTATCGTCTGTCAGCTCCCTCAGCACCATGGATGAATTATACCAGGTCCCACGGACTTGAGTACATTCAGGTTCATTGGATAGTCTCAAATCTGATCCTCTCCCACAATGTGTTTGGGGGCTTCATTCTCCAGTCTCTGCATTTGGCTTTCTTGACATGAGTGGCATGGCTGGAGCATTTGCTATTGAAGACTGAGGCACAGAAGTTGTCGAGAAGCTCAGCCTTCGGTTTGTCCAGGGTAGCCAGGCCTCCCTCTTCCTTCCGGAGAGGGCCCAATTTATCTCTAGTCTTTCTCTTGCTTGCAACGTATCTGTAGAAGTCCTTTCTGTTATCGTTAATATCCCTGGCCTGAAAATAAGTGTGGCTTTGTTTAACTATTTTTTTTCTTGTTTTGTTCAAATTATGTGATTCTACATAAGTTTTGTAACACTATAATGAAGATTTCCTTGAAAAGTCATATAAACTCTGCTGTGCAGATATTTCACTTTTTACAACCTAGCTACGATACTCTTCGAAGCCATGGAACCAAATTTTTATGCAACACTTGGTTTCATTGGAGAATTCGTTGCATGAATACAGACATTTAGATGGCAGATGTTTTGTGTGTCTCTATTTTTTGTTTTCCTTTCAAAAATTGTGTTATGTCTATGCAAATTCCCTATACTTCAATAATTTTGTTGAGCTGACAAATATGCTCAGTACTGTATCTTCCAATAGGAATAACCCTCAAATATAGAATGCTTTGTCAGCAACATCTGAAACACTTTGGGAGATGCTGCAAAACTTGTTTCATTTTAAAGTTCATTAATTTGACACATTTAAAATCTAAATGTATTATAAAATCATGCATCTAGCTTTTATGAACATTTTTATATTGCAGAGAATGTGATTTTATCAGTTCCCTTTACTTCCTTCAATTTCAACATTAAAAAAGACAACTATTCTTTTATTAGTGTTAAGTGTAAAGCAAATAAAAGCTTGGCACAAAACACACAGTAAGAGAATGTTTTGGCCCAGTTCTGTTCGATCCTAAGTGAAAGCTAAAATATTACTTCTAGGGCATAGGAGTGGATTTCTCCATTACTAAGTATATATATTGCTCTCTTAATACTCAGAGGACAACTCATCAGAACAGTGTGACTATTTCAGCAATGCAGGTAGAGACATTTTCACACTCCTTTGAGCAGAACAGCTGCATAGTATGTTACCAGTGAACTCCTAGTTTGACGTGCTAATACAATTTGAAACATCTGCCAGTGATCTTATATTTTTTAACATTTATTAAGAAGGACAAAGAGATTACTTATAAAACACAGCCATTTGAAAAAAAACCCAATCATATTGTAATTAGAGGACCTACTATCTAGCATTATTATATAAACAGACATCAATTCTTGATGTCATACCATTGATTTTAGTAGCTTTAGTTACATTGAGAATGAGAAGGAAGAGAAAACAGCTGTTCACAAGAAAAAACAAAGATGAAAGGCATGATATTTAATGTAACATAGCCTCCTGAAAACCCGATGATTCCCACATCTAAGAAGTGCAAGTACAAGATTAATGAAATGGAGACAAAAGCAATGCTGCCCTCCATGTCAAATTGGTTTCTGGAATAAGAGAAAGAGAGGATGTTTTGATTTAAAGACACAAAGCTTGACTATAGAATAAAGATAAGCATTAAACTTAAATGTTTGCAATCTTTCTCCCTCAAATGCATTTTGTACTGCTTCCCCTGTCTCCACTGAACATGCTTACAACACCACTATACAGGTAAATCTGATCCTTTGAATTGCCTGTGATAGCCAAGATATCCACAGCCTCCATCCAGATTCCCTAATTGCTCCAAGTTCTTTTTCCACAAATAGCAACTTATTATAAAAAAATTTCAAAAGTCAATAAAAAAATCTGCAGTGATGTCTTGGCAAGTAACATGAAAGATAAGGCAAACCGCCTGAAATCTTAGGTTAGATGATAAACATCTAAACCTTCCAAGTTCAATCCTTTAATTTGCATTTTACTTGTATTTTAGAATTTATACTTATTAGGAATTTCTGAAGTTAGTATGAAAACAAAAATTTTCATTGGCAATGCAAACTTAGAGGTGTGTATTCTGAGGAGATGGGCATCTGTCTTTCTAAACTAAGGCCCCTCTACTATTCACTAGATTTAGGCAGACAAGAATATTATGTCTGGCTACCTCACCAGGAGGAATCAGGAAAGACATCTCAGCCAAAGATGATGACAACAGGGCCGTCCATAATTTGCACATCAGTCTAGTAGTCAGACCAATCATCTAGGATGCATCTAGACCTACTTATGGCAAGCGGGATTGAATGTTCAGTTCCTGCAATCCAGGAAAATGCCACAATCACCGGGAAAATATCTCAAATCAGAAGAGTTTTTCACTTCTCTTTCAAAGCTAAACCACTGTGAAGCAAATCTTGAACTCCCATGGAGAACTGACAGGATAATTTGCCCAAGTCCAGCAGCTGACACTCATCAGGGAACGGAACAGAGGATACAGACCTCTCTCCATAAAACATATATGCATTTTCATACTGAAATTGGATAAAAACCAGTCTGAAGACACGCTGTCTTTTTGAGATACCCAAGCTGTCTACAAAGCCACTGGGGCCAGAAATTGAAATGTCCTGCTGGAGGTTTAGATGGGTACCGACGCCTCTGGCTGGATAGTAAAGCTGGACATGTTTGCTCATGTCCTTGATTCAGACATTTAGGATGGGCCCAGCTGTGAACTCAATTCAAAATTTGCAATTCTTAGAAAGAAATTTCATGATATAGTTTATGTCCTAGTTAAAGTCTCAGATGTGCCAAATTCACAGACAAGTGAAAAACTCAAAATGTTGGCTTGTAACTGATCTTTCCCATGCATATTTGTGTGTCAAACATCTAGAGGATGTTTCAAGAAGGTGCTCACTCTTCATGCAAAGCAGCACTACACACCTCTCAGCTGCAGCAATCCCTGTACCTGAGGTAGTACCTCATCACTTTACTTGGACTGCTAAATGTACGTTCAGTTTTATGACTCATTTCAGATGGAAGACCAGAATTTACCTCAGAAGTCTGCAAAATACCATCCTTCATGAAAATATATCAGTGATTAGGCATAACAAACATGACAGATCAACCTCATCCATCTAGCCTTAAGCGTCTTTCAGATGGGTGACAAATCTCCTTTAAGTACTATCCAGAGGGAGAAAGGATTCAGAAGGCTATATCTACTGTTACAAGAACTAAGTATCAGTCTTCCCATAATTCTGACAACTTTTTCTTTCTGTTTATATATTTAACACGGCCACAGTACAGACTGCATAATCCTTTTGTGGCTAGAACAATTCCAAGAATTGCTCTGGAAGGGAAAAATCACTCTCAAAAGACATTTTCAGGACTAGAGAGTCTGCCTTCAATATCCCTGCTCCAGAAGAGTAAAGCATTCTCCACAGTTTAGGATATGGACTTTTAAATAGCGTATCACCTGCATGAAGGGGTACACCAGTATATTTCATATGAGAGGTGGACTTATTGCACTTCAGAGGCAACTTTCTGAATTCTTTGGTAAGTCCAAATGGGGACGAATAGGAGTGTTGGCTGAAAAAACCAACTATGTATCCAGTTTGTTGATGGCACAAAAAGCATTGGGACTATGTAATAAAGGCAGACAGACCTCAAAGATTTTGACCTAGAATAAAGTAAACTGCTCTGTATCTCTGTATCCATGTTACTGTGAGTTGACTGACAGTATTCCAATCAGAAGCTGATGTGGCTGAACACTAACCTGGGGAAAAGTGATGCCTGCTTGACATCCTAGGCACTTCCATAAGCACTTAGTGCCTGACCGAAACAGAGGTCAGACATGTAGAGCCAGAGGGGGTTGGGAAAATAGGACTGGTGCAGTCTGGATTTAGATTGGTTTAGGCTACTGTGGTGCTGCACTGTCAGTTGAAAGAAAAGGTCTTATTCTATATTTTCCTGATTGATTTTACTGCCCCACCCTTGCCTGGCTTTATTTAGATCAAGAATCAGTCAGTTTTGTTCACTTCCAACCTCCTATCTCAGTCATGTAATGAGATTGCTAAATTCTAATGAAAACCAGGAATAACCTGAGCTTCGGGCTATCACTTCCCTATGACTATGTAAACTGAATTGTCTTTCTGCATATCCTTGCACACTCATATGCAAGTGTAGCTGGAGTAGCTGAGAACAAAGCCTCACAGATAAGAATTAACTAGATGAAAAAAACTGGCAACTTCACCCTTTAGGTCTGCCCCTAAGGTAAAGAAACTTATGTGTACATATAATACTACTGAGTATTGCTATTCCAAATGGTTAATGAAAATATAGCAGGGGAATATTGGAAAACAGAAATGTCTGTGTCTACCTTTCACAGATTTTCAATAACACTTAAGAGCTTAACATCTTTTATCCTTTTGAAACCATTCTTAATAAAATAACATTAGACCTTTCTCAAGTCTGTCACTTCCCGGGCCACCTAGACCTAGATCAATACACTCCTGTTAAGTGTTATTATGCACTGTTCACAGGTCCTCCATCACTATCTTGTTGAAATGACAGTTTTGAATGTGAGAGGCCTTTCTGAATTAATTTTCAAGTATGGTTCTAAGAAATAATGTGTCAAATGTATTATAAAAATTCCTGAACTATAACCTTTTTCATTTTCTTTATTCAGTGTTTGTTTTGTTCAGTCCAAGAATTCTAGCTTGCTTTGCATGATTTAACAGAAATCTTTGGGGATATTCTTAAAAATGGAAATGTTCCAAAATGGATATAGATGTGCAACAGCTTCATATTCTAACACTTGTGTCATGAACACTTTCATTGTGAGAAGTGAGAGCGCAATCTTTTTAGCATTTTAAATTCTTGATGTCGATGCAACATGCCAGCTTTCAGCCTTCATAGTTTTACATTACATGCCCACAAAAAAACATGATTTAAACTATAAACTTAAGTTCTCTGTTGCCTTTTCCAGCTTTCTTCCTTATTCGTATTACCAAATCTATTTTTCTTCCACATGTACATTGTATCCTGTAGTCCTCTTCGGTTCAACTACATGGCACACAGCATCTATTCAATCACTTCTTACAAACAGTGTGTTGCACTACTTACAGCACAAAATTGCACAAGTAATCTTCAGGTTGTTTCCTCAGACAGTCTCTCTTTCCAGTCACTTATTAAATGAAAATTGATTTTCTCATAGTCATGCAAGAAATCAGAACCTTCAGACAATACCAATCTATCATGAAGTATATATGGTAGGAGTGGGCAGCACTGTACCAAATTGTCTGGTTTAGCAGAAGAGGAATGAGATTTAGCTGATTAACAAAAATAGTGAATTAGTATTTTCTGCATGACTTCCAGCTGTTGCGCCAAAAAGGCACTGGTGTATTGGTTCTGTGCCTTGTATACTCAACCTATGCAGGATGCCTTCAATATCAAGTATCTGAATGCACTAAAATGATAAGCTGAGAAAACTAAATGACATTCAGAATGTCTATCTGGTACGCTAAGAATTGTCAAAACACAAAAAGACGCAGTATTACCATCATTTGGTTTATCTGTTCCTTTTTGTCCATCTCAGTACTAATTCTTAACATGCTTATTTCTTAGACCAGTTATGATGCTATTTTTACTGGTCTATTGGAAAAATAAAGAATTTAGAAAGAATTTTAAATTATTTTTCTTTTAATCAGGACCAGGTTAACAACTTAGGCATTCCTAAAAATGCAGCCTTTAAAGTCTTGTATACACTTGAACATTCTTAGATGTCCACAATTTATTGGGTAGGTTCACACTATGACATAGCAGTCAATGAACTTGCTGAGTTACAGATGTGGTTTTATTTACATTTCAGAATTCTGATTTAAAGTATAGAAAAACTAAAAACAATCCATGTGTTTCTTCTTGGAGTTTTTACTGAAAACAGAATTTATTCTACAAAACCATGAAATAAATGATTGGAAACTTAATACTATTGCCTTGGGTAGAATCAGATTTTGTTACCTATTGAATGACAGTTCAGACCTCACATCAGAATGTAGCTCATTTTACAGTGAACTAACTGGTTTTAAATATAGATTAATCCATATCATAAAGAAAAACTGTAGTTCCTAAGCATTAAATAAAACCAAGTTTTTCTCACTGAATCTAAAACTGTCCTAAGTAAGCATAATAAGATTGGACTGATCACTAGAAGGAAACTCCCAATATAAATATGAGTTAAGAAGAAATCCTGAAAGAAAATATATTTCTATAAATCTTATCTATCTGAAAATTAGTTTTACTTATTTGTACAGGAATTTCAAATAGTCCATGCAGAAATGGGTATTCGTATTTTCTGTAACCTTGTAAAGACAAAAATTGAGATATTATAATTCCCCATTATAATCTGAAAATTGAAGAAAAAAAACTGTTTTGCCTATTTTCTTTCAAGGAATTATCTGAGACATTAACAAATTATGATTTCAACTTGGCCTGCCATTTTATTACACATTATTCTTGGAGCAAATTGTGGTCTCTCTTCAGGCAGTGGGAATCAATGAACATCAGCAGAACCATTATTCAGCATTTAGAACAGAGGAAGGCATCTAATCTTTTTAAGGTGGTTCTTCAAGTATCTGACAGTTCTTTTCAACATAATGTCTACAAAAGTCATAAAACCTTTGCTAGGATTTTTGGCCTAGGACTTGAAGATCAGTTATTTGACACAAAGAAGTATATTTTGATTAGGACAATGGAAAATAAAAAGTGCAGATCTCAATACAAAGCAGTGCACAGCTTTCAAAATAGCAATAGCATGGCCCCTTCATGAGAGGCTTCAGCTTCATGAGACTGTTAATCCTGTTTATCTTTCTCAGTCCATGAAGTCCTTAAGGTATGGGGCCACAAAGACCATTCCACCACTCTGCTTGTAAGTTGTCTCATGCTACTGGGTTTTTTGTTTGTTTGTTTTTTAACACAAGAATTAGAAATATAACAATTAACCTCTCTGAGACTTAAGACATCCAATTCCCTTACTAACTTGCTTGGAAATTAATGGAAACGAATCTAGTTTCAATACTGCAATCATGTCCCATTTGTAAATTATGATACCTTTTGTAAATAATGCAAGTATTGGAAACTGCTCAAAGCATAAAAGTCTCTTGTAAGCCATGGAAATAAACAACAGGTTGAATCCAGGCACTGGGGTACAGATCTAAAGAGTGTACACTGAAGCACATGGCTATGACATGGCAAGAACTGTGATTTTCTCTCATAATTAATGCTGGTACTATTGAGTAGAACATCAAATTAATACAAAAATATTAGAAGGCTCAGTAGACAATGATTAGGACTGATCCTGTAGATATGCAGTTTCATTAGAATGAGATGTTAATTATTAGCAACCTACTTCTAGTAGTTCATCTGTACAGTCACACATCCAAATATTGTAACTTTCTGATCTTAACAATTTCTCCTAAGGATATTCTGCAGAAGGTGTTCGTGTTCTACCCTTTCTCAACTTGGTGTATATATATATACGTATAAAAAGGTGAAACACATAAACGTTTTAAGATATGAAAGGTATTTCAGGCTAGCTTCCAGCTATATGGTGTGGTCTTTATTCAAATATCAATTTCAGAACCACACTACTGAGATCTGAGTGAGTTTTCAAGGACTTTTTGATGCATGATGCTTGGTGAAGCAATGGTCTCAGAGCTCATAAAAGTCTAACTGGCTGACAGCAGGAGTTAGAATACAGATGATTCTTAGTGACAAAAAGAAATTAAGAATAAGTATGGCTGAGGATGACCTGACCTGAAAGAGTTAATGATCTATTTCACCACATAAGTGCATTTGTGAGAGCCCTTTCTGCTGCTGCTAAGATCTCACAAGGCAGCAGCAGGCATGCCATCATGAAGAGAGACACACAAAAAAGCAGAAGACAAAGGCACTCACACTCATGTTCATGGACTTTAAGCAAAGATGGTTCCATAGCTTAAGTACAGCCAAAGATTCTGATTCCCCAACAGCTGGCAATGAGTGATGGAAAATTCAGGATCATAATCTCCAGCTTGTTTCTAAAAGCTATTCTTTGTTATTGGGATGAGGAGATACACCAGCCTCCTGAAAAGTATCCTCCGTAATCTTGGTTTGTATGTAGTGTTCCTGTTACAGTTAGGACAGTGAAGGCACTTAGAAGATGAACTGCTGACAAGTGGATTTATTGTATCTGTTTCATGAGTTGACCACTTGTGACAAAGGGGAAGAGGGAAACTTAATTGGGCATGGCCTGCATGCATTATTTCACTGCTCTAAATCTGGCACTGCCTGAAAGCTTATTTGGGTAGGTATTATATCCCGGAAGAACACAGAACTTGAACCAGCGGGATGTCAAAATACTTGCAAACTCAGCTTAATCAAACAAAATCAGCTGACCCGTGGAGATCTGAAATGCACATTTGGAAACACTCAGAGCTGGAATGCAGGTGAGGCTAAGTACAGGAATTCCAGGGTTATATGAATACCTAACAACAAGAATATTACCAATAGAAACATTTATGAATAGCAGTATTTTATTTTTAAGTTACTCTGAATTTCTAAACCTCTTAAAAAGTTAAGTCAGGACTACCAAATTCACTAAAGTATGGAGCTAAGAATTGTTAATCTAGTTTTTACTGCTGGGGAAACTGAGGCAGAGAGATTCAGTGACTTACCCAAGGCCACAGAGGGAGTCACTGTCAGAGCCGGGATTAGAGCTCAGGAGTTTCTGGCTCCCAGTCCCAAGCTCAGACCAGTAGACCATGGCCTCAGGATATTTCCAGCTGGTCTTCAGTCTAAAAAAAAGTAAATTCTCAAGTATGTTACAAATATGTAACATATATATTTTTTTTCTTTTTACCTTTAATATAACGGTATGAATGAGAACACATTGCTCCTAAGGCAGTGATGAGAAGAAAACCAGTATATTTTATCTGAGTTACCTTTATCATACCTCTGTGTATGATAAAGTCCTGCAGAAAAATCTTGATTTAAATTGAAGCAAATACAAACAGGTATTTTATTTTTCAGGGTAAGGAGCAAATTTCCTTTCCAACCCAGCCAGCATGTCATTTATATTAATGGCGAGGAATGCTAAGTTGCTCTGTGTGTAAGTAAACTCTATTAAGAAAGTCAGGTCCCTTGGTGAAGCTAGATCCTTAGTAAATTTTACTAGCTAAGCACTGAGCTCCATGTCAGAGTAATTACACCTTTTATCCACCGTGAGCTCTCTCTCAGCTTCTACACATTCTTTAATTTCCCACTTCAGCTAATTTAGCAGTAAAATCACGAAGGTTTAAAAGGTTAGCTACCAAGGAACTGGCACATGAATGTTCTGTTAAGCTCCATGCATTGAAATCTCATTATGTAGACGAAGAAATTAATTAAGTAACAATTAGGTAGTGATGGATCATTGACAACATATACACACTTTGGTACTAAAAATTAATCTCCCTTGTAAAACCAATACATTGTGTATCTTCTCATCTATACACTAGCTAGTTTTATACTTAAAATAAAATGGACAGGCCTTTCAGCAATATCTTTTATAAGTCATATCTCCTGGCACTATCTTAAAAAATGATATAGCTTAATTTTTATTTAATAATTGAAAGACTAATAAGAATAGCAAAGGGAGAAGAAATTTTTAAGGCAGGAAATTTTAAAGTGACTGTAAGGACATTTGTTATATGAAAGTACCTAGTATGTTGAAATAGCTAACAATTACGTAGTATTCTCTTGCCATCTTCTTTTACAAGCTCCCACATTGTTTCCATGTATTGACAGTCAGCCTCTTAATACATAGATTGGCAGTTAGCCCAGTCAGTCCTCAATTCTAAAAGCCTCTTAGCAGATGAAAAATCTTTGGTTCATTCACACCTTGTAGAAAGAACAACAGGGCAGAAGTGACATCCAGATCCATTTAGAGTATACTTTGAGTCTGATTTTCCTTTGCCTTGCACCTTGTGTAGTCTTTTATAGCTGTATAAAGTGAGCACAAAATGGATATAAAACACTGCTACCCATGTGAGGAGAGAATTCTGATTTGGTTGCATTATTTCCAGAGGTGATCACAAAAAGTGCAAGGCAGTTCAAAAATCGGACTCTGCATAGAAAATGTAAACAATTTTGACACAAAATATAAAGTAACAGCAGTCCTTACCAAACAATTTACAGAAATTGCACTTTTGCTTTGCAGCAATGGGTATTTTCATTTGCTGTTTGCTCATAATTTTCATAGAAAAAATACTAAATATCAAACTCATCTACAGAAAATGAATCCTATTTCTTCCTTTTTTTCTTAGAAACTCATTTAACTATGAGTCCTGCAGCAGATTCTCACATAAAAGGGAACTCATGTCTTACATAAAATCTCTACCAATCCTAACTTTCTACATGCTACTTCTAAACTCAGTACTTAAAAAGTTGCACTTCTACGCAGCCTCCTGGCATCAATGTGAAGGTTGGTATTATCACAACAGCTGGTCTCAGTCCATCAGAGTTCATTACTGTTATGGCCTTAGTGTGGGTGGCAAATTATTGTTTCAGCATTTACCAAACAGCGATATCTCTGCTATATGATCTGCTTCCACTATGATAACACAAGATCTACTGCCAAAAATAACTACCATTGTCCAAAACTTACCCTTTCAACCAATGGCTAAATAATCTATTTTTTTAAAAAAATTCTTAATATGTTATAAATACTGTATTATAGACTAGAGTTTCTTGCTGGTTCTTGGTTTTGTTTTATTTCTTGTAATTTTTCTCTCTCCCCCTAGTGTATTCAGGGCTTCTGAAAGTATTCTGAGTTGCTATTCTGGCTTGACTGTAAAGTACTGTGTGTTTGTTGTGTGTCTGCATGTGTGATACCAACTGTTGAAAACTGCTTGATGTTACATGAGGGCTTATGCTCAGAGCTATTCTGCAGTTGGCTCTCTGGCAGAATCTCTCCTCACCAATGACAATGATGTATCTGTGTGAGGAGAGTCTGTTTTATAATACTAGACTTGTCATGGCCTTAATTTTACTGATGGGGCATGATTATGATTTCATTTACATTAATCAAATTCATGAGTCATTCCATTCATGTCAATAGCATTAAAGGGCTACACAGACCAGTAAGAGTTCAGAATCAGGCTTCTGGTGTTTAATCTGAAAGCATATCTGAATCACTTCATTAAAGACAGAAACTGAAGGATAGATCCTCTGCTTACTTTGCATTACTCAGTCATGCCATTAGCATAAAACATCAAATAAAGAACTAAAACGACGGTTCGCAATGTGTCACAGTACATGGGTTTTCCGTTTACCTCAGATACAGAAAACACCCCTGAATTAACAAGATTTAAGACTATATTTCAAGTATGACAAAGTCACTACTATATTAGATCTTGCCCTTGAAAGCTGGCATTAATGTTCAAAAACCATTTTCCTCCCTTTGGTTTTTTTAATGTCATTCTTACATAACTCGAATGCAAAAGATTTACATAACTTGAATGCGAAAGATCTAAAGGCAAATCATATTTAAGTAAGACCTCAGAGACTGAGTTAAGTTCTATAGTCCTGTCCATAATGAATAATATATCTGGTAAATACACAAGCATCAAAACAGTGACAACAATTCATAAAATTTGTTTTGTAGGTATCTCATAAAGCACTGCCAAATCTTCCTTCTTTTTAAGAAGTGAACATCATGCCAATTTTCCAAAACATAGGCATCCTAAAACAATAAGAAGTTTTATACTGCTGTCTCCTGCTCAGAGAAATTGTGCAGGGAATGATGCGTCTTAATTTAGTCCTCACTGATAAGTACTTTTAAGACTAAATATTCTTGAAATTGCACTTATTTAAATTACACTCAGGCTCCCTGGAAATCTAAAAAAAGATTATAAAGAGGAGAAATAATTTCAAGAGGTCTAGCAAGGTATCAGAAAATTGCTCTATTATATCTCTTCAGACTTTTCCCATTTTTTAAGTCAAAGAATTACTGGCATTTGAGAACATTTTCTAGAAGTATGTTTGGTATATTACAGGCCCTAGAAACTAGTACTGTCATATATACTTTCAGCTTCACTACAAGCACATGCCTTAAGACACTCAATCAGAGAACTGAGGAGTTTATCAACAAACCAGGACCAAAGGAAAGCTGGAAGAAGGGATCTTTTACTATCTTTTCTGTAGGTCTTACTGAAAACTAAAGACCTATCTGTGGAACTTGTTTGTCCAGAACAGTGGGAATAGCGACAATATTTTCTCGAGAACTTCCAGGTCTTGCACCCTGCTAGACTGTGTGTTCAGTTTTACACCCTACTCGACCTCAGCATAAAAAAATTCATGTAGAATGAAGCAATAGGATCCTATCTTCAGGCTGGATACAAATGTTAGTTAAACCACTTGTGCCTTTTAAGAAAACTTTAATGTAATTTCCATAGTAACCATGGGAATTACGCATTTTCCTTTGTTATCCTTTCTGATATTATCCTTTGTGATAACATTGTTGTATATTTCAGCATGCACACTTGGGCATACAGATTAATTATAAAGCAACAGACTTTACTTAACTGTGCTGAAAAACAAAAGTCTCAGTCTTTGTTTTTCAATAAACTACAGTGAATGAAAAATTCAAGAAGTATAGAACTCAGACGTGACCTACCGTGGTTGTCTTTATCCGTCCTCCTGGTTGTGTACAGGTCCAGCCTGATTTATTGATTAGCAAATCACAGCCTTCTCCTTCTAAACATGGAAGCATTTCACACCACTGTTTTGTTTTGATAATTCGTGCTATGGAACAGAAAAGGAAGAAGAAAAAACAAAACCAAAAACAATTGGCAGGAGAATTCACATTTCACTTATCTCTAAACACTCTCTCATTTGAGTTGTCTATTTTCATCATCTGATAATTCAGCAATAGGTTATCATGTAGACAGCTCTAGGCAATTTACAAAATAATTTACAACACCTGTTGAGACAACATATTTCATTTCAAACTTAAAAGCCAGCAATAAAACAAAAGACAGCTCTATTATTAAATAAAAGAACATAGAAATAGCTATTTTTCTAATTTCATGCTCCTTCCAATCAAGGAAACATTGCTGGAGGGGCTAGCAATTGAAGACTTACTGTCCCAAGTAATCATTATGATAGCCTAAAAGTGACCTACAACTGGGATGCAGTGTTAGGCTCTCCATAAACCTGATCAGATGCTCCTTATCCTGAAGTGCTTACTGTGTAAATAGACAGGAGACATACAGAGGAAAGAGAAAAGATACAACAAAGTTAGAGAGGTCAACATAATGACAGCTGTTGCGGAACTCCGTGATACTTGCAATGGTAGGGTTATAGTTAAGCGCAGAAACTAGGAACATAAGACAGACAGGTGTTGAATGAAGCAAAGGTTGAGAAATCAGGGAGAAGGAGACAATAAGCAGAGGGAAAAGACAGGTGAAAACACACTACAAGCAAAAAGAACTCTAGGTAGAAAGATCCCTAATTGAAAAATGGTATGGTATGTGTTTTTTGTCTCCTCTTAATATTTGTGTCTCTGGCAAGCCAGATCTGCAAAATTTCCTCAAAGTCACAGACAGCAAGCAGTCTGAAACCATGGACCTCTAGCTGCATAAAATAAAAGCAAAGGAGCTATACGGAGAATTTTTTCTTCAAGGCAGGGAGAAAAGGGGTTTTAATGCCTGTAGACTTTTTTCTGGACTATAATAATACTTCTTTTGAGTTCACCTTTGTAGTATTTGGGTTTCTTCTCATAGAATACTAAATAATATTACTAACATTAGTATTTTGCTATTCTTTCACTCTTCCCCTGTAGTCAAAATTGTAGGGATATTTTTCATAAAACACTTACACAGGGATACACACGCTTGCAGGGTTCTATAAACTCAAGTTAAACAAGGCAAAGTCCCTCAAAATAACTTTTGTTCCATCAGTAAGGCTCACAGTCCACAGAAAATGATCTTTATTTCCTTCAGAGATCATCTCATCAATCCTTAGCTGTACTGCAAGAAAGTTTCACCACTTCATTTTGTACATAAGTGCCCTAGGATTCAAGGCCAGACCTTGTTGCACATACAGGGACACAGATCATGCCTTCCTCTGTGTTGATCTGTGATAGCAATACACACAACATGCCTTCAATAGTTATGAGCCCGCTGAAAAGAGAACTACAGGAGAAATACCCAGATAAGGGTACAAGAAGCTTGTGCTGCACCAAACTAATCTAGGGTCCAAGGAGATTAAAGGTGCACTCCCAGTGGGAGTTGCAGCTTTATGCTCAACTGAATATATGAGTCAGCCTGACTGCCTCTGTCTGGAACTACTAATAGTACAGTTCCCAATGCCACTGCATCATAGCAAGAAATAGAAGTGCAATTTAAGTATTTCAATAAAATCCTTTCCAATATTTTGACATGAAACAACTTGTGTCCTCAGTTTCAGTACAATTGTTGGTAAGGTCTACCAATATAGCAAGCACTGATTTCTTTCAGTGGAAGCTCGACTTGAAATTCATATTAAAATTTTCATTATAAAAACACTTTAGGTTCCAAACATCTACAGAGGAATTTGCACTGTTCATTAGGCAATATATATCTCACTGGTGGAATGATTCTCAGACAATTTTCAAAACTACAATTTTTTGAAGCAAATTCACTCAGCTTTTATAGCACATAATACACAGAAATCTGGATTGTGCTTGGGCTCCATAGGTACTGCTCTACTGATAACTGGATCATATCAGTCTTTAAGACTAACATCTCCTCTGTTACAGATAATAGCCTCATTCTTCTGAGTGAAGGCATGTATCCAGTTGCAGGCTTAACAAAAAAAGCTCAGTAAAATGTTAACTCAAGCCTTACCCATTTGCATGCATATCTTTTGCAATACACCTATCAAAATGGCTACTTCTATTAATAATTCAGCAATATGAAGGATCACTGAAAGACTGAATCATAGAATCATAGAATCAATTGGGTTGGAAAAGACCTCTGAGATCATCAAGTCCCATCCTTGGTCCGCTCCAGTTCGTTTAGTTAAACTCAGAAATATGTACTAGATTGCCTCCACTATCTCAGCTGGGAGGATTTTCTGGAAATATAATCTGAGCTAATCTTAAAAAAAAAAAAAAAAGTATCTCTGGAAATTGCTCTCAGTGTTTGCTTGCTTCCTATCTCAGAATGCAGCCACTGGTATTATCACAAATATATGGGGTCCTTGACCTGGGTATTGGCTATATCTGCAAATTTAGAACACACCAAGAGTATTTTACAGAACATAAAGTCTAAAACATTTCTATGTTAAGTGTATAGACCAACTCATGCATTTTGGCCTTGAGAACCAGAATAACTTCTTTTGCAGGGAAAAGCTACTCAGCTCACACAGTTTAAAGGGAAATCAGTATCAAAATGGCTTATTCATTTATTAATGACATATAACCAGCAGTAGTGTTGATCAATACCAGTAATGCAAAAATTCAAACTATAGTACTAGACATGAAATGTTCATATACAAATGAAAATTCCTGAATACACCCTCAGTAGTAATCCCAAACACATGTAGCAGACAGTGGAACCCCTGTGCCCCAGCTCAGCTCCCCCTATGCACCTCCCCATGCTGCATCCCCCTTGGGTCTCTTCCTCCTTACAGGCTTTCATGTTCCTTTAATTCTGTTTCCCCATCCAACCGTCACTTTGCTCCAGGAGCCTCACCAACACACAGTCCCTCATACACTGAGGCACAAGGGAGGTCTTGTCCCCTGTAGTCTGCAGGACTACATCTATCTTTACATTTTCACTTTTCGGCTTGCTGACTATATCAGAATGAAGTTAAACTGCAGTATCGGGAGGGAGCAAAGTGTACAACGATTTTTATCAGCACAGTATCAAAGAATTTTCATCACTAATTGAAACTGAGTTACACTATTCAAAGCAAAGGAATATGGTGTATTTCCTGAGGCAGTGTAGTTGCCTTTTTACTGTGTATATTCACCAGGGGTGAAATTCAGCCCTCTGCAGATAAGAGAGCAAAAAGCCTATCAGATTCTTCAAATCCACTCCGAGCTCCATTATAAAGAATTAAGTGGCACTTAAATGATACATAGGCTTTGTGCAGACCTTCTGCAAAGAACTGAATTTCAGCTTACGAATCTGTGCTGACACTACTTTGCATCTCTTAACAAGGGCTGTGCCCCTTCACTTAAACTGAAGTTAATAGGAACTGACGGTGCTCAGCACATGGCAGAATTACTTTCCCAGGTATTGCCATTTGAACTGGAGAACAAATAGAGTCCATCCAAGGATTTTTCAGACAAACTGTTTTGAGGCACTGGAAGCAAGCAGAAAGTGTTTCAACATAATGCCAAGCTACTCATCTTAACTGTTTTATAAGACAGAGAAATTTGCAATGGATTTCCAGTTATTAGTAAAAAAAGTCTCATGATAAGTATAGTCCAACATAAGACTGCTCAACTGAGTAGTGTTTCAAAATACCGCAGATTGCTTTGTGCTAAATAGTGTAACTAGGTAAGTTTTGCTCATCTGTTTTAACATTATATACATATTTCCTATAGAAAATCAGCTTTACCCATAAACTTTCTTTTCCCACATTCACTCTACACTCAGGCAATTATCAGTTGCTGCACCTCTATTCAAACTTTTAACTGAAAATCATCAATCTTTTCTCATAGCAAAAAAAATGAGATAAATCTTGTGCAGCAAAAGTAAATACAAAAACTTACAGCCATCTAAAATCTGGTAGATTAAACCACACAGATTGTTACAATTTTGTTGTCTCTTATTTTTTTTTCTTTTTAACATTAGAGAATGAACTTTGAAATAAAAGTAAAAATGCACTCCTTCTTGTAACTGAATAAGAATATTGATTAAAACAGCATTTGGGTACTGAGACTTAGAATTTCAGAATACATCATGCTCCCATGCATAAAAGGTAGTATGCAAAATGAATATATATAAGAAAAACTGTGGTGCATGAGCCTAAATAAAGTAAAAAACCCAAACAAACAAATAAGCAAAAACCCACAACAAAACCCCCCAAAAGACAGCTTAGTTCATGTTTATCAGTGAGTTCCAGATGCCTGTAGTAGCAAAGAGAAGATTCATTGGAATAGGAAATATTTCTCCCAAGCAAAATACACCAGTTTTAATCATACTTCTTAAACAAGAGCTGTAATTCTTACAGAGTGATGTTCTCCTTCATACTTTTTTTTCAATGATAATTTGGAGCACTTCATGCAAGATGTAATGTATGCATTGGAGAAAATATTTCCTTTTTGACTTCTATCTATTATTTCACTGCTGTTTTCCTTGAACTTTGAAGAAAGGTGATTGGCATAGTTGATTCCCAAGGTTTAGAAATGCCCTAGGATTCATCGCTTTAGAAGTAGATAAACACATTTGTCCTAGTGTTCTGCTCTTGCCCTACTAACACTGAATAGGACCACATCTTTTATAATTAAAACATCTCTAACTGTTCCCAGTTGGTTCTATCTTCCCACTCTTTGCCTAGCCTCTCTGTTTTCTTCACCTCATATTTTTTCTTTTTCCTTCCTTCATTTATTTCAACTCTAGCTTTTTACTCCAACCATTTCTCTGTTCTGATTCAGGACATATACAGTACCTATCTATCACAGATCCCAAAATACCTTGAAGAACTTACTATGTTTAGCTAGTTTTACCTATGACTGGCAAATTGTCCCCATTTTGCACAGAGGCTAATCATCTTGACCAAGGTCACACAAGAATTTGTTGCAGAGCTGGAAACAAACCCTCTGAATTCTTAGTGGTCACTAGACTGGAGACCTCTCTGTGCCCCCTTTTCCTTCGGAGAGAGAGAGAATATACTTTAATACATATATGTAAAATATTAACCAACAATAAAAACATGCAAAGCAATACTCTTTTAAAAACATGTATCAATTAAATTGCAGAAGCAAGCAAGAGGCCATCGGAAAGATAAACCAAATCACAGTACTATAAGACACTTCAATCATGAACTGTCTTTAGAGCACCAATTTGACTGTAATAGTGTATAAGCCCCAAACATCAATCTATTTTACTATACAACAAGGAAACATTACAAACCTTGAATAACTTTTACACCAGTCATTCTGCTTCACTTAAAAAAATGAAGGCAGTGCCAATTCACAAAGAGTTTGCTTGTCTCAATTATTTATAGGGCATCTAGACTGAAGACTATTTAGCTCTAAGAAGAGCAATATAGCAATGTCTAGACACCCATTTTATCATGTAGCTCTTGCTGTCAGGATTGCGAGGGATGCTTGAGCTGTGGCTGAGAAACATATGGGGAAAAGTGATCTCCTGTGGTCTGCAGTAAAGCTACAAATTTAAACCAGGTGACTAGATCAAGAATGAAAGACTGAACGACAGGGCAGAAGCTTTTCCTGCAGCTCATCCTGATCACAGCTCCACTGAGGAAGAAATCTTATTGCAGTCAATTGTTGCAAAAATACGTTAAATGCTCACCTGTATTCTGAAAAAGAATGAAAATCCAGGTTAATTAGAAATGGTGCTGATTGCACCATGCATAACATGTATTTGGGAGAAGCATGAAAACACCCAGGAGGTGATCTCCAAATTATATATCAATCTGTATCAATCCCAAAATAGGACTCCCTAAGGGGAACTCCTGACAGTTACATGAATGGTTCCTAGGAATTTAGGTGAATTAGATGGCATTAAGAAGTTGCTGGGTTAAGCCTGGTGAACATAGGAAACTACTTAATAAACTTTGGTGGCAACAACTACTTAAAGCAAACTTTAAAAAAGTAAACTCCAAACTTTTAATCTACCACACTTAGCAAGGCATCCAGGTATCTGTCTATTTTTAAGAGGTACCTAATATTTTGGTGTATCTTCGTAAGACTCTATGAAATAAATATATACTGACAGCTTAAAAACAATTAAAGAAACAAAGCTGAAGTAGAATCCAGATTCTAGAAGCACTCATGAAATTCAACAGCTCTCATCTTCTTTTCCTGTTTTTGTCTCCAAACAGAAGAATTTCCTCATTATGGTGCCCCGAACAATAAATAACGAAATAAATAAATAGGCGGATGAATAAACAGTGAAAAGCACATGAGAATAAACGCACAGGATCATGACACCTGACTTTTTGTAGTGTAAAAACAAGAAAGTATTTATCTGGCTTCTCTTATCAGTTCTTTGAAAACCTTAATCCTGTGTGACTCAGTGATACAGTGATAGGTACCTTAGATTTATCTACATCCAGATATTCAAATACTTGAATGACAGAAGCATTATCCTAAAACAGAAAGTGTCCTACAAATCAGCTTCACACTTAACTCAAGTCTGTTTCCATTTTACCTTTCAAGGGCCAGCTTTCTTCTGTTTATAATTGCTCTCATTTGAGTTTGTAATACATCTCTGCATTTGTATTCAACCCTTCAGCCTTTCACTGGCAATTATTACAATTGCTTACATGGAAAAATAATGCTGCAAATATAACACATATTTTTCATCTGCTTATAAAGCAGTCTAAGAGAAACAGAAAAAAAATTCAGTTTATTTAGTATAATATAATAAATCTCACACAGCTACAACAAGCATCCTAAACAATTATAATAAATGATAAATACAGATAAAATGTACATGTTGAATTTTATTTAGGGACAATACATGTCCTTCCAGCCTCTTCTAAATTGGTGTTTTCTAATTATATATTAAAATACCAGTTAAGAGTGGGACTCGATCTGTATGGGTCCCTTACAACTTCTGTGATACTGTGAGTTTAAAAGGGCAACCTGGCTCACAACTTTGCCCAGGATTTCAACACTTGTCTGAATATCCATAGATGTACATTTTCAATGATTTTCAATCTGAGAATGATCTAGTGTTACATTGTCTGTGGGTAGTCAGCATTTGCTTTCTAATAAGAGATGCTAATTGAACACTAACCCCTAGAGAAAGCTTTTGTCAGGACTCCGCATCTTCTGTTTCTGTCTCCTGCTGTTCTGCTCTGCTGTATTCAATTAGTGTGCTGGAAGCAAAGTAAAAATTACTCAATCTGATCACTGATAT
>JAOXXN010000265.1:15892019-15903835 GCA_026770055.1 Myrmophylax atrothorax | reverse complement strand
ATCTTCTTCACCATCAGAAAATCTAATTTGAAATTTTCAAATTTATTCCTGGGAAATCAGACTAGAAGGATTGGCCATAAGGTGAAAAAGAGGGAAATGCTGCCTTTCTCCAGGGCAGGAAATGCATGTCCTCACATACTACGATCACTGTGTTTGCAAGCAGGAATCCTGTCCCCTGTCAAAAGCTGCATAGTGGAGGTTGGTTGGGCCAAAGGAGACAGTAATAGCACAGACAGTACACTCTGACTTATTTTTTTTTAAGTCATGAATTCTGAAAATTAGGTGCCATAAGCACTTGTAGTTCTGCAGCAACTGCCCCAGTTGTTAAAAATCAAGACCATGAGGCATGAAGCAGTTGATAGGGTCAGGAGACTGAGAGTTAAAGCTACCTTTTTTTCACTGCACTCCTTTACAGGGAACAGGGCAGTTACATAATTTAAAGACAGAAACAATAAGTTATATTAATTGGGTCTGATCTTCAGTTTTATGAAGGCTATAAAATTTAATCCAGTAATTTCTGTCATAATCTCAACAATTTCTGGTTGAGCTATAACAACTTTTAAAAAGCCATCCAGTTCTGATTTTCAGAGAATACTCACATTTCTAAAAATTCTTAAGGCAGCTTACACAACTCAATGGCAAAGGCAAAACTTCTCAGTTCTATAGATTTAAGTATTATTTCTACAGGAAACTAAACTCCATCTGAACGAACGCAATTGTTTTCTTTTAACAGTAACTGTCTGAAAAAGACCTTTCTCAACCGACTCTTACTTTCTAAGACCAAGGGGAAGCCTTATTGGAAATATCTACACTGTGCAACAATATAAACAGCACATGTTCACAGTCCTGACTCAGGCAAAACCTGCAATGGGTTTCTTGAGGGTTCCTCTGAACAAAGCACTGATTGCCTGAGTCTGCATCTTGGAAATAGCCCCTTGCAGATTAAGAAACAACCACTGCTAGTTGTCTATGCTTCTCTTAAGTGCAATACTGAACTATTTAAGTGTTCATTTAGACTCAACATTTTAAGCATATTAAAAAAAAAAAATCTTTGAGAGGTCTTCCCAGGGAAACGTCACAAATTTTCTACATTTTCACATAGCAAAATGGTCCTTTAAATTATCCTTGTATGACTAATTATGTAATTAAGCATGGATATATATGTATTTATGCATTTATTGCATCAGGAATAAAAGTTGTTATTACCACTTCACTGCAATGTTTTACTCTTGTCAGCAGGATACTCTGTTTAACCACTGTGGTTCTATGGGAATAACAGAAGTAATTTGTACTAAGTTGTAGAATAATGTGCATACTTTTTACTGTCGAACTGAAAAAAACCACTTTCATAATTTCATATGTATAAAGCTCATTTAGCTATTTTTAATTCCTCCAAGCACAGAAATATAAACATATATTAGTAAACATAAGATTATTCAGATATCTTATGCCATAATGACAGAACATATATGTATATTGTGTATCCTAAATTTAGGCTAGCCAAAAGCTAGATATCAAAAGGTAGATATTTTTACCTGCACCTTACAAAGATTTCTAAGCTCATCAACTTAGAAATAGTCAAGATAAGGAAGAATTATTTCATGAAAACAAACATATATTCTGAGAGTATGGAGACTAGCAATTTCTACCAGGTGGACTAAAAGGCAATTCAACTTGCTGAAAGTGAGTGCCTCAGAGCATTGGTGACAAAGGTATAACACACACATATGAATGTTGTTTTTTCTTTTTTCTTTTCTTTTTTTTTTTAATTTGTAAGTGGACTCTACAGCTTCAGTGTGCTGTTTATTATGTGTATGGTCATGACTACTTTGAATCTGTGCAACCCATTCAAAACCAGACTGCAAAATGCCAAAGACTTTCTTTCACTTCCAGCTCTGCTCAAGTTTTCTTGGAGGCACTGCTCATCTGAATCATTGCCTGTTTCTTGCTTACAAAACATTCATATTCAAAGCACCATTAGCACAATAGCAATTAACAAAGAGCCTTTTATACCAACGTGCTACAACTTCATCTTGCACACCCTTTACAGGAAAAAAGGTCTTTTCTCTTCTTTCCAGTATCAGTGAAGCACTCATGCCATATGAAAAGAATGATCCCTTTCAGTGCAGAGGGGACATGACTGTGCCTTATGTGAATCTATGTACAACTGAGGGGTGGACTAGGTGACCTAAAAGATCTTTCTCATCTCTAACCTCGATGAAAGTTCACAGTATCGGGAATCGCATATTAACAACCAGATGCAGGATTTTGTGTGGAAACAGCACAGGATGTTTTTTTCTTAATTTTTATCTGCTATAAAGGATTGGAAAAATACTTTTAGGTTTGCTACAAATATAATTGACAAAAACCAGAAAGGACAGAAATTAGTCTTGAGTCATTCACAGCAGTCATTCCCAAAATATTGCTAACATTGTGCAGTAAGTTGGGAAGCAGGGAGAATCTGCAGCTATATCAAGCTAGAAATTGATGGATTTTGTTGCCAATACTACATTAAGTTGACACATTTGCACTAAGACAAACACTGAGTTTTCCCATGAAGTAAGACTGTTTCTTAATAGTACACTGCAGATCTTACAATCATATTAATTAGGGAGGAACAAGAGAAAGTGGAAATAATAATAATAATTTATAGGCAATTTCACAAGCCAAAAAAATGAGTAGCACAAGGTTGGTCAAAGAAACCACAGAACACAAATATATTCGTAATAATGGCATATAAGCAATATCAAAGCATTTCACAGTAACATGAAGATAGATGTGAGAATCTAACTGCCCCAAAACATCGCCAATATCAGTCACAGTATTTCCAAATACCTGAACTACACAGTGCTGAGACATGTTAATAAACTTGATCATTTGGTAACAACTGTAACATTGTTTTAGAATGTGTTACCTCGAGTTCCCAGTAATACAGCATACACTCATAAAACAAGACACAAAAAAAGAAACAACCCCTCAAAGGCTCTTGTGTGCCTTTATTTCACACTGAATAAGCAGGCACAGTACAGCCTGCTGCTGAACTTTTCCTTACCAGTTGGTCAAAACATGGATAGACTCTTGGTTACAGCTCCTAATGTCTTGATCAACTGACCCAGAATAACAAAGGCTAAGGGTAAGCAACACAGAATACTACACAGGATCAGACCTGAATCAGTCTAGTCTAACATCCTGCCTCTCAGAGTAGCCAGAGGGATGGGTAAGAACCCAGCACATCTATTTCTCTATGTTTTAGCAAGAACTGTTCCAAGAAGAAATACTTAATATGCTCAGATTTGTTTCTCCACATTTTCTGTTACTGCTTTCCAAGCTGTTGATTGAGGGGCAAAGGACGTGAACTAAGAAACAACCAAATCCAACAGAATAGAACAAAATCCTTCCTTTTATTCAGCACTGGAACATGGGAGATAATTCCACCAAAGACATGTTTGACAAGACTTTTGTGTTTCCAGGTTCATATACTTAGTTACAACAGAAAAACTCCTCCCCAAAGTTAAGTAGTATATTTTAAGTGACTTTTAATGGCTCTAATGCGCTGCTTTTATCTCTGCAGCTCGGTATTTCCTTTTAACTAAAAAATGTTACAACTTCAAGCCTCTAACCTAGACAGCTTTTCTGATTTACTTCTTACTGTTCAGCTTCTAATCTAAGCACAGTTTTTTATTTATTTCTTAAATTTCATCTTATAGCTGCAGGGTTAAATTCCTCTTTGTCTAAAGCCGTGCAAGGTTAAGATAACTGACAAACTTACAAGCTAAAATCAAAATTTAATATAAAATATAAAGTTAGTATGGGTCTGATTAAAAATTATTAACGACCATATGATTTTATGGAGAAGGAATAGAATCCATTTTCTTGAGGGGTTACTGTATCAGATGGAAATTGTACATCTCTGAGGAACAATTAGCTGTTTTTGATTCCCCGAGATGTACCGCAAGCCATAAATTAAGGCAAGTAGAATTTTCCATAATAAATCTAAATCAATAACATTAAAAATGTTCATACATTTGTGTTTAAAAGTGTCTCTTCTTTTTATCTTTTTTTTTACAGATTTTTCATTGCCAATTTGAGGGGAAAAACCAACACATTTTTTTTTTCCATTATAATACAGAAAGCATTGCATATACATCACACATTAATCACAGAAGAAATTAAGGACAGAGAAAAAACAAATATGATAAATCACATATCATTTTGCTCAGATATAATAGAGCATCAGGCCTGTATACCTCATTAACTACTGTGTTTGCTATTAACACTTACAAAAATGTGAACATAAAGCTGCATCATGAAGCTGTTAAAAAAGAAAACTGTCTTTAATTTTTCCTGCTTCACCTTCCTCTATATATGAGACTCAAATAATTCATACTGTAAATCTTTTCTTGCATAAAATACAAGAATTTCCTTTATGATAAAATCTGCAAGGTTTTCTATTCACAGACAATGCTGCCTGTCTGAGAGGGTGTATGTCATACCTACATCACGTTATTTACCCTCCACTGTGATATGAAATCTTTCATGACTTGCTAATACACTATTCTGTTCCATTCAGCTTCTTACACAGCACTCAGCTGTGCTGGACCCAAGGGCCTCTTGGTAGGATATGAACAACGTGACTCTCATTTATCATGTGCACTCTCAGTCCCCAGGGCAAGAAGTATATGCAGTGAATGTTTTGTTCAACATTTTGTTGCTGCTGTTTTCTTAATGCACATATATATAAGTTAAGGAAGGCAAGTCAATGAAACAAATCCTGCACTTAGAGGGAAGGAGTTGAGTTTTATCCTTAGTTCTTTGAAAAAAATATTTCAGTCAAAGTTAGGCCATTGCCTGCTTTCCTTACCACAGCCACACACCAAATGAGGCTGCAGAATGCACTCTCATTACTGCCTTCTCTTAAAAATAAATACGTTTAATTACATTAATTTCAAGACACTTCTACAAATGTCTATCCTCTCTTCCATAGCTCCCAAAATAACTCTCAAATTAAGAAATCACATTCATCTCCTGAAATTCCTAAATATACCACATTTCAGGCAACTGAAGGACTATTCTATTTAGATTAATTTCTTCAGGAGAAAGACCATGACTGCTGTCATCAGGCTGTCTGGCACCCACCTGTAATACTGACAATTTTGAACACAAACTCACATTTATTCAAATAAAGCAAAGTGTTACCACTTGGAACATGAAAACAGAGTATTGAATTCTGTATGCTAACATCCACCTTTGCACTGGCTTACTGTAGCATCTTACCCACTTGGGGTGCTAGTGGTCTTCTTTATTATTTAATGTAGATGAACTGCCTTAAGGAACTCTTTTTTTTTCTGATTCTGTTAAAGAAAAGAAAAAACAAAACAAACAAACAAAAACTAAACAAAACAAAAAAAGCCAAAACCACAATAAAAATGAGAAATCGTTTCTCTTCAGCAGACTCCCTGATAATCACGCTCATATCCTGTAGTATGGTCTTTCACTTTCATTGCTATAGTTTCGTACAGTTTTTCTGCAGTTCATGCATAGACCATGACAAATATTCATGCACTCAAGTATATGAGCAGTGCATTTATCTTAAAAAATGTGTAGCCTTTACCTTGTCCCAACAGCTTCACAGGGACAATACACATTAAATGAATGACAAGATAGCAATTCTGGCATTTAGAACATCTCCTAACCCTGCACACCTTCCTTCCACTTTTGTGAATGTGAGAATCTCATGCTTTCAAAGCTTTTTGTGAAGCTGGAGCCTGGAGCTGAGAACGTTCTCTAAATACTCTGACCATACTGGTTATGTCACTCAGTTTCTTTAAGTTCCAGTGTAAAATGTAAATATGACTTAACATGTTCTAGTGATAAAGGCACTGGAAAACAAGTCTGCTTTCTTGTCTTGCAGCAAAATATGTTGCCAAAGATACATTTTGTTGAAAGATATTTTCAAACACTTCAGGATTCATGCTTCAGTCACAGATAGTAAAACTAGCTGTGGCCTTAGCTCAGACAGTCAACTAAACAAGTAATCTGTCATTATAAAAATGACTCATTAAAACAGTGGACCAGGAGTAACCTTGAAAAAGGATTTTGAAAGATGATTGTAAAGATAATGCAAAGAGAAATGACTGAATTTAGCAGTGGATAAAAATAAATCCTGATTAGGAAAAAAATCCACATTTTTACCAAGTCTGATTTAACATCAAAGGCTTAGCAGAAATGCAATTCTCAATGACCATCCCACAGGAAGAATCACTGAAGCCTCATTCGCCTCATTCCAAACTTCCCAACAAGAGCTTTTAAAATCTCTGCTTTTATATCCCTTGTGATTTCTTTTAGCAAGCTTCTAGAACAAGATGCAATTTAAATGGCTATTTAAGCTACCAATACAAAGAGTATTTGTGCCTTTTTTCCAGCTGGTATAAACCAGAGTAACTCCACTGAACAAAATAAAAGAAAACAAAAACAAAGTCAATTTGCATTAATGCTAAACCCAGAACTGTTTGTGTTTATTAAGTATTGAGATTTTTTTTTCATTCATTAAGATTTTACATTTATACATATATGCGAACATATCTTATAACTAAAAAATATACTTATTCTCAGAAAGTAGAGAATTTGAAATCTGTGTTACTTGAGAGAAAATGCAGGCCTGTAGTTCACAGCTGCAACAGTTGTTCCTAATACAGGAAATAAAAGCAGAAATCAATTTCACACAAAACTGTGCAAATTATCTCAATCATTAAAATGTGTGAACTTAACTAAGTTAAGGGAAAAAAAAGAAAAAACTTCTATATATGAAAATATAAAACATATATATAAGTTGAGTAAAAAAAAAAACCAAAAAAACTGGAAAACACGAGTAGTTAATTTATTTTATGGATGACAGCCTTTCAGACCAGCAAGATTCATTGCAATTCTATATTCTGACCTCCTGTACAGTGTTACCCAGAGGAATTCTCTGCATTCATCACTCTACCCACCACAGATATCAGTAGCTGTCATAGAACTAGAGGACTGTTTTGGAAAACAAATAAAAAATTCTGAGTTTAAAATTTTCAAACCACGACTTCAGTGACATATCCCAAAGGACAATGGCAATTGCTCACAGAAAAATCTTGTGCTTTTTTTGCATTTTTAAAGTCAAAGTCACAACATTGGTGCCTTAAACTCTGTACTATAGAGTTAGGGCTGGAGGAGGCCTCAGGAGATTTCTAGTTCTCTTAATCAATGTCTTGATTAGCACAAATTGAGCTCTGGAGGCTTCATATAGTAAAGTATGTTACTTTAATCATCACAAAGACTGTTTGAACTTTTTTCAATTTTTCAATATCTTTCTTGAATTGTGCACATAGGAATCAGGCATACTAGTATATTAAAACCAGTCCTATGTCCCAAATGTGTAACAGTGGGTTTTCCCATATTCATATAAACTTTTTTCAGGCTTTTGTCTGTAAGATATTCACCTTTATGAGCATTGTCCATCTTCTAGATCTTTTATTTCAGCATATGTACTGGATTTGGCTAGGATGGAGTTAATTTCTTCATAGCATCTGGCATGATGTTATACTTTAGACTTGTTACAAGAACAATGCTGTTAACATACTAGTGACTTAGCTATTGATGACCAGTGCTTGCAAAAGCATCAAGGCTTCCTCTGTTTTTCACTCTGTCCCTCCACAGTGAGCAGGCTGGGGATAGCCAAGAGGTATGAGGCAACACGGCAGGGACAGCGGAGCCAAATTGATAAAAAAGGATATTGCATGTCATAGTTTGCAACTCTCACCAATAAAGAACAGAGGCTATTTTTTCTGACATAGACAGACATTCTGGCTGGTCATTGGTCTACTTGTGGGAGGTGGTGAGCAACTGCCTTTGCATTGCTCCTTCCTCCTCTCTCCATCATTTAATAAACTGTCTTTATCTTGATTTCCAGGTTTTTCTTTTGCCCTTCTCTCCCCCTACCCTGTTGCAGCAGCTGAGGATAGGGGTCAGTGAGCAAGCAGACAGTGGGTGCTTAAGTTACTGTCTGCAATTAACCCAATACAGCATATTAAAAGATACAGTTCACATGGTTACATACATTGTACCATCTGACAATGCCCTTGAAGCATTCATGGGTAATTGCCAGTATTGGCCTTTGGAACACTATGGGGGAAAAAAATATCTAGGTAGTCTTTACAGCAATATGCATTGGATATTTTCTGGATCACTCCAGACTCAGAAGTGACTTCCTAGAGCTGCTTGAGTTCCTAGAGGCATAATCCACTCCTCCAGTGCAATGCAGCAGATCCCACACAACTATCTTTCTATATAATTTTTCTGTCTCATCATGACTTCACATATGGCTTATCTTTTCAGAGTCTGGGTGTAGTAAAAATCTTACTTGTAAGAGCCCAACACGGCATGAGACTGCACAGGAACAGCACTACATGTGCAGCCACACAATTCAAGCCACAGCTATAAGCGCCCATAATGATCACTAAGAATAGAGAAACCTCACACCTTCCACCACTTAGGTTCTACAAATGCTTTGCTTAGCTTCTATAAATGCTAGTCTTGGGCTCTTGCTCTTGTTGAGATCTGAAATGGGGGTTTCCCAGGCAACTCAAATCTGTCTAGCAACCACCCATGTAAGCATACATTACAAGGTCATCACAGTATGTTTGCTATTTCCCATGGCATCATCTTGTTCCTTGGCAGCTACAGAAGATAGCTGCATATGGTGCCTGCTCAACCTTGGCTCTTGATGCCAGCAACCAGAAGCCAGCTGGACCTACAATCCAAACTTTTGACAAACAGCAGCACTGACCAATGCTGATACAACACACAGCAGAGAAAACCTAATAGGAAAAGTCCTTATTTGGGCCATATATTAGATGCCCTGTGGATCCACTGCCTGGTGCTGCCTGGTCCAACATGCCCACATTGTCCAGCAGACACAGGGAAACAATAATCAAATCAGGTATTCACAGAGGCATGTCAGAGAGAGCTGGGTGCATCAGGGAAAGCCTGTGGAGGGGAATGTTCTGGAAAGGCTGTGTTGAAATCACAGCAATGGCATTGTGGTGTATCTGTCACTCTGAAAAGCTTTCCTTTGCAGAATGCAGTGACTGGGGTCATCTTAAGGGCTTGAAGTAGGAATGCAAATAGCTACTTTTGCATGTAGTGCTACTGAAGGGGTCATATGAAGTTATTTAACACAGAAGGATGGGTGAAGCTCTTAAAACTACTGTAGTCACTATAGCTTTTTTTACCTCCTCATAGTTCGTCAATCATCCACAAACACCATAAGGGCCCTTACATTTTCTTCAAAGTTAAGAAGATAATATTAGGCACTATAGATTAAAAGACAGTTTTCAAAATAAAAAATACAGCTGTTTGATGAGATCCTTCATTTACATTTACTTACTAGGACCTCTTAATTAACTGGGCTTTTTTCACTTATTACATTTAATGATTATTTTTAATTGTACATTGTTCTTGCTTGTCTCCAATTTTTGGTTCCACAGAGGAAGTACATTACATTGACACTAGTACCATTATTACATAAAACATAATCAATTTTGAAAAAAAATAGTAAGGGAGCACTATACTAGTTAAAGACCAGCCATTTAACTAGTCCAAAAGATCTGCAAATTGAACTCAGCTCATTATCTTATTTTTGATACACAGATTGAAGCAAATATGCCTCCCCACCTTTATAGAATAATTTTCATGTTTCTTTTCAGTACAATGAATATCTAGAAACTTAAAAAAATACGAAAAAAATTCAGGAAGACTGTACAAGAGCCACCCAGAATAATGACTGACACAAGCGGTCTTTTGACCTGTTAAAGATACAGGCATGGCTTCATTGGAATTACCTTTCCACCTGTTGGAAGTAAGTATCTAAATTTGTACTAGACATTTCAATGTTTATCCCAAGCTGCCACTAGATTATCACGGAAAAATAACCAAACTCAAACTCTACTCCCATGAATTCTTTCAACCCAACCCTGGTCATCTTCCATACTTCCTAGACTTTCTAAAAACCATACTGATATTCAGAGAAGAGATTCTTTTACTTTGGTATTCTGTAATTAAAAGAAAGAAGGTATTTACTACTACTGCTTCCAAATGAAAGAACTTCATATGCCACTATATAAAAAAAAATTCTATCATCTTCATCTAATATGGTATTTTCTTTTTCCATCATTCAACCCATAAAACCCACAAAATTTTTGAATCTAAGCGTTGCTATAATTAGAACTATTAGATAAACTGTGGGAGAGACATTGAATTAATTCAGTAGCTGAGATAGCTTTTATGATGAAAGCATAACTTGTTAGAGAAAAAAAAATAACAAAACCCAAAGTAAAGATTTTGATCATATTAAGTAGCCAAATACTATTGTTTACCCACAAAGCAATCTATTTTATGTGTCATTCATTTCTGTGATACATGTAAGCAATATGATTGAAAGCAACACATAAAAATGCCTTCCATCTAACTTAACAGGTGCTTTTAATAGAAGATTCCATAAACAATAAATAAGTTTGTTTTACATGGACTCAAACAGATCAGCCTATGCAATTTTTCTCAAGTAGTTTCTGAAAAGAAATCTTTGAGAAAATCTGATTACCAAAAAGATTTGATTTGATTATTTTTTGATATAATTTTACTTTCAAATTAGGCAACACAATCTTTTTTTAAAACTAGTGAAGTAACAATTTATTTCATCATCTGATATCAAAACAAACTTTGGGCAAGTTTTTAAGAAACAATACATAATTTTTAGCATAGCAGACTCATACCAGTTTGGAAAAAAAAATACTAATAAGAAAACAAAGGAAAAAAGGGCAAAAACCAGGTTGCCATGTAGAAAAATCTACTTTCCATTAAATGTTTTGTATTTGTTTTGATTAAAAAAATGAATGAAAAGTTTAAAATTGTGCTAATAATTTGGAATACATAAAAAATAAATCATTGACCTACTGCATGACCAAGGGACTAGAATATTGATGAAATATTGATGCCCATTTAGATAAAATAGAATGTGCTTTTATGTTTGAGCAGCTAAGCTGTTATCAGGATCCTTTCCCCATTGACTGCCGAAGGCTGTCTACCAGTTATGAATTATACTGGCATTCCAGCAGTTTTACTCCACTCACAGCTCCTTTAAGATAATTGAACAGTAAAGTAATATTCTAGAATGCACTTCACCATTTGTCTTTACTTTACTAGGACTTAATATCTGCATAGCCTCAGCTACCTCCACTCAAATCAATGCTTTAACTTTTGATCAATTTTAGAAAGTAAATCAGAGCAAAAAGGGTCATTTGACTTGGGAAATAGTGTTGTATGGTCATAGGGTGGCTCCAGGATTTCATGACTTGCATGGCTTCCACTTTGGTTTTAAGTTAAAGAGAGCTTAGATACAAAAAAGCTCCAAATGTGCTATGTTCCACCTACTTGAAGTGATACCACAGCTAGTATCAACAGAGAGGCTTAACCTAAATTCCCTTCAGTTTAAAGAATTCTGAGTGTCAATACATTGTTTTTAATGGAACTTTCTGCTCTATGGGACTCAAATCAACCAGATCCTAGAAGTAGAATTACCTTTGTCTTCTTGAAGTGAGCACATGAAATGACACTTTACTTTCATTCCCTAAAGGTATGTTTTACTAGAATGTATGTATGGCCAGACTTCGCGAACGAAGATTTGGGAAGGGCTCTCCCCACATGGGTGTGCCTTCCAGCCTGCGCAGTGGATTTTTTAGGTGAGGCTCAGCGTGCGCAGAACTGGCCCCACCGTTTAAGTCCTGAGG
>JAOXXN010000265.1:15869231-15886063 GCA_026770055.1 Myrmophylax atrothorax | reverse complement strand
ATGCTACAATTGCACCTAGCATTTTATTTCTCTTATCACATTCTGGTTATCAGTAAATTTCAGATAAGGTTTCCCTGGATTAAAAACTAACACTAGTCAAGTGCCAGTGTTCATGAGAACTTATTTTATTAAATTATTGTTCAATTTGGAGCATTCTTAGTAGCATTCTCAACTTACGGGGTAGAAACCATAAAGTACAACAGTATTCACAAAACAGACCAGCGAAATTTTACCTTTTCAGATTTATGCCTGCTACATAAAATATTTCAAATGAGGAAATAAATATATGTGTTATAAAACAATGAATGCAATGAATTACAAATTCTCTGTTTTGTGTTTCATGGCAAGATTTGTACCCAGGTGAATTCTGCCAAGACTAGAAGTTCAAACTCCCCTAATAAAGAACAGAAGAATTTCAAACCAGATAAAGCATCATATAAAGGCTGTGCCTATATGAAAAAGCCAGGGAGACTTGAGGGATAAAGGTTGCAGAGTAAGACAGTTGGTGCTGAGAACCCAGTGCTAACCATACATGGATTTCTGGGGTTTACCCTAGACTAGATCCATCCCTGCTCAACACACTGAGCATCCACTCATAACGATTGCCCTAGATGCAATCACAGAACACCCCTTCCAGCTGAGTTTCATCCAAAAAGAATCTAGCTTGCAAGCTCTCAGACAGGTCTGCAATGTTACGTAAAACATGGTAAAGATGGGCATGACTGGGAGATTGACTCTGAAAATGCTTTAATTCACTATGCATCTAATCAGTGATTGTTCTGGATGCAAATGCCTGAAGAATATCCGGATCCTATGACTCCTGTTTTTATTCAGTGATAGGAGGAAAGATCTATGGGCAGTTCAAATCTTCTAGACCCACTGAAAGTCTCTAAAATGCCTTTTTATTCGAGAGGATGAGAGTTACAGACCTCACCTGCCTCTGCCTGCTCCCCTTCCAGTATTTTTGACAGCAAGGCAGCTGAGTTTCACACGGTAAAAATGGTATACATTTTCACTATACCACAATGTCCTAGAAACTAGGGAACAGCGCCTTATCTTTTGACGTCAGTTCAAAACTTATCAGGCTGAAGAAGACTCTGAATCTGTCCTACTTAAATCAGTGCTGCAATTACTACTATGTGAAAGGTGGGTGAGCACTGTCTTTGCCTTATTTTGTAATCCTGATAATTTGGGCCTTCATTCAGTATTGAGATGAGATTGTAACAGGACTGAAATTTCTGTCACTGGTTTTTCATACTGTAGTGTCTAACTAGCTAATCAAAACCACTGTTTGAAGACATTCAATGTTTTGCTGGCTTTAAAGAAGATATACCAAATTTATTCTAGAAGAACTAAATACAGAGGCTTGACTTACACAACCTGGGTCCCACCTCTGATGGTTGGTAATTTAACTATAGTGTGTCTAGATGTATATTGGAAAGAATCATCTGGTACTACCGTTTTCACTAAGCAGATAATTTTCTTTTTTTTATTTCTACAGTGAAAATCAAAGAAGGTTTTGGAGAAGAATCAAATGAAAACAAGATGGGTATGTGATTGAGAAAAGGTACAGTCTTAGTAAGCACTGAGCTTCATATCTTACAAATTCAGACTGCAGCTAGTTTTTCTTGAGTTTCTTTTATTTGTTTTGTTATATAACAACCCAACTCTATCCTTGATTTATATCATAATGTAGTTTTAGTTCTATGCATATTTTGAGGACACTGGATGTTGTTCCACAAGGTACATCCTCTTTTTATTCAGAGAAAGATTTTTGAAAAAGATACGGTGAAGAAGAATCACCAGTTCTTATTGTGTAGTTAAGAGAATGTTACAGCTCTAAATCACCAATAATGATTTATTTATTTTCTACTGTTTTCTCATTAGTTGCAGCCATATCTGTTCCCAGTAGAAGTCCCCTAAAATGGTTTTTAATTTGTTGGTACAGTTTCACCACTAACAGTGAGAGAAAGAGGAAAGCTTTGTGTACCTGCAATTGAGTGCCACATCAGTTTGTCTTAGCAAATGGCCAAAAATAAATCAATTGTAGTTTGCTCTACCTAAAGAGACAAATCATTCTAGTCAAAGTGGTGATTTAACAGACTACAAGCTAGTGAGTTGTTTTGTTTTCTTCTTTCATTAGACTAACTAAAAAAGATTTTGTTCCTTTAATCTTCATTCATTATGTGATAGAATCCCATGTGGCACTAGAATAAATACTAACTTACTCCTTACATTGTTTAACAAAACTAGAATACTGTTCATTGGTCTTATAAGCCTCCAAATCAAAGTAATAACTTAGGGTAAAAAAAACCCCCAAACCTATCATGTTCGTTTCTTTGGAAATAACAAAAGATAGAACAGATAGGATCATTCCAAAGAAGTGACATTCAGTGACGTTCCACAGTTGCTCAAAGAAATACCCCTAAACAGGTAGCATATATTTTTTTATTAAAAAACAAACAACAGCACCAAACCAAACCAAACCCCTGAACCATTTTCATTCACAACAACAACAACAAAACAAAACAAAACACTGAACCATTTTCATTCACCAAAGTCACAGTATTTCAAACTTTATGTTAAGTTAAATTAAAGCAGTGAGAAATTTTCCAGTACAAATTTATATGACAGCGAGGTCATTCTGAAAGAGATGATGCTTTCCTGTTGGAAATGATTTGATGTATATGCTGGCTATTGTATGGACATACATTGTTTGATAAGGATTTGATTATGCTTGATTACACTACTTAGAATGTCCTTACCAACAATTGTTTTTTGCAATTTTTCAGTATGTTTGTTTGCATCTTAATTCTATTTCTAACAACTTAATGAATAACTAAGATTATATCATATCAAAGTTAAAACAGCCTCTATAGTTTTTCAAAGATAATTTACTTGAAAGCTGGAAGAATGCTTCTGCACACAGCTGAGGTCACTGGATAATTTATGACCTTATGAGAAAACCAGGCACACTTTTATCTGCAAATGAAGTTATTCTAGTGTGGATAATAGACAAATCTATAAAGATATTTACTAATCACCTTTAGTCTTTTGTGATGGTTATTTATGACAAAAGTTCATAATCATCAAATTTTTAATTAAATTATGCAAAAACATAAAGGGATGTCAATCTTAATGCTATAAGGATCCATCACAAACATACTTTAACTCCTGTTTCCTTGAATTCATGAACATTTTCCAAAGAAACAAGCAAAAGTATTCTCCGTAAATTTTTTTTGATCAAGAGCCTAATTCCTTCCAAGACAACATGAAAATGTCTGTTCACTTAAATGGGTAAATGATTTTACCTAGAAAATAAATAACGAATCCACACTGCCTTAAAATTTCACATTTAAAATGACAGTAACTGCTGTCTGATCCCAATCTTCAGTATGAAAGTAAATTCTTAGTTCAAGCTATTGCTTGTTACCTCATTTGGAAAATGTATCCTTAAGAATAAAGGCAAAAATAATTCAACATCTGAAACCACAAACATTAAAGGAAAGAAGTTCAAAGAAACTGTAATAATGTGCAAACTTAATGGGCCACATTCCCTGGAAACACTGCTCTAGGGCAGTTTCTACAAAAATGAATCCAGCCCATTTCTTTGTGTTTCATGACTTTTATTGAAACATGATAAGAATGACAAAGAAGTGAAAAAAATAATGTCTCTAATATCAGGTAAACAACAGTAACAAGGAGATTTTAAACTGTATTTATGTACAAGTAGCAAACATTTTCACTTGAGTTTCCATCCTACAAAGCTACTCTTTGTCTGTCCTGGTACTTTCACTAATGTCAATGAGATCACAAATGTTTTCAAAACCAGAGACTTAACCCTTGTCTATACCAGAAGATATTTTGGCTTATAAATATATTTCTATATTGAAATCAATCAATCTTTTAATCACTGTCCCTACTTCTGTGCTTCTACCCATCTAGCAACCAGTTCAAGCTAGAGACTCCTCTGACTGGCTTAAATTCTATCAGTAAAAACTAGACACGTACATACAACCTTGTCTGCAGTGCCAATTGAAAAATAGAAAGTGTATTCCTAACCAATTCAATTACACTGGAAAATCATAAGTACACTTGGACTTATTTCTACTTGTTTAACATTACACAAAGATTTACAAATAAAAATATATGCAGTTTACCTTCCCAGAGGGGGAGGAAAAAAAAAAAGAGAGGGACAAAAAAAGAATCCATTTTAATTTTGAATGCGAATCGTCTGAATAATTCTGGCATCTCACTGTGTCTAACTATAATACTGAAGAAACTACTAATAGTTCAAGAACAAAAAACTGAGGAAGTAAAGAGCTAGCAGCAGGAGGTGTCTGCAGTAGAGGCAGCATTAGTTGCAGTGATAATCAAGACTTTCCAGCCTCACAATATATCCTAAGCCCTTTATCTGATTACAGAATTCAGAAAGATAAGAAAAACGAGAAGTTTTTCAAAGAGCAAGGTAAAATTCCTCTCTAAGCAACTGCTAATTCCAACCAGCACTGAACTGACATATATACATAGGATATATTTCAAATTTTTCTCCGTATTTTGACTTTAGAAAGGTAAACAAACTTCAGTCTGTTCTAACCTTCTCCTCAAGCTTTCATCCCTCAATGTGGAATTCTGACTGAGATGTTATCTGAGAATATCTGAGAATATCTGAGCTATCCGAGAATGAGAAATCTTTCTGCCGAAATAACTAATTTCATCTCCCTTCAGAGAAGCCCTACTTCTGTTTGTTTGTAATGGTGGTATTAATAAATGGATACTCAAATTGGTCCAGAAAAAATATTCTGTGATTCAAAGCAAATTAAAGCATCTCAAATTATGACGATCTAATGTAAAAGCTCTGGCTATTTATGAAGTATTCCATAATCTACTATCTTGATAAAATATTTTATTATAACACCTAACCAAACAAAAATATTCAGCCTGGAGATTCCCTTAATACTTAACTGCTATGGGCTGCTGGGGTCTGGAAAGTTCTGAAAGATTGCTTCAAGTGCATCTAAGAGTGAAATTAGAAAAAGAAAAATACCTCAAAAAACAATGTTGTCAGTATTCAGAAAGAAAACACCCTAGGTTTGGTTCATTGGTGATTTCTAACAGTTCCATGCCCCTCAACAGGCATCTGATAGTGGGTTCAGATGTTATAACACTCTGAGTTGTTCTGTGGGAGAAAAAATCCAAAAGAGCAAACAAACCACAAAAACCATCGCACAAAAATATATTTAGCAAATTAAGGAGTTTGTTTGGCAGCTAAATTCTCTAAAGTTACCAAACATGCTCCCTTTCTTCAGGATCTGCCTACACATTAATGATCTCTGAGTAGAGCTTTTTCATGGCACAGGATAGCAGCCTCATTCCAAAGAAGGATTCTCCTCACAATTTGCTGTTCATATTACTGAAATCCAAAAGAGAGAAACTGGCACAAGATAGTGGAATAACTCAGCATAGGAAGGACTGAGATGGGCAACAGAGACCAGGCACATATGTAACCACAGCAGGATATTGCCTTATAAAACTTCAGAATCCTTCCAGCACATAACCTGAAACAACTGAAAAATATGTCATGTATTTCTTGGGGCTGGTACAAATAACCTAAGACTGTCACCAGTCACTTTGTGGGAAAGCTTGATTAAATGATTTGCAATATCTAGGAAACTTGTAGCATTAGCAGGAAGATCATACATTATCCTTTTCCATTGCATTTGCCTTGAGGCTACTCTTCCCCCATGCTACACCAATGAAATTCTGTGCTTTTTATCAAATCCCTCCCAACAAAGAAAAGCTGTGGCATAGACCCTATGGGTTCTTCCATAATTTTTAACTCATGTTCTGCTTTTTTATAGAGAGCAGGGAAGAGGTATTTTAGGAAAGGTAATATGCAATGGCAGCCATCATCATTTAAAGGTCATTTACTACTGTTCCTGACATTAGACTATTTGATTCATAAACCTGACATTTGATGTTGTTTTGGGGGCTCACTAAATCATTAAGAAAAACAAAAACTGAAAAAACTTTACTTTTCATGTTCTAAAGAATCTTAATCAAGTAAATAATAATTACTAACTACTAAAAATACTTTTTTCCTCCAAAGAATGATTATTGCATATATTAATAATTAGAAATAATAATTCACCCATTGTTTTTCTCCAGATTTTGCAAGTATTTCCAAATGAGGCTGTCATATTAATTAAACTGATTCACCTGTGGATTTCACTCGGAGTATAAACTATAGCCTACTTTAGTTATTATTTAAAAATACATTAATTCATCTAAAAATAAGGCATGTTTCCCCTCAATAGCAAAACAGCAATTGTGGACAATGATGCTTAGAAGTGATGGAAAGATGTGCCTAAGTGACTATGCATGCCAGTGGACTCAAGTAGGCCATTTCCAATACCTTGGGAACACATTAACATCATACCTCTATTGTGAACTTCCCTCCATGCTAAATTAGCAGCCACAACAAGGCACCAGCCCACCTCCAGGTCCACACAACTAAAAGGCTTCCTCCAAACCTGATGACCAAGTGACCACTGGCAGTGGAAGCCAGGAAATCAGTGGTTATTATTGACCAACATGAGCGGCTGTTCTCTAAGAGCATTCTCTTAGACCATTACAAAATTAGTGCAGCTTTGGTAGGACAGGCATTTTCTCTCCTTCACAAATCAGAGCAGTGAAAAATCAAAAGTAGGTGTAAGCTTTAAATCAGGTGTAGAGGACTTGCAGAGAGTCACTGAAGAAGGTGGAGAGATGCAAGAAGTTCTAAAGAAAGAAGAGAGGAATATGAGCTGTGGCTGCTGGGAACTGACTGAGCGGGCATCCTTGTCTTCAAATTCATGTATGGGTGACCCAAGAGAGGGAGAACACCACTTCTCACTGCACAAGAGGTTCATGATAAAAGAATATAAGGAAGACAACAGAAGGCACCTTATACCCCCTTTTATCACAAATCCATAAAATGCTTCACACCTTAATATTACGGATGAGGAAGTACCCCTGGAGCAATCAAAGAGTAAAGATTTGCCCTTTTACAATTGCCCAGATCTGTCCTAGGTGATTTGCAGTCAAACTAAACTGCTTCTTTTGCATGCAAAACTAAAGAGCAAGTAAAATATCTGACTTATGTTAAGAAAAAGAAGTGTTTTGCTTTCACATACCAGGTAGCATGTCATTAAAATTACAGGTTATTGGGTGAATCGACAACTCAGTCTCTGACCAGATTATGAGTATACAAATGTACCCATTTAAACATGGTAGAATTCACACATTGTAAGACAGAGTTCACATTCACTCACATCCAGTAAGATAAAGTATCTTCGTATCTACATGTAAATATGGAGGGATACTAACTCTGCCCTAGTTTCTGAATTTTAATACATGTGAAATTTGCAACTAACCAAAAAGTGTGTTTGACTCCAAACAGGTGATTAATTCTTCCTTATATTTATCTGAATTGGAAGGTTTTGTCCATCATCTCAGGGACATGAGACTTTTCAGTGGATGAAAGGAGATGGTGTCGCTATTGTGAACTATGACTATCACTATACAATTTCAGAGGAATAGAAAACTAGGGCATATACTGTGAATCCTAACACTTTGTCACAATGTGGCAATGAAACAGCACAGTAAGACTCTTCTGCTGTGAACAAAGAAGGGAAGACTATCCTCACACTGAGGTGAGTATGGAGTCTTCTTCCAAAATGCAATTTGTTTCATAATGAACACAAACTCCACTTCTTATTGTATCTTTTTATCACCTCAGACCTTGACCAAAACCAGATAGAAATACTCATTAGTAGCAGCAGTCCTTTCAGGTGTTGAACCTCATCAGTGAGGAAGGTACAATTTACCCCTTGGTCAGATGAGGGGAAATGAGAAATGCCTGTTCCTTCACAAGGCTCGGGACAACCATTCAGCTCCCACAAACTGAGTGACGCTGCCACAATATTTCTGATGACTAGTTTCTTCATGTGCATTCTGCAAATAACTTCTTATCTGATGAAATTAATTCTGTTTTCAAACCATGATAGCTTTCCCAATTCCCAGCTTAAAATAGCCATTTATAGTCAGTTTCACTTTGCCTGAAACCACCTACAAGGGTGGTCTACTAATTAGGCTCTGCTTTCCAGAAAGACCATAATGAAAAAGCAGATTTATTTAGATAGGCCTAATTTTGAGTATTTTGAGCTAAAATACCATGTGCTAATCAGGCTGCATCCAAAACTGAAATAATTACCTGTGATTTTGAACAAGAATGTTTTCAAACAGTAAGGAAAGAAAAAAAAAAAACATGCACAGCTTTAGACATAGAAATTTTAAACTTTTTTTAAGGAAAATGGAATTATTTTTATATACCCTGATATAAATTGTTAATATATGAAATTAATCTCTACAACCTCCTTGTAAGAGATAGGAATGCTTTGTAATTTGTTTACCATCTAATATGAGTATGCATAAATATATACTTAAGGTAGAACAGCTTCTCAGGCAATTACTTTTCACTAAGATCTTACGCATAGCAAAGATCCTTTATAATATGTTTCATATTATAAAATTAAATTATAATTCCAAGGTAGAGTTTATTCACTTCTCATTACACTGATATAAGAGAAATTTTGACAGTGAATACTGGTCCAATTGGAAATATTTTAAAACAAATCAGTCTATAATTTATTGAACAAACTTATTTAAACAGGCACCTGTAATTCAGTTCTTTGTTTTTACCAAACTGGTTACTTAATATTTTTTTTAATCATATGTACACAAATATTGCTCTTTTTTCATTTTTATTGCCACTTTATAGCATTTTCTCAGGAAAAAATCCATTGGTAATCTTTACATATGCAAATGACTGATTTCAAACATGAACTGGTTGATTGTACAAGAAAATTCTTACTTTCTCAGAGGAAATACATTACTTAGTCAGGAAAATCAGTCCAGTAAACATACAAAGTTTTTACATTACAAATTTTAAAACTGAGCCAAGGCATGTTCCTGGACAAAAGGAAGCAAACATTGCTGATGATTCAGCCCCTCAGTAGAGAGGTATTTAAAAGATATGTAGGTGTCACTTAGGGACATGGCTTAGTGGTCGATTTGACTCTGTTGGGTTAATGGTTGGTCTTGATCCTAAAAGTCTTTTCCAACTAGAATGATTCTATGATTCTGATTCTATAAACTATTCCTGCATGAATTACATTCTTTATCCAACAACAGAAATGAGACCACTGACAAACTCCCCTATAACATTTATTAAGGTATCTAAAGATTTATCTGGATGCAATCAGACACCTTTCTAAGAGCGAAATTTTTTTTTCAGTATCATCTCTTGTCTCTGTGCTAAAACTCACTAGTTAGCCTTTGCCTCTCTGCTGAAACAGTCAACAAAAGTTCCAATTTGCATTGATGGAAATGGTATCTTGTGATGTCTTGTAGTGTGGGATCCAGTGTCCACCATACAATTGTGGAAATATAATCAATATAGCCAGATTCAGTTCAGCTCACCCTGAAGTAGATACTTAATATTTGGTCAAATTTTATCCTTGTGTTCCATTGACTAGGGTAAGGTTTGCTTCATTTTTCACACAAAGACATCCTATGCTTTCTGAAACGGCACAGGGAGTTCTGCCTACCCTCCCTCTGATCCGTTAAAAGGGGACAAGTCTTGCACATTTTTTCTCATATCAACCAGATGAACCCCAATGTTTGGAACACTTGGGTCTCCTGTCAAGAAATGCTCCTAAGTGGACAACTAAAATCAAATGCTAGAGCTCCATCAATGATAATGGGAAGTTAGACACCTGTTGAAATGTAGTTACTTGAATTTAAATACCTTAGTACAGATGTTTTTTCAACCGGGATCCAGGACCAGCCCTTATTTTTTCTTAGCATTGACCTGACCTTTCATTCTTTCAGATCAGTTCAGATAGATAAGGTGTTTTGAGACTTACACATGGTAACTTGAACAGAAGTTGATGACAAAAAGCTCCATGACTGGTAATAACTTTTTTAAGTCAGAGACTTTAGGCATTATGCTGCTTTTAGAAAGCATTGAAGGATCTTTTTCAAGAGCAAAAAAGTTATACAGAAAAGCATGGAATCTGCAAGCATAAAAACACAAATGAAACCCAACCAAACAAAACACGTGGAAAGACAATATCACTTTAAATATTCTGAACCCATCAACAGAAATATAATTCACTGTCATATTAAAAAACCCCCCCTGAGGCTTATACTTAACCGAAAACAAATCTGCTGGTCAAATGAGATGGTGATAACATGATTTCTGATAAGAAACAAAGTGAAATCCTCCTGAGAGGCTTTTCTAGCTGAATGTTAGGGCTGTGACACAAGGAATGGATAAAAATAAACTCCTGACTTGACATAATGTAAATAAGTTGGGAAGGAGGGTGTAGAAAGGATACGTTTGTTACAAATATTCCTACATGACATTTGGGAAACTAGAAAGCACTGGTATTTTCCCTTTTTATTTTTTCTTTAAATTTGCAGCACCGCATGCTGAAAGTGACCTAAATCACTCTCCATACCGTACATCAAATAACCCATTACTTAACAAATCAGTGAAGCACCTCTAGTAAATGAAAGGCACCTATAGCTTTAATCCCACTTCGATTAACTTTGTTCTTCTCAGAAAGCAGACCTTAATTTATATCAATTTGCAGCAATCTTTACAAGAAAATTCTACTTCACTTACACATGCTGTTTGACAGCAAAATGAATTTTTCAGCCATGTGGATACCCTGTGATGGTTCCAATAAAAATTGCCCCTAGTAACAATGAAGAAACTGAACACTTTCTGTCTGCTTAAATAATTTCTTTGGTTAGACAGATGATGAGGTTTAATGATGTATGTTGTGAATTCTCTCCACTAACAAATACAAGTAACAATTTGATCAGTGGAAAGACCTCAAGGACATTGGGTACAGCCATTTAAAGTTTCCTGTACATCTCTCTAGACAGGCATTTTGTTACTGTATTCAGTTATATCATTGTACATCTCTGTAAAGGACCAATCGAGTTAAATACCTCTGAAGGACAGCAAAACAGCATATTATTCTTACCAATGGGGAAACCAAGAAAAGGAGTCTTTCAGGATAGTATTTTAGAAGAGGAGCAAACTAAAGTTAACCAGTTAATTATATAATTAGTCACTATACTTATTTTAGGTGCCCCAATTTCTTTGAAACCCCACACTTTTCAAGTTAATTGATTTTCTTTTGGAAGTCATGTCTGAGTGCAATTTATCAGGGTCTGCAAAGACCAAGCCTGCAAAGACAGTCAAATGTGTATCTCTTACATGTTGGCTTAAGTAGAGTGAAATTTAGAAGCTGAAGCAAAAATAGAAAGTATAATTTGTGTATGTACTTACTTTTTGCAGAGCTAAGTCCAAATTCATAACAAGACGATGCCAATGAGATGCTCAGAAGTCCTGTTAATTTTTCTCTAATCTCATAATGATCTGAAGCCACAGAGAAGTCACATTTTTGCTGAATAACAAGCATAAAGCAAAGTCGATATGCCAAACACATCTGGTGATCAAACGCTAGCAGATCAGCCAGATCATTTTTTTGCACATCAAAAATTATCACACTCAAGTAAGTGTATGTAAAACATATATGCTGGAATAGGTTTGGCAGCAGGAACAGACCACCTGTGAACATATTTGTGAGCACATGCACAACACTCAATTATTCCATGAGAGGAAGAGTCAAAAAAGAAGAAGGATCCCTGTTTTCAAGTTTGTGTGCTAACATGAAGCAGGGCCTGGATCTAGACTGTAAGTGCCTTAGCATTCAAGCTGGAAGACACACATCATCTCTTTAGTCTTCTTTATTCAAATGACTATTACAAAAGGTGATTACCAAGTGGAACATCTGCAGCAGAAAGGACTGGGACAGCCTTAGTCCAAAACAAATCCTTTATGACAACTGAGGAATTCCCTGGAGCCTCAGGGTTGTAGGTTTGAAATATTGCTTCACCTCAGGCAGAACAGTATTACAAAACATATGTTTGGCCATCAGTGGGAGACTAAAGTACCCACAGGGCTTCAGTATAGTACACAGGTGAGGGAATAGTTGCTTATTTTCAAATTGCCAGACTAATGACTGGACTAAATTAAAACACAACAGACATCAAGGATCTCAACTTTATGGGATCAGTAGAACTAGACACCTCACTACCACCCATAATTCAGGACAGGTTTAGGCAGAATTAAACTTCAGACTACATTTAGATATCTGAGTCCAGACTCCTATTCAGTTGGTCACGTACAGGTATCTAGTACTTTCTGAAGTGCCCTTAGGTTGCCTGACCTCAAGCTAGTGATTCAAAAAGTAAAGTCTTCTGTCAAAACTGCAAGCCTCAGGCTGATGCTTTTCACATTGTAACTCAGGTGTGTGAGGTGCCTATTGTGAGATAGCTGAGCAGAACCTTTTGTCCATGCAATACAAAGAGTCCAGAGAGCTATTCACCTGAACAAATGAAGGCATCTATTTTATGCTGAATGGCTTTCTAGAATTTGTTGACTACAAACTAGGCATAAAGATACGAAGGTTTATCAGAATTCTAAATATTGCAGGATTTAGGTTCCATGACAGATTTGTCCGCGAAATTATCTGGCTCACCACAAAATGGTTGCCAAAAAAATCAAATAAATGAACTTGTTTCACAAAGCTAGAAAACTTCACTTCTGGTTTGCAATTCTGTGGTTGACAAAAACTATTAGAGACACTGGTGAAATTAATAATAGGGAAGTTTTTTCTAAACAGTCTCTCTCACAAACTGTTAAGCAAAAGCTACTCTCATAAAAATCAGCTTAGAATTTGGGATTTCTAACAAAAAAAAAAGCCAGTCCTGAAATTCCATTTTTCTATCAGTTTACATTATTTCCCACTGTGTCACAGTGTGAGCACATGTATAATTAATGTGGCAGCAACAAATCCAAACATATGGATTTATATGTTTTGTGTTAGTCTTTGTTAAAAGGATAACATTTTGTACAAACACAAACAAAGCCTGTTGCCCTTCATTCTTCCCTCCCTCTGGGGTTAGCATTGTACTAAGAGTAAAGGCTGACAGTTTACAAAGCTTTTTGCTGTTTAAATACATAGACATCTAAGCAAATGCTATAATTTTGCTGTAAAGTTTTATTTATACATAACCTTTTGTTGATATGAGGTCAATTAATTAAGAAGTGGGTATCTGACAACTTTGGATAAAACACTGATAGAGCAGATATGGATATTGAGGGGGTTTTTTTGTTTTGGTTTGTTGGGGTTTTTTTTCTGTTTTAAATCTCTCTATTTCATATATAGCTCAAGAAGAGAAATCTCATTGAGTCTCTATCAGTTAAAGAAATGACATTTCATTGCATTTCTAAATTGTTCCTTAAGAAACTATTAGTCCAACTTTGACATAAATTTGTAAGAAAGAGAATAGGTGTTGCAACACCTATATTAAAGCAATGATATTTTATCAAAGCCATTAATGACAATAGTACAAACTAGCTTGGATTATATGATCCAGGATGAAATAATTTTTAAGAAGAAGCAGAAACAAGAAACAGTCACAAACAAACAGAAAAAGAATCAGGTAACAGTTTTTGGTAGCACAGTTTTCATGTGTGAGGCCCACTGTGGGTCTCAAATGTGTTGGTAGTTAAAGCAGAGATGCACCCAAGCAAATTATAGCTTCCTGAGGACAAAAGGAGGGGGTGAGGGGAGTACCATGTGTTTAAAATTAGAAACTCTTCTCAAAGCTGATGATTACAGTTAAATATAAATGAGGGAATCCAGCCCATGACTGTCAAACAGAAACAGCTTCATAGCCCTAAGGGCCTTTCTAAAAACCATCTGAGTTCTAGCCTGCTATAAGAAAGGTGATCAGTCACGCATCCCAAAATCATACAGGGGAAAAAATACTTAATAAGAGTCTTAAGATATTTGACCCAAAAGATTTGATCTAATATTCTTTATATAATATAAAATTATCTTGCTTGACTTCATCAGAAGTCCCTGAGGAGCTATTGCATAGTCACTGCTACTCTGTTTTGTTAACTGCCCATTTTTTCCTCAAATGAACCTTGCTGAAGATGCCTACTCATTTCAGCTTTCAGAAAGGTCATTCCTGATTTTGAAACCATGGATGAGATACAAAATATACTGATATTCTTTGTCTGGCTTTTATGATTTACTCATTTCCCTGTTCACTTGTTCTTTTTCTTCCCTTCACTACCCCTCTTTTCCCTTTTGGCTCATACTCATTTTGCGCATGGATGCCTGAGGAGAAAACAAAACAAAACAAAACAAAACAAAACAAAACCAATCTCATAAATGCCTTTTCTCTTTTAACAAATTAATGAAGAAATAATAGTCCAGGATGAAGCTGTATTGGATACATAGATTCTTTTTTCTTTACCTGACAGATAAAAGCAGCCTTGTCTCCTAATCAACAGTAAGATATCTAGCTAGAAATTCTGCCAATGATATTTCTTTTATTCAATGGATAGTCATTCAATCAATATAAAATGCACCTCAGATGAGAAGGAAGCTAAAATTTACAAATCTTAAGTGATCTAAAAAAAAATAAGCAAACAATGGGGGGGGGGAACTAGGAAGCATATAGGTTTGTTCTGCTGCTTATTTGCATTTTTTCCCTCTAGTAATATATTATCCAGTATAAATGAGTTCACGACCAGTGCCTAAGATTTGCATTTATATTTCTGAAAACCTACATGAAATCACTCAAGCTATTGCTCTGGTAACTAAATCATCTGCACTGCCATGGATTTATTTCATATTACACTCTTAATTAGCTCATGTGCACATAAAATTTGAAGATGAAAAATGTATTTCCGAATACAAGCAGGCAGGGTTTTCAATATCTCAGATACCATTTATTTGTCTCTCAGATATGTTACAGCACATAAGAAAAACCTGAAGGCTGACTGAAAGACTAGGTACACTAGAACCCAGTGTTTCTATGAGTAAGATTTAAAGTCATGAAATAACAATAAAATCTCTGTTATGCAATTATTTACCTACAAGAATTCTTATCTGAAGTGAGAAACTAAACAATTACTTAAAAATAGAGTGGATGCTCATTGTTTCTACCAACTCTGTCAATACATAGGGTCTGGTTTTTGGGGGTTTTTTTGCTTTTTTTTTTGTTTTGGTTTGGTTTTTTTGTCTGTTATATTTTTGTTTGTTAGTTTGGTTTGGTTGGTTGGCTGGTTGATTTTATTGTGGTTTGGTTTTTTGGGGGCTTATGTTTGTTTGTTTTGTTTTCTTAAAGACTGTACTCTTAACAAAGCAGGAAAACTCTTTTATATGATATACCACCAAGTTCTGAAAGACAAGAAACTGAATTTTTTTTTTTTCCTGTGATCTTCTGCAGTCACTATAATGTTAGTTGATCTTTAGCTATTTATTTTTCAGGCAGAAGTGATTTTTAAGCTATCACTGACCCTTTAAAATTGCTAAAAGGTTTCTCATTGTTTCCAGATTTTAATGATTTAAAAAAAAAGAAAAAACAAAAACATTCAGCTTCAGTTTAAACTCTCAAAGCTCATTCTCAGCCCAAAAGTAATTTAAAGAAAAATTGGAAATGTCCTCCTGACACTCACTAATTTGACATGACAAGAGACAGTGATTGGGAGGGTTGGAAACACATAATTAGCAGAAATTTGCAATGAAGCAACCACAGCACATTATATGCAAATTGCACTGTACCATCTCTCCCAACCCCTCAGTATCCTGGCTAAGAGGAGACACTGTCCTGCTTTAAAAGCATATACACAATGCATCTACCCTATTTTCCCTCTTTCTCTTCCTCTCTCTCTCAAAAAAAAAACCCCAAAACCAAAAAACCAAACAAACAAAAAGAAACGAGACTGCAACTTGATACTCTGCTTGGCTGACAAGGAAGAACTTATTTCACCCATCAGTAGAGATTGGAATGCAGGAAATGAAAAATACAGTGCAAAAATAAAACAGACAGTGACTGAAATTTTACATCTGGACATGCTCAGTGATGATCTGCTAAGATTTTGGCAGAGCATAATGAAGAACCATCTTCTTTGTGACCTCACTGAACATTTTCTCTGCCCAGCTTGGCAGGCACATCTGCTCCTGTAAAAATTTTCATGAGGCAAATTTTAATTGAGTCACTGAAACACAGAGCCATGGTCTGCAAAAAAACCCAAACAGAACAACTCTGCTTTTGCAACAGACACAGAGAAAAATATAACCCCGATAAAACAATAATTGGTCTAGTAATGTAAAAGTATTTCCAACCTGTGTTGTTTTACATACTTTCTCTCTTCCCCTTTCCACTCCTAAATTAATCCTTGTTTTTCCTTCTGTAACAATATTTTTATTACACCATACACAGATATGCACATTGCCCTATTAGACTGCTTTGAGGGGAGACCTCATTGTGTCTTCAACAACCTCATGAGGTGAAGCAGAGGGGCAATTACTGATCTCTTCACTCTCATGACCAGTGACAGGATGCAAGGAAATAGCATGAAGCTGGGTTGAAGGAGGTTTAGGTTGAATATCAGGAAAAAGTGTTTTACCCAGAGGGTGCTTGAACACTGGAATAGGCTCCCCATGGAAGTGGTCACAGATCCAGGCCTGTCTGAGTTCAAAAAGTGTTTAGACAATGCTCTCAGACACATGGTGTGATTCTTGGGGTGTCCTGCACAGGCACAGGAGTTGGATTCAATGATCCTGATGGGTTCCTTCCAACTCAGCATATTTTATGACTCTTTCATAGTGAACGAATCTTAGCAA
>JAOXXN010000265.1:15836954-15854231 GCA_026770055.1 Myrmophylax atrothorax | reverse complement strand
GATACAAACCCTGATTATTCAAATGCATGTAGTATGACCAATGTCACCAATGCAAACTTTAAAAATCAAATTAAGTAATTATTACAATGTTGCTGGATAGAAAAAAAAAACAACAAACCACCAGTTCTTAGTTCAAATTATACCTAGTTCAAAATAAATTCTTGTCGAATATGACAAGTGAAATAAACTGACATTGCTTATTCTGTGAAAAAAACAAAGATATAAAGGCTTGGTTTCTTATGAGTCAATGAGAAATTTCCCATTGGCAAAGGCTGATAAACTATTTGATTTTAGGCTTTTGTCTTTTTTTTTTTCCCTTTTAACAAGGGTATTCACATTTCCTGCTAATCTGACACTTTGATTGCATGTTACTGAATTTTCTCCCTCTCACACTCTTGGAGAAGAAAAGATCTGACAAACCACCCTCTGAATTTACTAACAACATAAAAGACCCTCTTACTATTCATTATCTTCAATATACAAGTGCATCTGGGCAAACATCCATGGGAAAGAATATAATATCTAATAATTTTTAATCCCTGGCTCAATAACTATACAAACCTAATTCTCATACTTTAAAGAGAAGCTTCAGTTTTAGTCTTGAAATATAACCAACCAACTGCAACAGAATCAGTCAATCAATGTCAGGCAGTTTCAGCAACCTTAACTAAGACCATTCTTTATTTTCAAATTGTAGAGAGAAAAAAATGGAAGAAAACCACAATTTCACCTTTTCTTATTCTTTCCATTCTTCTCATTTTGATAGGCCTTTCTTGAGTGATGGAACATTTTGCTGCCCTAAAGTTTCACTATAGTAAATATTTTGTGGTCTGGTTTGTTTAACTGAGTATTGATAATAACAATAAGCTTATGCATATTGCATGGAGTATATGCATATGACAAAAATATTCTTAATTCAAAATAATTCTTATTTGGTGGGATGATCCTGCCTTGTCTTGGTTAGTTTTCAGCTGTCCTATCCCTCTATGCTTTACGGAGTGCATCAGCACTTCAGATCAATCTCATAGTCTACAGTCATGTATTACTCATCTCATTTCTGCATGTTCCCTCTTGTTTGACTCATTGTCCACACTGCTGCACATTTATGGGGACAGATAAATCAGAATCTTTGGGGTTGATGGACTATCCAGTTTCATCACCTCTTACTATTATTTATCCCTTCTTATATGTTGGTACGGCAGTTACAGAGCAGCACCATTTTCTTCATTTCCCAGAAGGGCAATGCAACAAAGGGGATGGAATATATCCTGTGCAACTTCGGACATTTATCTCATCTAAAAGTGGCTGTCTAAAGCAATTCAGATGAACCAAGTCCAGTAGTGCCCATTTCTCTCCAATGAGTAGAGGGAGTTTAGGAAGGTTAGCTGAAATGCAGTCATCTGAAGTTAAGGGAGATGAATCCAAATCCACCTGTCCAAGGCCATCAAAGTAGTTTGAAAAGATATTTCAACTCAGATTTCAGGTTCGCATTTTGTATGCTGGAATATCTGAGAAGTACAGTGATGGAATAAATGTGTCATTCTAATGAAGAAGGGTTAATGTTGTACTGTGTTCTTAGGAACTGAAAGAAAATTTTTAGTTTTAGGATGTCTTCAGAGTCCAATTTGACATAAAACAAGATTATCCTTTTCAAAATTTTAGAAACCATAGTTATGGTTTATGTTATTAATTCAAAATTTTTAAAATAATCACCTCCTTAAGAAAGAAATGCAGTTAAAAACAGCCTCAGTTTTTAAAATTAAATACACAGATATGAGAACTCCCTGAATCTAGGGTCATTTGTTATTTTCAACATAAATAAAATGAAGAGTCAAACAAATATGTGAATACTTGTATTAAAAGTTGTACAAGAAGAACAGATCTAAATGTTACGGAAATAATTGAGCAAATGAATGTTTCCTTGTAGAGCAAAAAAGAATGCCTTTGTAACACTGAACAACACATTCCGTTGACTTAGATAACAGTATTTTATGCAAAACAACTGTATTCGTGGATCCCTGCTAAAACATGATACTGGTTTTACTGTTTTTTTTCATTTTTTTTTTTTTTTTGCCTTATGTACTTTCCATGATCTAGTCCTTTGAAAAGGACTTTAACAGGGCATAGGAAAGCACAAAAAAAACAGAAGAAGAAAATATAAGGCTAGAAGTGAATAAAATACTGGTTTTCTTTTCATCACTTAGATGTCCAGCTCTCAATTTATTACATACTGTCCTTCTCAGTTGAAAATGTGACTCTTACTAGCATAAGGTTGTAGTAATGGCCAACACAGAAAGACTTTAAGTTCCAGTTCTTACTAGGCAACTACAATGGCAACATCAAAAGTTAATTGCTTTTAAAGAAATTGGTTTTTTGTTTGTTTACATTTTGTTTGGAGGGTTTTTGTTTGTTTTTTTTTTCAAATTAGTTTATACAGGTGATTCTAGCCTGAAAGAACACTCTAACAGAGTAACTGCCTGAAAATGAAAACATTTGTGTTGTTTATGTCCACGATTGAGGTCAGAAATTATTTACATATCTTTTTGAAAAGTGCATCATTTTTTATAGTGTATGCTTTGTTTCATTTTATTGATGGCTCTAATGTCCTTTCAGTTGTGTTTGGTAGGAAAGACCAAGGCCTGCATTTTACTTGTAAATGTTAAGACATTACCCACAAACAAATTCTAAGCTTCTTTCCTACACAGCTGCTTTATGTGTAACTTTCATAGCAGGAGTGCAACTTTTAGAGTTAACATTGCTACATTTTGCAAATGAGCAGAGAAAGCTGAGCAAGGACAACTGTGAAAAACCCAATCTTGACTTGCACAAGGCGTAAATTGCCCAGGATCACTAAGTATCAAGTGCCTCCTGTCAGTCATTTAGTTATTTAAACATGTTTTTCCTTTAACAACAAAGCTGCATGCTATGACAAACCTCATAGGGACTGATTGGAATTACCCTGTTAGAGCTGTTTCAGTTGTTCTAGTATCAGGTTCTCTAGAACTTCTTAATAGCCATTGCATAACCAACCCTTCCTCTCATCAGAACTTTTTACATGCTGTGGAAGCAAAGATATGACATCACTTTTTTCCTGCCACTTTTCAAATGGTTTTTATTTTAAATATTACCAAAAAGACTGATAATGCTGCCACAATGCCCTCTAATAGGGCTAAAAATGGATGAAAGCTTTTAAAAAACTTACACAGGAACAATTTAGTTTGTAGAAAAACAACACAAAGAGGTTTCTTCTACCATCTTTGCTATTTCTCATGAGGCCCACCTGTACTACAATCTGAAAACACATTTCTGAACCAATTAAATACCTGTCTTCTCTAAACTATTCTTAGCACAAGAATGCCTGTTTATAAAAAGGTATTAGAACTACAGCTGTAGGCATACTCACTCTCAGAAAATCTCCAATTTCCTCAAAAAAAAAAAAAAAAAGGAAAATATGCCGTATTTTTGCACACTAAAACACTCTAAATGTTCTGGAATGAATAATATTTCCAGTCCTCATGATTACTTCTAGCCACCCAAAACAGTGTGTTCCACTTGTATAATGAGTATTTAATTTATAGACTTATGAGCACATTCACTTCTATACAAGCTGAACTCCATCATAAGCATCCTCTTCATTTCACTTACCTTGATTTACCCTCAGAATCACTTTGAAGACTGCAATATACAGAAATTATTAAAAGGGATTAAAAGCAAAAAAAGGGGCTAGATCAAGGAATACATGTAGGAACAGTAAAAAGTACCATTGGATTTTTTTTTAAATACTTTTCTTCTAGAATCAACATATCACAATACAGCATGCCACGTTGAGGACACGTAGTAGAATAATCTGACTTCCATGACCACAGCTGCAATTTGAACCAGGTTTTTTTGGTGCTAAAAGAAGAATAAGCAGTTTGCTACCTCTGCAATTCTTTGAAGGTGTGTTTGGAAAAAACAAGGATATGTTCAGTAGATCTAACTATTTTTTTTCTGAATTTCTGACTTCCACATAATGAAAATTTCAAAGGAAAAGAAAAAACTAGGATGGTTATGTTTTCAAACACACACAAAATGGTTTTTATTCTTCTATTTCCTATATATCATTAACTGCTACTACAAACTTCTTCCAGGTGTAAAGTAAAATGCAACACATGCTTACAGCTCAGTGAATGATAAGAGGGAGGTCTTGGTTTTTTGACGGTTTTGCTAATCACTTCTAATACAATGGTGAGTGGATTAACAGATGATGCCAATAGTCTCTGGGGATGTGCAAGTATATTAAGATGACTTTGCAATGCGTCACTACTGCTTGCAATGTAATTAAGTTACAGTTTTCTGTATATAATTTCATTAATATGGATTAGTCAAAATATCAATGCCCAAATAAATGCAGATTTGCAAAATGTGTATGTCAATAAAATAAACATAGCGTTCTAGTAACAAGGTAGGAGTCTAACTTCCATAGGAAGCGTGTTCAATACTGCAACTTGATTGTCATTCACATGAGTAACTGAGGTTATCTGAACTATGCATTTATGGTCAACTCCTTCTGACAATTCCTCATTATTCTAATATGCTGTGAGAAATGCTTTTTTTTCTCCAAAAGGGGACTCTTCTCTGTACTTGAATCAATTTTCTGGGATAATATCCTGTGAAAGCAAAGGTGAAAAGGAGCTTTGCAGGATGAATTAACTGAAGTAAGGATGCTCATAAGTGACCCAGCAGGCCATCACAAGAGACCACACAATCAGTAAAAAATCTGTCACATTTATAGTCAAGAGAAAAATAAAATTTGAAGGAAACATAAAGAAATCTTGACTGTCTACCTGGTGAGAAATGATGTGTCCAAAGCTAATATGGTTTTCATACAGTATTAGTTTGGTTTTCATATAGTACTTTGATGTGTACATTTCTGATACAAAAATATTGTGATCTTTAGAAACTTACTGCACTCCCTTAAATGAACATCTTACAAACGGGAACTAAACAGTAACTAAGAATTAATGCATTGAGCCAAGTCCTTTAAAGGGAGAAGGCACTGTCTTATGTTGAAAAAGAAATGAGGAACTCAAGGTTTATTATCTCCCTCCCTTCTTTCCTTTCCTTTCTCTCTCTTTCTTTCCTTCTATCCTTTTTCTTTGAAAATTAATTACACTTATATGCATGTACAGTTCTATTTGTAACTTGCCCATAGTTAGTTTTATAGACTATTATAGAGGAAATAAAAATTGCATACAAATTGGTGTTTCCACTCTTACCACACTGTCAAAGCCTTAGAGAGCGTAGAATTGTCATAAACTAACGAAGAATAGGTAAAACATCTAGATTTACTGACCTTTAGGTTATTATTACAGTTAATGGCACAGTGATAAATAAAAAAGTAAAACCATAAATGCTGTATCATATAAAATTTTAGATCTCTCAGAGAGATAGAAAAGACAAAAGAAAATATATAGACCCCTAGTTAAGTATTTTAAAGTGAAATACTAATATATTTATATTTCTCAGCGTGAGCTTATACAGAGGAATGACAAATAACATCTCCTCACTCAGTTGCTTGCAGATTAGTACTGTTTGAGTCAGGGAGAATTAAGCTTTTTCAGGTCCCATAGCAAAGGCAAAGGTGATGAGTTTCTATTAATACAGCTAATAAAATCCTACACTGCAGTAGACTATCACAGATAAATCATGTATTTCCAGCACCAGGCATGAAGATGTTGTACACTGAAAATTAGACTGATAAAAGGAAAACAACAAACAGACAAAGTGAACACAAACAAAATGCTGTTTTTTTCTGAAAAACAGGAGGGTGACATAGTCTTCAAACATAAATTAATAATTATGATAATTTATTCATCTAAGCTTGTTTTCCAGAAAGTTTCCTGTTGGTTTCTTAGTGAGGCTAATAACGTATAATCTTTACAACCGAAAGTCTCAGAGGAAAGTTTACACTTCAGGTAAAAAAAAAAAAAAAAAGAAAAAAAGAAAAAAAATGCCTTAAGAGTAACCTTAAGTCTCACTGGACAGATTCTAACAAGGGATATTGTAAGCCTTAGGAGAAGCTTCTATCCAAGCTTTGCGGCCCTGTGCATCTTGAGCTTCTGATATCCAGAGGTATCTCTTTTTAGTTACCAAAACCACATTAGGATCACCAAAGACTAGGCAGTATACTACAGTTCTCTGCCTCATATGAAAGCTGTGAAATAAATGATCTGTTTTTCTTTTACCCATTCTATCCCTTGGAAAAATATGCAAGATTTAATAACAAAAACACATATCTTCCTAGTACTGGCTGGCAATGAGCTTGTTTTTGAAGAAAGGATCTGACAGGCAGTGACAGGTAGCCACCTGCCTGCAGGAAAGCAAAACCAGACATTAAAAAATGCAATCGCAGATATCATAGAAACATAGAAGCATTGATGTGTTTAGGTTGGAAAAGACCTTTAAGATCAATGAATCCAACCAAAAACTAAGTCCACAACTAAACCATGTCCCTAAATGCTACAACTACACATCTTTTAAACAGCTGCAGGGATGCTGACTACATCACTTCCCTGTTGCAATGCTTAATAATTCTTTGTGTGAAGAAATTTTTCTTAATATTTAATCTAAACCTTCATTGGTTGCAACTTCAAGCCATTTCTTCTCGTTACTTGTGCGAAGAGATTGACCCCCACCTGACTACAATCTCCTTTTAGGCAGTTGCAGAGAGCAAGAAGGTCTCATTTGAGCCTCCTCTCCAAACCAAACAATCCCAGTTACCTCAGCTGCTCCTCATCAGAGAAAAGGTATGTAAAATAAAAGACAAGAACACTGATATTAGGACTAAATAAAAAACCCAACCCAACAAGCACAGAGCACTTTTGCTTCTTTATATCTGGAATTTTAATTAAAATTTTTTAAAAAATAAGCGTGACATCAGAATTATAGCCCTTACAGTAGGGCAAAGGAGAGTGATGCTTGTTTGATATGGTATTAGTAAGTTAATAATGTGATAAATCTACTTATCACTTAGCATTAATTCCAGAAACAATTGAGAAGCACTTGATAAAATCTGCCCTTAGAGAAATGACTTTCTCCTTGTTTGAGGAACACATCTAATTGGGTTTGAAAATGGCATCTGATCTGCTAATCTGACAATTCTGAATGAATTGGTCTCTTAGGTTTATACACTGAGCAATCTACAACTGCTGGGCTTTCAGTAGCATTCTCATTTTTAACCGTTTTTGAGATGAATCAATGCACATTTGGACAGATCACTCTCCCTCTTTCATCTTGATTAATCCATTAAAGTTAATGCTTTAGACCTCATCTGTAGCTGAATCCCCTTGAAAACCTGGGAAGGTAAGTCATTAGGGAAACAAGGTGATGCCACATCACAGTCCTTAATATCCCCATTGTGGTAACCTGATTAGTAGATCTAAAATCTTAGGGAATTATTTTTAAGACACAAGGATCTGAGTTTCCAATTTAAACTTTACATTACTGACTGCAAGAAGTAGATTACTTTTGTCAGCTGTGTAAGAATATAAAAGGAATTCAATTAAATGACTAGCAGACTTCACTGCAGAGTATAAACAGTGAAGAACGTTTCTAGTCACGTAATGTTTGTAATATAAATATAGATCAGTGACATAGAGCAAGTATAAAAATTGAGAGTAGTATCAATGTTGAAGACATTTACTGATACACAAGGAACACATCAAAATAAAGAGTGCAATTACAGGACTATCACAGTTTTTTCCCTGCTCTGCCACATAAGACACTTATTTTGCTTCTTCTGAACATGCTCAGCTGGAAAGTTTCCCATACTGCACAGTAATAGCAGTCATAGAACTTATGATAAAATAACTGATAGAGCAATGATAAAATGTGCTTAATAATTAAAATAATGTGCTTATTGCACAGGAGTCTCTTGCAAAATATAAATGACAAATATCAAAGAAGTCCAGAGCGACCACTTTCTGCATCAAATAGTGTCTTAAAATTTAGGACATTTCAAAGTGCTTGTGAAATCTCCAGAAAATACTCAGTTAAAGACAAACAAACAAACAAAAACCCCAACAAAATAAAAACACAAACAGAAAAACAAACTCCATTTTTATAAGCAGCTGTTCAGGATCAGAAAGATGTTGCCCATCTCTGTTAAACTGGTAATGCTCTCAAATGGATATTGCCTTATGTGAGATTTTTGTTTCCTCTTTAGGTGAAATCAGTGTTTTGGATAAAGCATAAGCACATATAGACACATGTAACTTTCTAACAAGTTATAATTTAAACAAAAAAAAATACAGAAAAGATCTTTGAAATTCTAACTCAGCAGTTGTTTTAAAAAATTTATTTCTTACCAGTAGCTCAAACAGATGAAAGACATATCACACTCAAAGGGATTTCAGAAATTTTGATTATAAATATACCCAGTATTCTTAACATTGCTTTGTTTTTCTATTAAAATAGAACACTCTTTATATGCACACAAGAACAGTGGACTGCAACTTCAGCAATAGATGAATAGATGAATTCCACTATTTTGAGAAATTTTGGTGGATGAAGGAATGAAAACCATCATATGACACAAAAATTTGGAGCATTAAATTCTAGTCATTAAAAAAATCCGCAAATGCAAATTCATTTCAGTTGAACCAGGATATCACCGTCATATTTATAAATTTTCAGAGCCATGCTTCTTCCTTTAAAAAAAAAAAGTGCTACAGAAATTCTCATTTGCCTCATTAGAACCAGACTGGGTTTTTAAGTCATATGAACAGTGGTTGGACTTTAAGCTGGGTTGTTTTTTTTTTAATGGCATTTTAAAGCATAGGAATACAGAAGTTGCTGAGGTGTCTCAGTGGAAAGAGGCACACTGTGAGCACCTTAGTCACAACTGAAGTAAACAATTAGGAGGTGCACTGAAAAGCCTGGTAAAGAGAAAAGACAAATTGGTAAGAAAACCCTTTCTCTGAACAGAAATCAGCAGGAGGGAAGAACCCTCAGAGACCTGCAAAACCTCTGAGTGCAGATTGTTGGTATTTACCATTTTGTAATGCTTCTTTTTTGGAGTTTACCACCTTTTTCATTGATTAAGGAAATTCATGTGAAGACAATCCCTGACACAGGGTAAGCCTTAGTGAAGTTAGGCTGACATACTGAGAAGTTGCACCAACTTAGGTCTTAGGTTCCTCCAGAAAATGAGGAAATCCTAAATGAATGATTTGTGAAAAGTCTAGTGTGATTTGTCTAGAATGTCATAAAAATTTGTTGCACTGGTAGGAATGAAATTCTATTTTCCAGAACATAATTCAAGAACCAAACTTTTCTGCAGATCTTCTGCTTCTTTAATTCACCACTGAAGGTTTACCACTTCAGTGAATGTGCTCTGACAACACTGCCTGCTTTGATCACATGAGAGTATCTGCTCATGTAAGTATAGCCTTGTCCATTCAATTGTATACACAGCCCTGTCTCAATCTTCCAGTTCAACTTTGTCACCTGAACAATAGTCTTCTAACACCTTTTGTTTTCAACCCAAACTCCCTAAAGACATGATACTGCAGAATAATGCTGACTGAGCACCCCTGCTGTCAGCATTTGAAACCAAAAGTTATTTCTTTGATTTTAAACAAGGTTGTAAAAGACCAACAAATAAATGCTGGGAAAACAAATATCTGTATGGTTTAAAGAAATGCCGTGTATCCTTATAGAAGGAAAGCTGGCAGCGGAAATCTTGCTACTCAAGTTCACGGCTTGCTTGGTAATTTTATTTTTTGTGTGCGGAAGGAAAGCCAGCAGTTAGAAAATGAGAAATCCTACTATATGACATCAATAAAAATATGAACATAGAAGAATGATTTGCAGATTTTGTGTCTTATCACAAAGATCCTTGCCTTTTGAATTAATTAACAATGCCAGTAATGTGTATTGTCTATATCAACATAGAAATAAAATAGGCCCAAAATACATTTGTTAGTCCTGAAGTCAGATGACATCTGCTTAAATATTCTCTAAACAGGGCTCTAAGGCAAAGTTATTGTTTGGTTCTGTTCTGGTTATGTTTGTTGGTTTCATTTTCTGTTTTGAAGTTTCTGAAATAATAGCAAGGTGGGCTGTAGTCACTCACAGTGCTATTTTTTATGGTATGTAACTGCTTCTGTGCCATACTCTGGGATACACATGACAGCACATGGGAGAATTTGTTAGTGAAAGCATGTTGAGATAGTGATGGAAAACTGTGGAAAGAAGTCAAACATGATTTTATGTTGTTCACACTACTCCTTCAGAACGGCCTCTGGCATTTACTACCTCGGGCACCACCTCAAAGAGCACCGGCCAGCCCAAACCATTGATCTGTCAGGGACCATGCTGATACAAGGCCTGGGCGAGTGCAGGTCAGGGCTTGAGTTGGTGCTCTGACCCTGTGTTACTCATTTTAAAGACCAATGCTGTCGAGCCAGCAGGACACAGAGCTGGGAGATGGACAGAGAAGCTGGATGCAGATGAGAAATTATCCAAAGGGTTTCACTGAAATTTACTAACAAAGAAACAATAGTAAAGTTTGGAAATCATAAATATGTTTATGTTGGATCATTCTTCTACCTGTTTTCTCCAAACTAAGCCCATATCACGGAATCACAAAATATGAAGAGTTGGAAGGGGCCTACAAGGATCATCAAATCCAAATGACACCAATCAATGTCTAACTATCTTCAACTGACATCATTCTAAAATGTTGTATTAATTTCTAGCTCTTCATTGTAGTCCTGTTCTGCTTAGTTTCAATCTTCTCTCAATAGGCTTCTACCAGTTTCTTCCCTTTGCTACACATTCCCACGCACATGCTTAACAAAGCAGAATGCATTGTTTTCCTAGTCTCTTTCCTGGAAACAGATGAATTGTAGTTAGCCTCAGGCAAGCAGCTGGAATGAAAAATTTCAGTCCAAAAAGAGAAAGTTTAGTAGTTAAAAACGATTAAAAACAAAGACCCATCTTTGTGGTAGAGAACTTAAATAATATGCTAAAAGATGTGTGTGTATAATACACACAGCCTATTATATATTGAATATATAAATAAAACCCCGAAACCCAATCATGCCTGACATCCTTTTGGCAATATTGTCTCATTGGAAAGGTTTATATTTTTGAGACTAAAATTAGCTTAGAAAAACCACTGCAAACACAGCAATGCTGACCGTATTTTGCACTCTTAGCAGAAAAAAGAGAAACAAACAAACAAACAAAAAAGGATGAGATAACCTAATCAAAAGGAAAAAAAAAAACCCCACCACATTTCCTGTTTCACAGGTCACCTAATACTGTGAACCCTGCCCTGCAATTTTTCTGATGCCAAGGGACCTTTGGACACTGGAGAATAAATAACCTCATTTCCTCTCCAGCAAGTAGCTGGATGTACCACTAAACAGGAGAGGGATGTGGCAGCTTTGACATAAAAAAAAAGATAACTTACTTTAAAAAAAAGAAGGAGAGGAGGAGAAAAAAAATCTAGTCAGAAGCAAAACCCAGTGATTTTTTCCTTTTTAACACACTCATATAAACTATGGAAAATAGAAGGATAATTTTTCCAAACATGCAAGACTACTGTTCCTAAAATAGTGTAAAATCAGCCTGCACAATCACATGATAAATTCAGTCTCATATGGCAGCAAACCAAACATCTGGGGAAGAATTTTATAAGGACTGGAAAATCTTTGAAAAAAATGAGTTTTCATAACATGAGATAGGATGAAAATGGTCTACATGATCCACTTTCATTGTCTCTTTGGTAATCTGCATTTTCATGAATATACCAAGACTGCCTCGTAAACCAGATGGCATTACACAAATTGTTTAAAATTGTCTAAAAGATAAGAAAGACTCTCTGCAATAGTAGATAAATTCTGTAATAGTGCATAAATGGCAATAGTTGGGCAATTGCAAATATTTCATGTCAAAATACTTCTGACTGTAATTGTGAAAGGATATAAAAGTACAACAAGAAGGTTGAGAATGAGTAAAGGCATTTATACAGAAAAAAATACCATTTCTAAGTTGTATTCTTGTACTTCTGAGCTTCAGAACTAATTTTAAAAAGTAAAATCAATAAAAACATTCTCCTTTATAAACTATAATGCAATAAAACTTTCAAAATATAAACCAAATATATTTTCTGTAGCTTAAGTTTGAAAATAAAATTACATCATTTGTTATGAGAGGTTTGAAGTACCCTACTCAATGCTGTATGGAATGAGGGAGAAAAAAGCAAACATATCCTGCAAACAGCCATTAATTAGTGTGAATAAAAACTGTAATGCTATACGAGGAATTCTTGAAACTACACACAAACCAGTAATAGACAGGAAACATTTAAAAAAAAAAGAAAAAGGGAAGACAAAAAAGGTCAAGGAAAAAATTCCCCTTCATAAAGAAGGAGCACCTGAGAAACTGATTTTTTTTCCTCTGTACATTGCATCAGGTGAGTATTATATATATAATTGTTATAACTGGAGCTGCTATCAATTAATAATTGCATATCATATTCAACATAGTTTAATTTCAATTAATGTTTAGAAAATTTATTGTTTTAAATACACACCTGTAAAATGCAGAGAAACAAGACACTATATTAAAGAAATGTAATGTGAGATAACCACCTGTTTTATTGAAAGAGAACCTAACTGGAATATGTTTTGTTTCATCTGTTCCAGAGCAGGATTTTTCAGTCATAAAACAACCAAATGTTCCTAAAGAGTATTTCAAAGAATCTGTGCTGTCTTCCCCCAACATAACCTTAAAGTAATTTAAAAAAGCCAGTGCTTTATATGCTGACTGACTGAAAACAATAACTAAAACCTTCAGAAGTATTTGCTCATGAGGCAGGAATGGTCAGACATGAAACAGTATCTGTGAACTGACATCTCACTTCTCTGTATATAAACCACCTTCATCTTTCACACTTCAACTTTATAAATTGAGGGGGTGAGGGAGTTACTAGTTTTGAAAGATAAATTCTAAAGGGTAGAACACTTTGAATATATTTTCTATACATGGAATATACTCTTGATAAACCCAAATCTAAATAATATCCCTAAAAGTTCTCAGACTATTTCTTACCAAATCCCTCGTAAACCACAAAAAATATTGTCAGTGTCACATTTTTGTAGCATTAGAAATTTTTCTATGTGATAGAATTTTCATATATAAATGCAGTAGGGATATAGAGAATGAAGTAAAACAGATCAAGCTTGTTTCATTTCAATAACCTTTAAACAGAATTCTCACATTTAACACAAGTTTGTTCCTCTCTCTCTGCTTTGAATGCTTTTTTGTTGCAAAGATTGGGACAAAAATATTTGAACAGGAAAACTGACTGGAAAAGAAATTATCAGTCATCATGTTTTGTTAGTATTTATGTAAATATTTAGTTTCTGCCCTAGACTATCAAGTCATTTTACAAACATTTCCTGTTAAAACATTTTTATCTGCCACACAGATTTACATGTCAACATGTACCAAACAATGACACACATTTATTTAGTGATTTCATCAGCTTTTGTAGACCTACATAATAATTGTCAACTCCCCCTCATGCTGGGACTTTTTGGGTTTATTTTCCTTCCCGTTCACAGTTCAGGACCCAAGCCTGTTAATATGAGAAGTTTAATTGTTTTAAAGATTTTTAAAAATAGAAAAAAGACCACTCCTTTTTAGCAGAACTAGGAAAATTGCTCTTTGGTGATGTGAAAGTGTTTCATTTCTGAGAGCAGGCTATGATCAGACCTAGTAAATCACTTGACCGTTAAGAAACACTATAGTTTCTGATCCTGCTAATTATTGAAGACCCAAACTGAAAACAAAGCAAATGAAATCTGAGGTGTGCATCAGATCTGTCAAGGGCAAGACAGTCACATGTGAGAGACAGATCCAAAATAAGACTTGAAAATATTAGGCATGGACAATACCAGAATTACTTCGGGGATCTCTTCCACGTTGTATGAAGTATTCATCTGTTTCAAAGCACTTTTGCTCAAAATAATTTTTAATAGTATAAAGGAAAAAGCAGACAATTTTCACAGATCAAAACCAGATGAGTTTTCTTAGTAGGGAGGACAGTATTAGGCTCTGTTTAACTGAAAATGTGCTCCTTGCTATTACCTGTTGTGGAACTTGTGTCTTCTAATATGATATACAAACAGTTAACTACTAACTTAGTACTTTCTTAAAAATAATAATAAAAAAAGAGACGATAACTTTTTAAGAACCTAAAATGCTTTAAAAGTGAAGTCCTAGACTCTATGAAGAACCATTTTCCTTCATACTAATTCCAGGATACAATACTGTAGCTGAGCATTTGTGCACTTTAACAGCAAGAAGTACACACTGACATTCATCTCAGGACTTCTGCCAGGTGTATTCCTCATCATGTCAGGGAAAAAGTTAATAGTAAATAAATTCTTTGTTTTATAATCCATGTGATTTTGGAGATTTTTTTTTTAAGATATATAGTTATAAATCCTGCATATTTTGCAGTGCTTGAATCAGTGTTACCAGGGCAGTGGAAGGTATTGTTATTATGTAAATGTAAAAAAATAAATTCAGAAAGTAAATCTTGCTCTGATCAACTGTCAGATCCTTAACTTCTGGCAGTGGTCATACAGTTCAGACAGTTAATATTCAAGACATTTCAGATGTTAAGCTTCCTTCAGAGTTCCTCAAACTAGACATACAAAATCCCTAGCTACTCTTAAACCAGGGGAATTACTTAAAAGACCATGCTGTGGGATGCAGTCTTCCATCTCAGCTGTGCAGGATGGTTATTCTCTGGGTATTTCCACACAACCCTAAGAACAAAGATTCTCAGGAAGATAATTTGGATAAATTAGACCCACATTGACACAGCTAACTGGCTTCCAGCATGTGGACTCAACACTGACAGCTACTCTGTCTCAGAAAGAGTAAAGGTCGTACAATTAGATACAGGCTGTGACTTGTTCCAGATGAGCATCATACTTCTTACTAGTTATATGTGAAAGTTTACACTGATTTCTTGGTTTTGTGGGTGTAATAAAATTGAAGCCAATGCAAAACTTATGAAGAAACATAAAGACTGGGGGAAAATATGAAACTCCCACTACCCTACCCTTGACTGGACACATCCTGCCATGGGTGTTACTTTAGAATAATTTTAACTCTGAATTTATACACCATATATATCTACAGTTCAAGATGTTGTTACTAACTACATTTCATAAAATGTCCTCTTTTTGGCACACAGTATGCTGCACCTATCTCATAGGTCTAAAGTTGGCAGACAGATGTTGCAAGTAATCCATATTATGGCTCATGTCTCTGGAGCATGTGTGTGCAACAGCCAACCATCTGTTTTCTGGACTCTCTGATCTCCCCATTCTTTTAAGGCCAGCCCTATGGAGAATGGTGGAAGCAGTGGCTTGTCATTCAGTGAATAAATATGACACAAGATCCTTTACTTTGTTGTACTCCCTGCAGAATGTTGGATGGTTTATTTTTAATTATAAATCACTGTGTTAATTGCATTCTTTTTGTAGAGTTAAATCCGTTTAACCTAAACGTTCTCTAAAGAGAGCTAATAAACTTGGATTCTGTAATTATTTAGTGGTTTTTCAATCATAGATAACATCTGACAGAGGGGAAAAAAAAAAAGGAAAAAGGTATTCCTAAGTCATGCTCTATGTCTCTAATCATCTTGGTAGCAAGTTTTCCACAAGTTTGCTAGAAGCACAATTAATTAATTATTAAATGCAGGACTTAACAGTAAAAGTGATAGAAATGCTTTTTGATACCTAACAAATGCCACCCACAGAACTCTAGACTGGTCAGTGTAAACTGCACTGGCAAGTCTACAGGGATAGCTGTGTCTAAGGCAAAATCCAGCTCACCAGTAAGACGTCACTTTGATTTACTTTTACTTTCTTTAGTCTACCTTACTTCCAAACTTTGGAATAGACCATAGACATAGAAATATTATCAATATTTCATCAATTATAAATACTATTCTAATATGACATCTTAAAATAGCAAAGCTGTTTGGGATTTACACAGAAACATGTTCCTGGGTGCAGATGATTGCTCTAATGCTTTTATGGACTTCAGTGTTCTCTTTCATCTCTTCTTAACTGTGGCACGTAGAGTGGTGATTTGATCAAAACCCCTTACAACTAGATGCCTTATAAAGACAGATGAAGACAGGGTCTTTTGGCAAGACAGAGTGCGTACAAATTGAAGACAGAGGAAACAAACAGACATTTAACTGCTTTACTAATAATAAAACCCTGAATTCTCTTTTTAGGCATGCTTTTTTATGTTCTTTCTGATGACATTCTGTAGAACTACTTCATTATAGATAAAAATAAAACCAGGAAATCAAGTTTCAAATAAACCTTTTTGCTTTATGATTTTTAAATCTTGAGTAGGAAGTGATCAGCAACCTGACAGGAGTTTATGAATTCACTTTTAATGAAGGTTAAAAACTATGAATATGGGAAACAGAATATTTTATTTATCCATATTCTATTCTTCATATAAGAAAGGATAAGCTTTTTCACTACACTTAATATCATAATTCCACAGGTGTCCTGAATGCACCCATGAAGTAAATCAGCTTGTCTGCTGGCTGGGATTTAGACTGTCTTGCCAAAAGCCAGTTTAACTGAATAATTCATGATGTTTTATGATGTGGACTACTGTTCACAAAAGAGACAAACAGACTCATTTTTCTTATGTCCTGCAATTGGACTTAAAATGTAAGGTAAAGGAGAGAGGAAAAAATATGGTTTTATTTCTCCATTTAAACAAGCTTCTCACCTTGTGAGAAATGCACTATGTGGGTACTACTGAACAGTCATATCCTATGATATAATTGCTCTGATGAAGATGTTGAGGAACTTGTAAGAAGGAGAATTCTCTGAGGATGATTTAGTTAAAACTCAGGAGGTAAAGTTTAAAGAAAAAAGTGACAGAAAACAGACCAGCTTTTGTAACCCACTACATTTGGAACTGCTATCCTACTTAATTCATATAATGGAATGGTTATAATGGTTTTGTATTAAGCAATACTAGTGTACATAAAACCTTTCTGCAGGACTGAACTAAGTGCAAAGATTGATTAAAGGCCAGCAAGGACATTTCTTGGGTGACAATGTGATTCTCAGTACTTATTTTAAATTCTATGCTCCATTTGACTGCAGCACACTAAAAGAAAAATGAAGTTCAGCACTTAACTGATCCCTCTGCAATATTTCAGAGTAA
>JAOXXN010000265.1:15803127-15836854 GCA_026770055.1 Myrmophylax atrothorax | reverse complement strand
CCTTTTTGTGTGTGTGTGTGTGTGTGTGTGTGTGTGTGTGTGTGTGTGTGTGTGTGTGTGTGTGAGGCATCTCTAACCTTTTACATATGTCTACACTTGGTATAGAATTATTTTGATAAGAGATCAATGTTTTCATCTCTGAAGTGCTCCCATCAGAGATAGCGGTGACTGGTATAATCTCTTTAACAACAAATAATTTCAAAGATGTCTGTTGCACCAATCCACTGAAGTCACACTGAATTTTACTAGGTTAAAACACCAAAAACTCAAATATGGAATCATATGTTGAAGAAAAGCAAAAATGCGAAGTAACACTTCTATTCCTAAATATCTTGCATTTGCTACTTATTACTTTTTACTTTTTAAATAACTAACTACTACAGAAGATATATATTTATGCAATTTGATGTCTGTGAACTTTTATGCCGTATTTATATATGTACAAAGGATATCTCCCTCAGCTCTACAGGCTATTTAATAGGGAAATAAAAAATAATCACAAAAGCTAAAAAATATATGTTGCTTAAATGCACTCAAAATAAAAATCTTCATATTATTCTCATCATTTTCTGAACTCCAGGATTCAGATTCAAAAGCAAAAGAAGATTTGTCACTTAGCTATACAACAATCAGAGAATAAAAATCTGTCTTCATACTTCTGCATTGCAAATTCTTTAAGGTGTATTAATAGAAAAAAGGAAAATATCTTAAAATGCTCTTCTTAATAGATTAACCCAGACTTTTACACCCCCTTTCCTCATAAGATAAAAGGGTACAGGTCAGGAAAATTGTTTAGAATGTAAATTAAAATTTTTAATGCAATTTTAGTTTATAACACTTCAAACTGATGTGAGTTGTTCTTTTCACCTATGTAGAAAGCCACAAGACAAGAGGAAATGTCCTCAAGTTGCACCAGGGCAGGTTTAGATTGAATATTAGGTAAAATTTCTTCACCAAAAGTGTTGCAATCATTGGAATAGGCTGCCCAAGGAAGTGGTGGAGTCATCATCCCTGGAGGCATTTAAAAGACATATAGATGTGGCACTTGGGGACATGGTTTAGTGGTGGACTTGGCAGTGTTTGGTTAATAGTTGGACTCCATGATCTTAGAGTTCTTTTCCAAACTAAATGATTCTATGACTCTATCACTGATCCCCTCAATTTGGTGGCATTTGCAAATTTGACTGTGTGCCATTGTCTCCTCCAGATAATTAATAAAGGTGTTAACAATAGTGGCCACAGATATCTGCATTTTGTGACGACACCTGGTGCTCTGGTTCCTCCTGCCTTTTTCCCAGGCTGCAAGTGTTTCTGCACATACACCTGAGGCAGGTATCCATTTGCTATTTTTTGTCATTTCTGAGGTCCTGCTTCTTCACATAACTCAGAAACATTTGCTTTCTACTCTTGATCACCACTTCCTCACCTGTATCCCAAATTCCTAGTTTAAAACTATCTTGTTATCACATTGACCAGACTGTTGAAAATGCTATTCCTGCCCCACTCTGATCCTGTCACTCCCTTGGAGTCCTCGGGGTGACCATTTCACGGTCATAAATGGCAAATCCTTGTTGTTGACACAAGCTGTTGAACTAGGTGTTTTTCAGCAAGATCCATCATTCTCAGTGTGCTACAGCCCTTCTCTGGCAGGGAGTTTTACACAATGAAATTAAGAAAGTTTTCATACTAGCTGTTTTCATCTAGAAGATATCACAGAAAGGCTTTTAATGGGAAGTGATTTCTGAGACATTCATTAGTAAGGAGATTTACTATGTGAGTTTTTCCATTGTCCTGTCCATTTTATTTCTAGTTTTACTTCTTTGGAATTACTCAAGCTGATCATAAATTATTAGGCTGTTCAGGAAATACTGCTTTCACATACACAAAGTCATAAAACAAAAAGCTGATTAAGGCTTAGCCTGGTTCAGCCAGGTTTGCTGAAGCTAACAATACTTAAATCAATACTTTTCCCAAGTCTGAATTTACCACCCAGCTATGAGGATATGGCAATTATTTAATCTAATACTGAATTTTCGTTCACATTATGGAATGTGGTTCCATGGAGAACATATTAATAGAATTAAGTGAAGAGGATATTTCATTCCTTTTTGGAAGTATGAAATTCAAGATAAATTACTATAATAAAACTTGTCTCTTTGTAACTTGTCTGTAATAAACTGATAAATGAATCAGTGGTGTTATGGCATATGTAGTTGCTTCACTGGACAATATATGAAAAAACCCCTTGAATAATAAATGTTTCATTGCAGCTTGAGATAAAAAATCCCAACAAAACAAACAAAGAAAACAAAAGAAAACCCAAAACCCAAACAAAACTTAACTGTTTGTCCGTAAGCACAGTGAATGAAAATTACCTGTCTCACATTACATTGGACAGGCAAGGAAATATCTTTGATTATTTTAAGAGGAATTCCTACTTTAACTGAATGTTCTTTATGACTAAGGCTCTAAATAACCATAATATTATCAGTATCATATTATGTTAGAAAATTGTTCAGATATTTTAGTTTTCAATCAGAAAATGCAGATCTTAGGCATAAGCGTTACACTAAATAGAGTAAATATTAACACAGAGTAAAGATAGCTCTGCACAAGTCCAATGAAATTGCTGTTTTCTCATGTAATCTATAGTAATCCTACTGTCGTTTAGAAGCACAGCAATTTTTACATTCATTCCTTGTAGCTTATGCCATCAGGGCTATGTAAAAATTGCTGTAGACTTCAGAAATAAATTGTTTAAATAGGATTTTGCCATTCTTCTTATTCTTCCCAATTCTGTTCTGTTTATGGAGCACCTCTGGCAAAGGTTAGATGAGATCCAAATTTGATTAAATTGCTTCAGCTGCCTTGCTGACTATGTTCATATTATGGTCTGTGGCAGTGGAAGAAACAGTGCACTGTGCTAGTCTGGGCAACACTGGGAAGGGCAACAGCATGTTGTACAAAGAGACTTCCTTATGTATTTACTGCAACTTCACTTGCCCTGCCCCGCAAACTCCTTTGATTTCTTCTTAACCTGAGAAACATTTCCTAAAAAGAGTGAAGTTTCAGAGTGACATTTCAATGTGCCCAATGACTCAGTTGACTAAAAGAATTGTCCCTCTGACACCTAAGAAAATGCAGTATTAAATCTAAAGGCTTATTTTTGTACACTCATGACTAGCTGTGACAATTAAAAAAATCACTGACCTTCCTGCCACCTGTTTTCTAACATACACTAAGTGTTCATACTCCATTTAGACATTAAAGAGCTGAAACAGTATGGCAGGACATGAAACAGGCCTATTTTTTGGGTAACAAAAACAAATTGTGCAGGCAGAGAACGTGCTATGGCAGTGTTGAGCACCAGTGCTGCACACATACTAACTGCAGATAGATGTTCATCTTGTTCTTCCATACTGACACTGAGATTTGCTAGACATAGTTTATATTCCTTCATCCTGTTTAAATAAATTTTTAGAGAAATAAAAATGGAATATTTGACTCCTGCCAAGTGTTTTGAGTTGCAGTTCATTCCACCTCCTGCTCCGGAAGTGAGGTATCTGCTGTTGTCAAATATTTTGTTCCAGCATTTTAATACCAGTACTAGTTACCCCAGAAGAACGACATCTTCTACAAGGCACCCACGTTCATCTCAGCTACTGTCATCTCAACTGTTCTAAGTAACTAACAGCAAAAGGAATTATCACGTTCTGTACTCTCATGTCCTATAAACTGTCAAATTCTAAAATGTTGAATTCTAAATTATAATGTAGCAGCACGAATAAAGGCTGTAAGTGCTGCATATGTATGTAAAGGATTCAAACACAAAGTTGGAAAATATAGCTACTGTACCCACAGAAGGAAATATTAGATGTGATTGTCCTCTATTAGGGTGTTAAGCTTGGTTCTCTGTTACGCTTCAGTATATACAGCAAACCATAATTAATTTGTTACAGAAACAATCAAAAATTTTAAGTCTGTAAAAGAAAGGTAAAATATGGAAAACATTAAAGCAATCATAGCTTTTAAAATTAATCTAGTATTACTGTATCCACTAAAAGCTCTGGTTTTGACTGATGAATCCTTGTAACTCAATCACAAAGTGTTATGATCTCCCAAACAGTGAAATGTTGTAATAGGAATGCAGTAATCAATATTATCGGAAATCACAATCTGAGACAGTTACTCTGTATTGGGATTCAAGGAAAACCGTAACATCCCTGCAGCTGACAGCCATACACATCTTTCAATTTTTCAAAGAACATACCATTTATCTTCATATAAAAATATTATACCTGCCTCTTCAATCAGAGAAAAAAATTAGAGACGCTTCAGATCATTAAATATTATATTTTTGCATGATTTAGAATTTCTCATAGCACTTCTTAGAGATTTTTTTCATAAAATGAAAAGAAAGGATCTTGTAGAATGTGCTCCACTATCATTGATCTGATATTTGAACCACAGCCCAAACAATTTCAGGAATAACTTTTAAAAGTGGTGACCAGAAAGGAAGTTTTAGGGTATAAAAAAAGATGGATGTGTTCTTCTGCACAGGAAATGGGATTTGCACAAAAATAGATCTCTTAATTATATACATCCCAATAGATGCACACTCAGAGGAGACTGTGCAGAACATGAGTCTCGGTATCAGACACAGGGTTGGAAGAGAAGTGATAGAAAGGGGTACGCAACCAACTCTTTGAAGGAGACTAAACACACAGGGGACTTCTATGTAGCAAAGATGATCTTTGGAAAATGTATGTAAAGTCTAGTTGCCGAACAAGAAGTACTAAAAGTTAATGCACTATGAAATACTGAAGGAAATCTTGAAAGTAACTGCACTACCAATCCTTCTGATCATGCCTTTAAATCCATATGTTCTGCAGTTCACAGCAAGAGAATATTGGTGTTCACCTCATTGTGCTTTCAGCTCTAACACATCTCAGTCCACGTCTTATTTGCATCTCATTGAGCTCATGTGCCTCCAAGGAATGCTAACACAAACACTCTAGAAGGAACAAGCCCTGTGTATACATGTGACTTACTACATCTTATTTTTTTGAACATCATCATTTACCTTTTAACCTTTACTTATCTTTTATCATTTATCATTTTACCTTTTGTAAAAGTTATTTCTCCCACCTTTAGTGCTTTTCTCATACCTCTCTCAACCGACATTGATCCGCTATTCATATTCCTAAAAAGAGGACCTAGATATACCACAAGTCACTTAAAAAATAAAATAAAATGACAAAACAAATACATCCACTATACAAAGAGTTACTTGAAATCCAGCCTAATGTTCAGGCAGAAACTTAACTGTATCCTGTATAAATCATTCTCACTGCTGGAAAAATAGGATTGTGAAGGGATTTCCACCAGGACACAATTGTTGGAAGACAATTCAGAGGACTAATATTTCTTATCCACTACAAAAAGTAAGCTATACCAGTAATACTTTGAGAGACTCATATTTTCTAACTTCATATGTAAAATTAAGATAAGCTTATAGGGATATGTGATTATCTTACTTTGTTAATATGGATAGCAACTGTAAAGCTAACCGTGGAGAAATGAAATCCCTTGGAAATACTCCAGAGATCTGCTATTCTAAATTTCTTCCAAGAGTAGCTTAAACAGAACCAAAAGAAAGTATCTGTATGTGCTGATTGACATAGGGATGGTCCTGGAGGAGTTTGCACTTGAGCATATAAATGTGAAATAAAATCAAATTAGCATGCTAAGGAAATTAACTCTAATAGAAGTACATTCCTGAATAGCCCCAGACAGCAAATCCCTGGGAAGAATAACTTAAATTCTGTTTTTATTTATGAAAATAGATTCTAATAGAGTTCCACTTACTAAAAATGTTCAGACCCTTAGGCTATGCCTAAAGGCAGAGACACTATATGTGCTGTAATTCCCAACTATTTCAAGTATTTCTTCTTAAAGGTACCCTAAATATGGAAAAAAAAATACAATATAATGAGCTTGACATTCAATTACATTAACTGCATACATATGAACTAATTTCCTGTTTGAATTATTTGATAGATCTAATTAAATTACAATTTAAAAAACTATTAATTTTGCTAATAAGCAGCAGTGAATGAAGACACCTCAAAGGTAATGGTTTTATATTGCCTTTCAAAGCTTCAAACAAAACTAAACCAACTTGCTCTAACACTAATTCAGTAATGAACATGAAAGCATTTAGCATCTATAAAATCCAGAAAAGGAGTGCAAAAAGCCATTAATAATGAAGGATGAAACATCTGTAATACATCTATAAAACTTGCATTTTATGCTAGGAGAATTTAAAAAAATCTTCTATAATACAGATATAAAAATATATAATCCAGATTAAAAAGTAAAAAATAATATACACAAAACAAATAAACAAACAAACAAACAAACTTTTAGGATGCCAAGGAAGGACAATTTTTTAAGAATATGAATTCCAAAGCTTAACTTTTCTTCTATTTATTATCCCAGAATAGATTTTAATGTTTGACTAATAAACTAACTTTATTTTCTGTACAAAAGTGATTTCCCAAGAGTTGTTTTAAAATGTCACACACAAACGCCAAAGTAAACAAGCTGACAAAATAACTCTTTATTCTCATCAGCTTGTTTCAAACATGACAACAAGCCATATTAGAGATATGACATCAGAAGTCATTTTGTCTATAAGCTCAGATTTGCGGTCAATTATTTTGTAAAGGTATTCAATAGATTGTAAGATTATTTATAACTTTGCTGACGGTAAAATATCCTACTGTTTTAGTGTATTTTGATTTAACATTTAAAAGAAAAGAAACAATCTTGACGTCGAAGATTTTGACCTAGGGCTAACAAATTGCCAGGTATTGAATCTTTATTAAGGGTTAGGGATTCTTGTAAACAAGCAGTGCATATTTTTTGTGTGAATTTGCATGAACTAATTCTATATAAGTAGCCTCAACTACATTTCGAACTGCTTCATAGTCATAACAAGTTTTCAGCTTGCATTAAACTGAAGTGTTCATTACAGGAAAAAAATAACAAGGAAAAATGAAAAAAAAAATCATAACGTGGAAAGGAATCAGGTTAAATGCTGGTTAGCAAAGCCAATAAAATAAACAGAAATCTTCCAACAGCAATTGACTACTGACACTAGACTGGAAGAAATATCTCATTCTGGAGCTTCAAGGCTGATACGCTGGCAACAATTCCCAACCCATCTAAGAAATGTCCCTTTTCAAATAACATGCATTGATATTATTTCTTTATGTTAAATGAACTAACTTACTATAGCTGTGCTCCCTCTGCTTTTTGCATTCCTGCCCAGAAAGACACACAGAGATGTGAAAAAGTAAATTAAAAAAAGACAACGATAACCTGAAGTCTAAAAGTCTTTCTTCCACTGAGAAAAGAGCACAACTATGAGGGTTTTTTAATGTTAAGTTCGATAATAAACAGCACAAAATACAGATGCACAGGAATCAGAATGTACAAAACCAGGAAACTATGATCCTGCAGCTTTTACTGAGCTCGAACTGTGAGATGCATATGCTGATGTCAATACATTATTCTGAGTGGTAGAAAGAAAACTGTGAAAGCTACAAAGAGATCTTATACTGCTGTGAAATCAGATGATAAACTGGCAGCTGAAATCCGATGTCAATAAAAGCAAAGTAATGCACAAGGAAAAAAACCTAGCCTTAGCTATAGATACACAGGAATGGGCTCTAAATTAGCTATCATCACCTCAGAGAGAGATCTGGGAATCAAACTAGAAACATTTCAAAGGAAACATCAGGCTAGTGCTCCGTAGCTGTCAGAACTGGAAGCAGAATGATACGAGTTACTAAGAAAAGAACAGAGAACAAAGTAGAAAAAAAAGCCCACCATCATGAAGCTATGCAAGCCACAGTATCTACCTAGGCAGTTTTAAAACTAAAAAGATGCAGTTGTACTAGAAAGGTTCGAGGAAAGGAAAAAATAATGCCAAATCACTGGAACACCTGATGACGACATATATATATATACATATATATCTATATGTACATACACCACACAATAAAAGAACTAAGAACTTAATACAAAATTTCCTGATGCAACAAACTTTGAAGACTGAAAAGACAACCAACTGGCTGAAGACAAAGCCCAGTGGAGGATGGAACATGCAGTCTCTTCACCAGTAAGTTATTTGAGACTACCAGTGTTAAGAGGGTACTGCTAAATTCTTGCTGCCCTCTTTGGCTTCCTTCCCTCCAGCACTACAGGATAATGGACTACAGAGAGCTGCCATTCTCTAACCTTGCCTTGTAAGCCAGTATAATATGACTTTCTGGACACATCACCCTTTGCTACTCACTGATAAGACTTGTGAGTTTAGTTGCAAATATCTGACAAGATCATAAGTTAGTATTATGACAGGGCAGAAGGATGAGCAATAACGTAATAACAGATTTTAGTATTTGATTAACTATTCTAGAGTTATCAGCAAGCAAATTTACTCTGAAGCAGATGTGATATGTTACTCCTCTCTCATTATGGCAAAACTGCATATAATTTTCTATTAAATTACCTGTCGCTCCATATGAGATATCTGCTACCAGGTCTTTTATTTTTCTTTTTTACTTGCAAAAGTAAATGTTTCCTCACCAAAATTTTGAAAACTCTTTCTCACCAAACACATGGAGAAAAGGAATGTAAATAAAAGTCCTGCACCAATTTGGATGTCAAGGAACTCTGGTTAGCAGGCATATTTATCTTATGTTTTAGGCAACTGGTAGCATTTCCAAGTTCTTTTCATAAGAGTGGAAATAATTGATGAATATATATTAATGGCTGTATGAGAAAAGTGCTGAAGATTGAAAGTAAGTTCTACAAAAAATGGTCAGAAATAAGGAAACTCTGGACCTGCTGAGTTCACTAATGTCTTCCTTTAGGAGATTAAATAATCAAACTGGTTGAGGCATACATTATGGGTAAAAAGAAACACTACTTTTCTTGTACTAAAACATTAAAAAGCAGCTCCATGGAAGACAAAAGTAAGGAAATATTCAGTGACATATAGCAATATTGACTTCTCCTGTTTCACCTTTCTGGATCAGGTTCTACCATCCATCACAAATATGAGAACAAAATGGGCTTCTGTTTCTATCTTCAGTTGAATCTATACCTGTTCTTTTTATTTCAGCTAGATTCAGAGCTAATTACAGCTTTTACTCTCTTGGAAAGGCATCCTATTACCACTGCAATTATTCAGTTCCTCTGTATTGCCTTTTGATTCACCTCATTAGCCACCTCTAATTTTACTTAATCAGGCCACAGTGTTTAGCTTCTTGTCCTTGACTCCACCCTCTCCTCATCCTCTATGTCCCTCTATGTCTTCTTTCTTCTATACTCCTGCTACTTTATATAAAACCCCAGCATTCAGTAACAACTACAAAAAAACCAAAAAAAACCCCAAAAAATAAAACAACACAACAAACCCCCTAAAAAGTAAACATCATGAAAATACCACAGTCTAAGGTAATATACTAAAACATAAGTAAATATATAAAGAGGAAAAAGAAAAGATCTTTGGACACTCACAAATGTTAAAAAGCTGATAGGACTTCCTCTGCTTTGTGTTGACTTGCTCCAGACCTTCACTCTTCCTTCTCTTCAGCATGCTTGTCTGCACACCCACACTGCTTAGGGTCTTTTCTGTAGTTCTATCCCCTTCACATCTTTTCCCTTCAGACTCTCTCTCCATCACAAATTGTTATCTGGCTCTACCATCTCTCAACACAACTTAATTCCTCTACAACCCTATAGAAATTAACAAAACTGGAATGAGATTATATTAACTATTAATTATTATTTTGAGTTTCCACAGAGTTCAGTATAATAAAGGACTGTAGTTCTCCTTGTGAACTACCATGGCAGCCATCAACAACAACAAGAATCTTGTCAATCAGCTTTTATAAATGTACCAATTTTTTTCAACCTTTATAATTTTGACTCACCTAAGAATTCAAAGCCTTTGCCCTGAACCTGCCTTCATTTTGCTATGCAGGATGTGACACACTTTTGGTGGGTGATGGAAGAAAATAACAGTAATAGACTAAATTATGAACACATCATTATTCTTCATAACATGCATTTATGAAATCTAATGTAAATAGGCTACTGAGTAATCTCCCAGACTTAAAACGTTTGGGTTTTTTTTATCAAATGTACGAAAAGTGCTATTTTCTTTTTATTTTGGTGAAGTACTGATACAGATGCATCCAGCAGCAACACTTCATTTTCATAAAAAAATTCTTATTTATGATTACATCTGCAACTGTACTATTGAAAGTCTACCAGAAAATAGTAACTATGCAATCTGCACCTGAAACAGGTATCAGGGCTGCTCTACTGAAATCTGTGATTAAATACTTTCATACATAAGGAATCTGTATAAAATATATATTAAAAAAACCAAAACAACATAAAAATTTGGATTCAGTAGCTACTGATAATATGAGAGAAAACAGGAAAAGCCTTCAAAGGTAGTTATGTTGTATATTTTCTCAAAATGTCTTCAACTGCTCTTAATGCAACTCTCATAAGCTACTAGTTATCTCTACTTACTCAGCCGCTCTGCCTCTGCAGCATAATAAAATTCTGGTATGATGATAGTCCATCCTATTAATGAAAGTATTATGGACACAGATGGCTATCAAGGATACAGATTGCTGAACACCAGGACCCATTTTCTAGCTGATATCATACAGTATTTAGAGTCAACAAATCTGGGACACAAAATAACTTTGTAGAAAGCAGGCAAAGGATAGGGAAAAGAGAGGGAAAGGAGTATCAACCCCATTCACATTCTAATTAATAACTTCTTTTTAATTGGTAAATTCTTCTAAAAATCATTCAAGTGGATTGAACCTTACATCATAACAGTACAGTCTAGGAAGAGGAAAAAATAAATGTCTTAATTCCAATGGGAAAAAAAAGTGCTAATGACAGTAACAATCCATTATTTTTACATATTTGAGCATACTTAGTAATAGTCTTATAATTTTCTTAAACCTCACTTTCGCAAACATCACAAGCAATTTATACTGCTGTAACTTCAATATTTACTGTACTTTTTTCTTTATGCTTATCATGAGTATATGTCTACTCTGATATATTTTCATAAAAGATGTCCCCTGCATATTGTGTAGTATCATACACAACTTTTCTGTAATATTTCATTTAGGGTAAAATATCTTATTCAACTGTTCGTCAGCGCAGAAAACCGGGACATTTTATGCTAAGGGACAACAAAAACCAGAGGCAACAACTTCTCTGTGGAAAATCTAATATGTAGGTGCAGTATTCTTAAAAATTGAAAATGTGAATCTTAAAAAATGTGCAAACTAATATTTCATTGAAGTTCCGTAATTCTGAAAAAAAAATCAAAAAATTAGGTTGAAAACTGAAACTAGCAGGAAGATGTCACATTTCTAAATCTCATAATAATATGATATAATATGAATTCAAAGGTCAAAGATGCAGGAATGCTATTTTTCACTATTTTTCATTATTTTAAAAGGCAAACACAAAGGGGAAAAAAAACGCAAAACAATATCTTATATTAACAATCCAAAGTAAAAGTAAAAAATTCCAGAGTACAGAAAAAATCCAACCCATAATGAGAAGCCGTCTGAACCAAAAATGAATATTTTCATCTACACCTTTATATGAAACAGAATCAAAAACTTTCTGGCTTAACAGCCCATGCAAAGCTAAGGATGAAGCAGAAGCCACACCCCACATACTTCATCTGATCTATAGACATGCTTTGAGAAAACTGTGCATCCAGAACTCAATGGGCTAATTCAGAATTAAGTGCAAGTAAGACTATCACCTTTTTTAAAAAAACCCAGGAGGTTCCACTTGTAATTTTTTCAAGTTAAAAGCAAAGTTAGAAATGCAGCTTTGAAAGGTTGTAAAGAGACAGTTTGTATAATTAAATCAAGGTATTCACCTTTGTATACTGCATCTCAAAAAAAGTTACCTTGAGTCTTTTTATGTGCTTATTTCTATTTATGTGCTAATTTTATGGAACCCTGTTTCACATGAACCAGCAGATTACAAACTGCCACTTGCAGTATCTTCCACGCACAGTTCATTTCACCTGTATGCCCAAATCTACTGCATTGCTGTGGCTGAGTCCATAGCATTACACAGCCTAAATTACATCATTAAAGGTATAACTTTATGAAAAGCTAGGAAAAGTAAGAATTTAAAGAGTCAGCTTCAGCCCCAGAACATACATAAACACACACAATGAGGGGGGAAAGACTTAACTTATCCAAATGAAATATGGCTTCAGAAACAGGCTACTGTGAATTTGGAAGACTAAGAAGTGTGGGTAGGATATAGTATTACTGTGGCAGCGACACAGAGCTGAAGGTCACATTCCTAGAGAAAGCAGAGTTTCATTACTCGCACTGTATAAACAGCATTATTTTCGGATTTTGTTGTCCATTTTTCATCCAGATTAATCCAGAACAGTAGATCCAGAAGTGATCCAAGATATCATAGGTGTGCATACATGTTAATATTTTTACATAAAACTCTCTATTCTAAATAAAAGTCTGCAGCAGATTATTAGTGGATTACAGGGGAAAGTACACTGTTTACAGTAATTGCTATGTAAAAATCTTCAAAAAATGGAAACCATTAATATAAAAAACTTGATAATTCCAATTATTTTTACATGAATCTGAATCTCTTCTTCAAATTTCTTTCTTACGGGAAGCTTGTCACTGCATTGATCCCGTCATATTTTTATTACATCTAGCTATCCAAATGAGTACTGATCCAGTAAATTCAAATTCAAGGAAACAGGTTCATTAGCTTCAATAGCATTCTTAATTTGACAAAGAGGTTCAAGTATGTGAACCTTAAATTATAAGAAATATCAAGATAGGAATCATGTCGCTCTGTCTGGGTAGGCTTTTTTATTAATTCCATAATAGGATCTAGACTAATCCTCATGTTCCAGATATAGTCATCAACATCTGAAAGGGAAGCAAAAACTATTTCAAATACAGAAACCTCTCCATAATCTTTGTTTGAATACTGGACACAATGTCATTTTAGAATTTCCTACACAAAGAACTGGCACCACTTAATTCATAATAAATTAGTTTAGCCATTGTAATAGATGGATGGCCTCTTACACTGGTTTAAACCTGACTTGAGTCCTCTGGCTTGTCCCGGAAACTACTCTCATGGGTATAATTAGCAGCTTAGGACAATTACAATAGCTAAGTTACTTTGTACACTGAGGCTTTTTTACCTGCAAAGTCATCCTCGACCAGGAAAGTAATTTCGGAGCAGAAGCACTAATTGTTGGGGTGTTTTGGCCTTTCAGCACCTAACTCATTCATTCAATGCCACATAGTAACAGACATATAAAGGGATTTTATATTTACTATATATAATATAGAGATAAATATGAAACCCACCATACAGTTATGACAACATAAACTCTCATATTGTGCACAGTACTTACAGAACTGAAGGCAGCATGATGTTCAGTACATACATTTCATTTCCAAATACATAAACCAAAGAGGTCTGAACTGTGTAAAGAGGTTCAAAATTAGTTGGGCTCTATGTTGCCTATCAGAATACCCCAAAATGTGCTAGATCAGTATTTGATGCTGTTAATAAATGCAGACAATGCAGTTCATATCACTGGTAAAGGAAGACAACGCTAACTCAGCACTTTTTAGTTTAGGATTGTGAAATCACAAAATAATTGAAGTCTGATGTGAATAAAAATGAACAAAGTTCAGGTACTTAAAATATTCATACATTCCACTTCTAATGTGTGACAAATGCAAAATTGCAAAACCCAGTTCATTTGCATAAAGAGTCTAAGACTTGCTTTTCAGCAAATCTGGTACTGAAAGTCTATCAGTATTTTTTAACAGTGAAGACCTACGCTACTATTCTAAACCCATACCTCTTCCTGCCCCAAGACTGCCAAGATTTGGCAGTTTATCTGCCTGCTGCCCACCACTTCATCAGAGAGCTGCCAACATTCAAATTGAAGCTACTACCCAGTCTGCCTGTAGTTGAAAATAAAAATTCAGATAGAGCCTATACAGAAACACAGATTAAGAGACAAACAGACATCTGTGAGAGTTTTTGAACTTGCCTAAGATGAAATGCACAGAGAAAAATGTTGATATTATTAGCTAAAACATGATATGTTCCTGATCCAGTTTCACAAAGCTGGATCTCATTAAAATTGGGTTCCAGCCACTTGGTACAAAGCATGATTAGTCTTACGAAGGAAGCTTAAACTCCATCTGGGAAGAAATTGCTGATGCTCTTCAGGGAGGCAACAGGCCCTTCCAGAGGGACCCCATCAGGTATTAACCCCCACATAACACTGAATCTGTTTTATATACATTTGAGGCAGGGCTATGCTGGGACCTACACTTAGTGCTCCAACCTCCCTTCCCTGTTCCAAGGCTGGCAATTCCCTTGGCTTTATACTTGTATATAATGATTTGACTTCCAAAACTTACATCAAAATTCTGACCTAACGCTGATAAAGCATGAATGTAAATACTGAGTCTAGGTTAACTTACTTTTAAAAAGCTGCTCAGAATTTGTCAATATTCTTAGCAAGCACTCAATGTTTTATGCTTAGAAAAATTAAAAATTCAGTAACTCATTCAAAGCCGAAGTCTGAAGTTTAAAATATGCTTGCTGCTTTCTTCAGAAGACATCTATCCTACCAAAGAAAGCCTGTTTTAAAATTATTTTCATTTGTATTACATACACCCCAGACAGTAAGATTTAAATATATATATATATGTTTTAAAAAGAGCTGATTATTCTCAATCTCAGGAGGACTGAGTCCTCCAATATTGTAGAACCATTACATGATATAACTGGATAGAAAACAGGTGATTTTTTTTTCTAATGGCTATTGTTATTCTGCTAGTGCTAGTCAGTGCATCAAAACATCCTATGACAACTGAAATAAAAAGAATTTTTAGACTTTTCCTTCTTATAAAACAAAACCACAACACTCCATATCTGTTCTTTATCTGAAACATATAAAATTTTAATTTATTTTTCCTTTGTGATGCACAGTCTAGACTGATACATCTTCGTTCATATTCAATTGGGGCTTCAAAAGGGATGAGCAAGGGTAGAGGTTCTCTGTGGATGCCCTTCTAGTAAGGATGTTCGAGGAACTGCTGAAACTCTCAAAGACTACTCTGAAATAAGTGGATGGAAACTCCACTTTTCCACTTCCACCTCATCTGAAAGTACAAAGAAGCTTGGAGGGCTTTCCTCTTTATTCTACTTCCCAGAATCTGGGTAATTAACAAGAAGCACCTACATACCCTTATTTGCTTGGATTCTGTACAAACAATGACTTGGTCTATTATTAGACTGCATGCATTTTTAGTCTAGGACTGTATGAAACTGACTTGTGAAGCAGCGTGCATGCCTATGATACTGTAAAAATAACACAACAGTAAAACAAGTTATAGAATTAAAAAATACAGACATATTGAAGTTTATCTATGATATGAAAATGCCTGGGTTTGTGACACAAAGGTTTTTTCTTCCTGCAATATGACTTCAACACATAACCCCAAGGGAAACACAGCTTTTTTGCATCACCATAAATAGGTGGTTTTCTAAGATTCTCTGTTCCAAAAGGGCATTTTCTCTGAATCAGCCCTCTGCAGACTACTCTGAAAAGAGACAGACCAAAATGCTTAGCATTAACTACTCTGTTCCAGGTGCTTGGTGTAGTAGTGCTATTAATGTAATCACTAATTTAGCAATCAATTTTAACATTTTCTAAGACTCCTCTGACACGTCATCTATCACCACAGATATTAAACCTAAGGTTAGTAAAAAGTAAAGTGGCACATAACTTTAAAATGCCATTTCTAACTGTGTTATAGTCTTTCTTGATTCACTTTTATGAAACACTTTGTTTATAGTTCTCTATGCTTAATGAGATTATTGGTGGGGTGACTATTCCTTGACCGTGCTGCCTTCTCATAGTGCCAGAAATGTCATTTAGCTATAGTTTTATCTCCACCATTGATGTCAGGGGTATTTACAAACGCTCATCTCCCTATATTCTCTTACACTCACTGGAAACAAACATGTTGCCCTGACAGAAGCCCACCTTCACACATGAATAGTTTTCAAAGTTTCTCTTTTCCCATTCTTCTGGGGATAACTGGAAGGTAGGATGATAACCAGAGGGGGTAATATAAACATGTTACATTTTTTCCTTAAACTGCCTCTAATCAGTGAAGACATTGGCTTTTCCAGAAGGCAATCTGAGCAGCTGATGACCCGAAATGTTTACACACAATACATTCAAGCAGAAAACCTACCCTGCTAGTCATCCTATGTTCTCTTTAATCCCATGAGAGGAAAAAAGAAAAGCTTTCAGAAGTGATTCCAATATTGACACTACGTGATTTCTGACATGCCCATCTCATATTACTGTCTGCAAAAGGAGTTTACAGTGACTGAACTCCTGAATTTAGGAATGTTATGTTGACCTACTGCCTGAAGTTAGGTAATGAATCAGACTGCAATCACACTGCTGTGGCTGTTGATAGCGCTCTGCCTCATGATATCAAGCACAGAAAACACTCTCCAGTGATTCAGTGCATGTTTATGCTAATGAATAATATGGTCTCTAGTATTTTGTCCAGTTCAATTTAAAATGTCTGTAGTAATTAGGCTTCTAGTCACTTTCTCTGAAAATTGTTCCACAATCTAATATCACATAACTTCCAACCATTATTGTGTGCTGCAACTACCATCAGTGCTCATAGATGAAAGAGGATTAGACTACATGGGAGACTGCATAGGAATGTCAAGGAAGTAAAGGGAATGAAGCTGCTAGCATTGATGAACTAATGCACCCAATGAAACACTAGGAAGCTGAAGGTGTTGTCTTTCAGATGAAATGTGAAAGCAAGGCATTAAGCATTAAAGGCAATTAAAGTTCTCTCAGCATTCCCTGCACAGTATCAGTGTTAACCCCTGGTTCCTGGCCAACATCCAAATCACTTAAATAACTCTGCTTTCCTAAATATTTCCCTATCATTTAGAAGTATAGCCATCTCTTAACCTGAAATAGTACATCGATGCCAGGTTTAACCTCAAAGGAGGATACTTATGAGTGAAAAGTATTTCCAGTTTGGTGACTTTGTTATAGGTACAAGGCTTACAAAAGTATTTTATCTTCAATTACATTTTATTCCCTATTGCCCTGGCACTATTTCCCTCATATATCCAAAGTGTTTTGTCTCAATCTGTGGTGCGTAATCCTTTGGAAGCTTGTAAAAAATAATCTGCCTATTTGTGCCATAACTATTTAAACCTTATTCTGCTACATCCCTGATTTATTACTCCATAAACATCCTTAGATCATGAAGGGAGATCAGTAGACCTACCTACCATCAAGAAGCAGTTGATCTCTAAAACCAAAAAAAGGTCCTCAGCCTGAGAACACATAAACCTATACTGGGCCTGACTTTCAAGCCATGATTAGTATTCACCCTTTGCTATCTTATTGCTGAACAACGAACTGTTTTGTGGCAAAGACTAGCACTATGCAAAATCCTGGTCTGCATCTTTATGCCAGATCCAGTCATAGATTCAGAGAATCACTGAATATCTCAATTTGGAAGGGGCTCATAAGGATCATCAAGTACAACTCCCTGCCCCTTGAAGGACTAACAGAAAACCATATGACAAAGAGCGCCATCCAGACAGTCCTTGAACTCTGACTGGATTGGTTCTGTGACCATTTTCCAGGGAAATCTGTTTCATTGCCTGACCATCCCCTCAGTGAAAAGCCTTTTCCAGGTATCCAATCTGACCTTCCCCTGATGCTGCTTCATTCCATTTCCTTGTGTCATAACACTGGTCACCAGAGAGAGGAGATCAGGATCTACCCTTCTTCTGCCCACCTTGAGGAAGTTGTAGATTGAGAAGTGGTCACCTCTCAGCCTTCTGCAAGCTGAATAAATAGCTTCTCTTAAGTCTAGATCTCAAGACCTGTCATCATGCTGGTCAATCTTCTCTGGACACAGTCTAGCAGTCTGGTGTCATTCTTATATTGAGGCACCCAAAACTGCCACAGTACTTGAGGTGAGGCCTCAGTTGTTTGAGTTTAGGTACCAAATACTTCATAATGTAGTGAAGCCCTTAACTATCATCCTTCATGAAAATATGCCTTTAAGGTAGTTATCAATATGTGTGATAACAGCATTTTGGTGGCTTTTTTTATACTGCTTGCTTGCTTTTTTTGTCATGTCTTTACTTATTCTTTTTGTTCATTCTCAGTAAAAGAGGAAACCTAACTTATCTCTCCATATTTCTTATAGACACATCTGTGTTGCCATTAATGGGTGCAGCTACTGATACATTCCATTTTATATTGCTCAATTTCTGTCTTGGGGTTAAACAATGGCATTCTTCCCCAGCAACACTTCAGTCTCTAACTGAGACTTAACATTCATGATCAAATAGAACAAATGTTTTCTATACAAATATGTTTATAAGCTTTTGCTAAGTTTGTGATATTATTCAGATAGGAAATATCCCTCAACTTCCTTTGGAATGTCATGTGTAGTCATTTTTGAGCTGAAAGCAAAGCAACTGGACCATGCATAGGAAAGGAAAGCTCTGACTAACAGAACAATTTTACTTCCATTGTCAGTAACTAGGAAAATCTACAGTTATGACTGAAATGTCTAGAGGCAGCCAAAAGAAAAAAAAGCGTTGTACATGCTGTGATGCGTCTCTAAGTACAGCTGCATTTGTGACTGCACACATGGATGTTTGGCTGAGGAAAGGAAGGCAAGAATTATTATTTATTTAAATCATATTGAAAATTAAGTTTTATACATATGGCGGTGGCAAATGCATAGCTGCTATCCTTCCTTATTATTTATTTAAAAATAAAAAAAAAATAAAAGTATTTCTAGGTAGGAATAAATAGAAATCATTAATATTCTAAGGTACAGATTAAGATAAGTACTCAATGAGCATATACAGTGCTTGGAACACTTCAGATACATCATAAAAAATAAGTGCAAAAAGACTGCCAGAGCTCAAGAAGTTATACTAAAACTTATAAGGCTTATTGTTTATATAAGGGTGCATAAGCATTACTTATTTCATTTCTTGAAATATATTCTAATAGTGTATTACATTATTGCATCCTACCAGTAACATATGCAGCATTAAATACGACCCCTGGTTAACAATTCTATGATTTTTTAAAAGCCCTGAGGATAAACAAAACTGACTTATTCTTTGGAAAATAAACTCATGACCATTTCAGAATATTCCCAGGCAAATACTATACCATCACATACACATTTCTTCACTGTATCATGTGGACTCTCACCCAGTAGTAATATTAAGTACTTAAAAATCAGGGATTTAATTTTGAGAGGTATTAGATATCTCCTATACAGAAGGTCTTCTGTACACACTGGATACTCCATGAGCTTAACTGGTTAGTATACATGAATCTTCAAAAATATAAGAAACAGCCAAACTTTTCTGTGATTCTGCAACTGAAATGTTGGTATGGACAGTGTGTTTGATACCTGAGTTTTCTATCCAAATTGAGAAAAGAAAAACAGAAAATGGATTATATTGTCTTTCAGACCCCACAGAACCAGCAGAATTTTATTAGGATAATTTTTCCAAAATGTTCATTACAGACAAAATATTCTCCAGTTTAAAGCAATTGTCTCTCTTTCCAGTCTCTCAAGAAGAACAAGACAAGTTAGGTACATTTTCTAGCCTGTTTAACTTCATAACTACCTACCAGTATAGTCAATTGTTTTGCTACCACCATTATGTAATTAATACTATACGCCCAGGGTCAAAGGGAATCATAAAATAATAGGATGGTTTAGGTTGGAATGAATCTCCTGAGATCATCTCGTCCAAACCCTTTGTTATGGGCACAGACACCTTTCATTACATCAGGTTGCTCAAAGTCCCTTCTAACTTGACTTCAAATGTTTCCAAGGATGGGACATCCACAACTTCTCCATCATGGAACAACCTGTTTCACCACACCTGTCCCACCACCCTCATCTTAAAAACTTCTGCCTTATTTCCAATCTAAAGATACTAGTTTTGAATTCACAACAATTGTCTTTGTACTGTCACTAAAGGCCTTGGTTTTTTCTCTTTCTTATAAGACCCCTTCATACATTGAAAGGCCACTATAAGATCTCACTAGAGCCTTCTCCAGGAGGAACAACCCCAACTCTGTCTACCTTTCTTTCAAGACAGGTGTTTTCATGACCAATTAGTCCCACTCTCTTTCTAGGCATAAATCTTCTACATTATACAATACTTCTGGTCCACCAAAATGTCTATATAATGTTATTAAGTCTCCTTTTAATTTAAGATCCATACTGCTTTTTCTATTGGTTTTACTTGTTTTAAATTGACATACTTTAAATGCAACAAAGTTAAATGTATAATAATTACAGTGAGGAAACATTTGAAAATACCTGTAATAAAACCAAGATAAAATAATATAAATATTACAATAACAAACATATTAAATATTCTTAATATAAAAGCAAAAGTTCCCATTTCAGAAAATCGTTATAATTCTATCTTTTCCCCCTTATATGTATAATTTAGAAAGATGAAGCTCTCCAGGTATTAAGCAATTTTGTTTCAAGTGCATGACCTAGGATTCTATTAATGATCAGTTCTGACCCTTACACCTCCCCATAGACTCCTAGAGATAATGAGAAGAGTAGGAAATTATTGATTGAAACTGATGTGGCTTCCTTTTAGATCCTGAGTTTCTGTGTTAAACAAAATCAATCAATGCCAACTGAATAGCATGTTAATCATAATGTATGAACAACTTATTCCAGCTAACTTCCTATGGAAAACAATATTGATATAATGCTTAAAAACAATTAAATATTATTAAAACTTAAAAAAAGTAAAATAAACAAAAAACAAACCACACTTTTATTTCTAACATAAATTGTCTGGACACTTTGAATTCAGTTACACGAGCTCCAGCCAGCCTAACTTAAAGAATTTTGGATATCTGGATTGATCTCCTGGGTTTTCTTGTAGCACTTGGTAGACATAAAAGTAACCAGGACTCAAATCCAGGGCATAAGAATCTTGTAATCACAGAATTCAGGTAAGCAAATTAATGATTGTGATCCTGTTTTTCTCAAGCAATTAAACTACTACTCTTATACCACTTTTTCTCATCACCTGCTTCTATTTTCTGGAGAAAATTGTAGTTTATTTTTTAGTTATAAATACATATTGGACAGAAGTACTGGAATCTACTGAACATTTAAATGTTCATCTTGTACTTCTCGGGATACTATACTTGTATTCAATGCAATGCTTTGGTATAACAAATCTTATTTTCAGATATATGCAATTCTTGTGAAAGAACACAAATCATGGGTGCATCCGTAGGCAAACTGTTATCAAAAATGATTTGTCACTTGCTTTAAAACAAGTTTAAAATAGCAAAGGTACTGGACAAAAATAGAAAATAATTGCTATCTTCCAATCTCTCACAGGCTCCAGCTTAAAAACTGATGAAGCTTGACCAACACACAGGAAAATTACTCTGGTGATAAACCAGATGCTATGTTGAAATAAAATATCAAAGTAATGCAACTGAGGCAATTTCTATGGAATTTGAGCTCAAAAAAGGGACTAGGGAATGCTAGTTGTAAATAATAGTAACATAATGAAAAGTGCAGGCAAACTACTGTCATAATGCCACAAAAACTACATTCATGAATAAAAATTACATCACAACCAAACATACCCAATACACATTATGACTCCTGGATGTAGAAATGAAGCAATCAACACTAAATCAAGCTTTAAATCAGGGTGAATATTGATGCCATTTTTTCAGAATGCATTACCAATCTGCCATACTTAAAGACTGCTAGGAAAAAATACAAAGTAAATCAACTCACTGCATCATAGGGAAACATTTCAAGAAAATATCTGTTCTTTATTCTCTGCTCAGATCAAATCCTAAACACTGCATTTTCAATTTCATGAACTCCAGTTTTATCTGACATTCACTGTCTTTCCTTTCTTAGGAAAAGACCTTAGGTGATGTAGCAGTGGAAAGCGGAGTGGATTTTGGTAATCAACTCAGGTCTTACTTTCAGACCTACACTGACAAGTGCAATCTCAGACAATATTTGTGAGGTTTAAGAGCCCTTAAATTACTTACTCCTTTTGCTGCAAGAATTGACACTTGCATTTAACAGATCCAGGAAATATATGGCATAACTGAATATATTCTAAGGTACTTCTCGCCATGGAACAATGAGCAACTGGTAGCCAGGTACAACATGATGCATTTTAAGGCTGTAAGAATTACCAGTTTTGGTATTGAATTTTCAAGTCACTCTCTTGCCAGAAGCTGTAACACAATGGTTAGCTAACACTTTCTTGTTAGTAGGTTTGGAGGTCACACTTACTATGCCTGCTTCCTCTGCAAATGACTTTACATTAATTATTAAAGGTCTACGGTCTAATTCTACTACCTTTACTTTAAAAATAATGCCATTAAAATCAAGCCTATATAAAAATAAAATGAAAAGAACAAAATATGTTCGAGCTTTTTTTCTTTTTGTTTGCAAAAATGAAATCTGAAATAGAGGTTCTATTCCTAACATCAAGCATAATGCAAATAAAGGAAAGTTTGCAAAAGTACATTCCACATCCTATTTAAGAAAACTCAGAGAAGTAGTCATTTTTTGTTTGGAAAACAGGATTCTTTGTTGTAAAAAAAAAAAAAAAAAAGAAAAAAAACATTGACCAGCAATTATGTTTACTTTTTACATTCCTAAGCCAGCAGTATCTGTCTTAATCTCAGAGGAAAAAAATAGCTTTTTTCAGACATAATTTTGTGCTACTTTCATGTCATGTTTAAATAAAGCATTAAGTGCTTGTGTTTGAAACACTTTATTCTAAAATTAATATAAACAGTACAGAAGAAGCCAGTATATATTCTTTAAAATATGAGCCTGGTAAATTCACAGATGGACATTTATCAGTCAATGGCAAATTTATCTGCCAGCTTTACTTCCAAGCAGCAGATTAGAGATAAAATGAAGTGCTCACTTATTCTCACTTATTATATTGATAGTATGTAATCCTATTTTTTTTTTTAACCTACAGATCAAAGATTTGACTTTTCCCTTTTTTGAATCTGGGAATTTGACAGACAATTCTAGGCATCCTTAACCTTTTGGAGCTCTGATTACAAAACATCTCTATCATCCCTAAGTGTCCAGGAAAGTAAAGCAGCATGTCCTACAGATCTTGCAATCATTCTTAGCAAATGACTCAACATCATAACTATAAACATTTCTCAAAATTATGAAGAACCATGTTATTAGATCTTTTGAAAACTATGTCATAGAATCATAGAATACAAGGTGGAAAGAGACCTCAAGGATCATCTGGTCTAACCTTTCTAGGCAAAGCCACAGTCTAGACAAAATGACCCAGGCACCTTGTCCAACTGTGTCCAACATTGGGAAATCAGCCACCTCCCTGGGGAGATTAATTCAATGGCTGATTGTTCTCATTTTCAGAAATTATCATTTCGTGTCTAATTGGAATGTCCTCAGCAGTAACTTGTACCCATTATCCCTCACCTTTTTCACGTGACTCATTGTCAAGTTTTAAAAAAAAATTAATTCCAGTATTTAGAAAAAAAATATTAAAGGGAAGCTCTGTTTTTCAACTGATGAACTTCCCAGGTTTTTTTTCAAATGTGGAGTACTACATAAAGAACCTTCTCTGATTACACCAACTACAGATCCTGTCATCTAGTTCTCTGTTTTCATAAAATGATGATCAAGCACATTGAAAGCAAAAGCAGAATTTGAAACAGTCTTTTTAATGAGTTGCTCCTAAAAATAAATAAATATTATTTCGAATATCAGATTACCTCAAACCTTCCATACTCAGATAAGTTGATACAGCAACTGGAGGATGAGGTGTAGTCATTTCTTCATACCAACAAATGCATTCCAGCTATTTACGTTTAATTGTAAGACACCAGTGAATTAAGGCAAGGCACAGAAACAGTGAGTACAAGAGAGTGCTGGTTTACCTCATTTATCTTAGGCACTTAGGGTGAGATACATTTCTCTGAGAAGGTGCCTTTTGCTCCTTACTGGGCATAAAGGAAAGCTGGAGTTACTAACTTTGGATACCAAAGTTACAGCAAATCAAGCTCACCATAGGCCCAAACTGGCTGAGGAAAAATTACATTTTATTCCTATCAGCTAGTGCAAAACTCTTTTTTTTTTCCCTTACAACTTTTTTGTTTTGAAATAGGAAACATATGTTCAATTTTTTAATTGCTAGTAAGCATTTTTCCTAAAGTTACAACTATAAATGACAAAATAAAATCATTCCTTTCTTAAGCAATTAAACCTTATGATCTTACAATGAAACAGGAAAGGAGAATAACTGGATATAGTACTATATTATGAAAGAGACAGCTAAGAAACTGTCTTACAAAGTACTAAAAACAGTGAAAGGAAAATGCAAAAATAGAATGTGCATGATGTTCTATATTTAGTTTTGTGGGTAGGCTCTGAAATCTCCTTTGAGCTGCCTTCTTTGATAATCACTGGTACGACCAAATTCTGAGGCAACAGTAGGGTATTCTCAGCAATATTTTTATCTGAGGACTCAAACCAGTTAGTATTCAAAGGCAATCCATGAATTTATTATAGTTCTATACATGTGTCTTTTTCTTTTTTACTTTTATTAACTGAGACTAGATCAAAACATACAATTTTGCATCACTATTTTCAATATGTCTCCAATTTCATTTTTAAGGTGAATACTTGCTAAAAGTCTTGCAAGGCAGACCTGTCTTGAAGATTTTCCACTGTTAACACAGCTGTAACAGAGAATTTAATTTGTCTCAAAAAATTGTTCCATACTGAAACATTTGCCTACCTCCCTGTATGTGAGCAGTTTTCCAGCTGCATGCTATCAGTGCCTTTGCAGTGAATATCATTTTAAAGACAGAAGGAATGCTGGACATACGAAGTATATTCAGATACTGTATTCCAACTATAGCATCAGTGTTTTCTTCAGCAACACTAAATATTAGCCTGCTTGTGGCATAAGACCCTTGAGGCCCTTTTGCAGCATTTTTTAATGGTATAAAGAATAAAAAGTAGGGGGAAAAAGGATGGCATTTCCCTGCTGATCCTATCATAGATGCAAAATATAAGAGTACCATGCCCCTAACATTCAACTGCATATCAAGCTAAAATGAAACTAAAATTTCCAATTAAAATATGCAGTTGAAATCTCTATAGTATTAGTCAGTAATACAATTTGGGTTAATTTCAATGGTATTGCAATTGCTAGTTAGGACACATGAAAATTTCTTCTATAGTGCTTTTCTTTTTTTTTTTTTTTTAATATGAGACACTACCAGTTTACACCACTCTTGTATTGGCAGAAACTGATTAAATAGATTTTTGCTTCTTACCATCAACACACGCTGGCCTTGCTCTTGTTGTACCGGCAATCTGTCCTTTTTTACATGCACAGCGAGCTGTTTGTCGGGCTATAGTCCTTCGGGGCTGACTGCTATCTCTGTCCAAAGTAACAATCTCACATGTACCTGCAGCCAGTTGACCTGGAAAAAAACCAGCAACAGGTACCAGAGTCACTGAATGCACTACAGGCAATCTATTACAGCCGAATAGAGTCACGGCCCTAAGTCACAGCAGACACTCCACAACAAATGGGCAGCCAGCTGATGGATACAATAAAACTGAGATGACACACAATTTTTCTTTGTGGTGGACATATGAAAACGCTGCAAACTGGTTCTGTCAGAAAATGATTATTGTTCCATAAAAGCCAGAGAGTTGAGGTTACACAGGTTACTTTTACTTCCATCAGCTAAGTAAAGGAACAACCTTTCACAGCAATCAAATTTAAATGGTGTGCTCTTTACATACTTTCAGAAAAGAAATTATAAAGGATATGGAAAATAAAAACGTCCCAATATGTTCACAAATGCAGTGAAGTCTTAACTGCTTCATGTGTTGGTTTTGAAAGAAAAAAAATTTCAAAGCTTTCCCATGTTTGCCAAATAGTCAGGCTCTTGCTTCAGCTAAACTGAATTCTCTACCTGACTCATATTTGATGTAGCTTTTATTTTCTCTTTTCTTTTCTTTTACTAAATTTACTATGTAACTATCTTCCAAATGACTTAAATGACACTGCACCCTTAGCTCATTAACTGCTTACTTTTTATTGACTTCTACAATATATGTAGCTTTTCCTGAATACTAAGGAAATATAGACAACCTAATTCTGAGTTTGGACCATGCTATGAGAGGCAAAACAAAAAGGGCAAAAAATTACTGTATGAAATAAATTATTCTCCAGTAAATGATATACATCTATAGTGATGTACTTCCTCTGGTACAATCAATAGCAGGCTACTAGTGTACCAAGGACTACCTGTTACATGCAAGAAAGATACAGTATGAATTTCAATGTGTAGAAAGACTGAAGAAACTTCCCAGCTATCACTTTATATTACATATAATGTCTGGATTTTATGGTGCAGTAGTAAAAGTGCATAAGTGTATCTGCAAATTTCAAGCTTACTATGTTTTGTTCTACAAAAAAAAAAACAAAAAAAAACCAAACAAAAAACCCCACAAACAAATGCAATATTGTTTTTAGGAAAAGAAAAAGTTTCAATAAATCACAATAAATTGGTTTCATGATGTTGAAATATTGAAAAAACAAACCCAAGAAGACAAAAAGAAATTCTAAATCTATATTAACATCAAAATTTAAAAAAAAAAGCCTGAAACATATATGATTGGACTTTAAGTCTAAAAGTACAATGCTATTTCTCTATGCTGTATTTTTTCATTCAGAATACAAGTTTACCCAGTCTATTCTTCTCAGAAGCAGCTTGCAATGCTTATAGTGCGAAACAGCAAAATATTGTAGGAAGTCACCACCATTGTGACTGGTTCACTGCTACACCACCTGCATGTTAAGTTTCTGTGACTCTTATGCTGCAGTGAATTTCGTGGTAAAACTGAAGATCTCAAGGACAAGTATGGAACAAGGTACTCTACAAATTCATGTAAATATATGACATATGTAAGTAATACACATTAGACACTGATAAATACAGATATGATATTCACAACAGTGAAAAGCCTTTTTTGTTCCACCCCATCACTAATGCATTTCATTGCGGGTTGCAGGAGATGTATTGCTCCTAAGGCATATAGCTGTCTTAGTAGATCATGTAAAAAACCCAAACAGATAATCAGAGGTGTATTTAGATCTTCACGCTTTAGGCCAGAAAAGTGGAATGACACATGTAAGTGTATGGGTTGCCATACCCTCTACTATCAGTAAGTCTCTATATATTAGCAAATTTTTCATTAAAAGATAGGGTAAATCATATAATCTAGGTGAGTAGTTATATAAACCACCATTTCAGAAGAAAGGTACCAGATTTACAGCATGGTGAAGGGGAATAATATCTGTACTCAGAGAAAAAGAACAGTGAAGCTCTATGTCAAGATAATTTGTGAAGGCAAAGAGCTTTCCTGGGAATGCAAGCACTGAATATTGGTAAGAACACCTATTGTTAATATTTTATGGTTTTGAACCTGTACAGTTTTAGTTATGCATTGGTTCATTTTGAGCCAGCTGGGCTATTTGGGGTGGTTTTTTGTTTGTTTTTTATTATTATCATCATCATTGTTTTCAGCTGTTTATTTAGTTTAGAAATTATAATTTCTTCCAGGCATGGTGACCTTACTTTTTTTATGAACTGTGAAAACTAGGATACCTAAACGAGAGCATTTGCTATACAGAGATAATTTCTCTGTTGCCATTCTTTTTATCTATAGCAGAAGAAAATAGTAAGCTATATTAGAACTACAGCAGCTCTTCCCACATATATGACATAAATATTTTCTGATGATTGTGTCACAGAGTGCAAAGATTTTTAGTATACTGAGCACTGCAGCATATTGTACATCTACTTTTACTTTGCTTTAGATGGCTGTAAAGCATGAAAAGTATTAGTTAAGGTTATGGAAGACCATCTCCAGGGAGAGTCATCCTGGTGTGAAGCATGTCCTCTTTTCCTTTCATTAGGCAGAGGCTGTCTACAGGAGTACCTTTCTTAGATGACATGTATGCTACTTTGGCTTTTTAACAATTTAATCTAGAAACATAAGGTACAAAATAATGGAAAAAAATGAATATGCTTCTTGTAAGTACTGAGTTACAAAAATTAGGATACCTTTCATTTTTAGGTAAGTTAACTTAGTGACCTCCTCCAAAGGTATTAATGAAAGGCTGTTCATCTGAGAGACTCTGAATATGCTCCAGTTCATTCCTTGGCCCAGAGAAGAAATTTCAGGGCAGCAATGGGTGGAGTTTCACTGGAGCTTCTCCAGTTATGAGATGAAGAGCCACAGTCTACAAACTGTCATAAAGACTCCATATTATCATTATATTTTCTTTATGCACTTGCAGTAAACAAAGCAATTTACCACCTTACAATCTGAACAAAATAATCTTGGCAGAAAAAAACATAAGCATCATCAGAGAACTTCAAGTCACTCTAACCTTGTCTAAAAGTTTTTTCCCAAGAAAATAAAAGTCATTTTTTACTAGTATTAAGATTATTTCAGAATTACCATAATACAGTTTTTCAAGCAAACAAGTGGGTATCTCTTTGTTCTTGCTATTGTTATTTTATATATTTTAACCATTTGAAAAATGCTTATTTTATAATTTTAATCCAGTAACTAAGACCTCCCTTGAAATTTATTTGATTTTGTGTTGTCACCATCTGATTACTAAACAGAGAAAAATTTCAGGTTCTTAAATGCTCTTCTATAATGTTGTACTGCATTCTTAAAAAGCCATCTGATCTCTCCCCTCTCTCTACTACCACAAACACAAATCCTTATGGAATTATTTCAGGAAAAAAGGAAAAACACAGGACTGTGAATTAAAAATGCAAGTCAAGGTAAACAAAAAACAACAAACAAAACCAACAAACAAACAAAAAAAAAAACAAAAAGAGGAAATAAATTCTAAAATTTTAAATACAAGCTTGGAATTGTTTACAGCAATTGCTGTATACAACCCCTCTTTTGCTTTATTCTAAATGAAGTGCAGTTTGGATCAGTCCTGAAACTGTTCTTTGTGAGACTTTCACAGAAGTGTGTAGGAATCAGTGAGTATAGGTACATATATTTAGCAAATGTGCAGGATGTCTCAAGGTAAAACAAACATATTTTTGAAAGGTCTTCAGTAATAACATTCTTGAAATAAAATAGTTTGTTACTGAAAAGTTTGAAAGCAAATGGCATTTTTCATGTTTATTACTATGACCCCTCTGTCAACTATAAGCCATTGCTGAAAGAACAAAGATTTTGAAAGGCCTATATTGTCTTCCAAAGATAAAATCTTAAATAACAAATACATTTGTACTTGTGTATTTGGGACAAAATTTTAAATTTCTGTGGATAAAAATATTTCTCTTCTCTAGTAAAAAACAAAAATCTACTTATATCACATTGACTGCAGCAAGTTACAGAATTTTTTTTTTTAATTTATGCTTACTGAAAAGCTGAAGACTTTACCTAAAATTCTATTAAAGAAATAAAATGAAATGAACTAATGGTATCTGTGAGTACAATGAATATAAGTCTTGATCTAAACATACAGGTCTTTCCAGGGTATTAGATATCATGCTCATCCATAAAATCTACTTTTGATTTGTACATGCAGGCTTATATTATAGTTTCAGTGAACAATTTTCCCATGCATCACCAATTTGATGCCTAGCAACACAAGCTCTTTTAGTTCAAAATGCATTAAGTTAGATGGTATTAAAATTCTTGGCTGGATTCAGATACGCTTTTGTCAGTAAATACAAAGCAGGAGTTGTTTCAAAATCAGATCATAGAAATACATTCAGTAGTTTTCTGTTACAATATTGAACTCTTTGTGACAACAGAGCCATGCCAACTCCCGCACAGAGCTTAGGATCATCAATTTCTACTGAAATAAGGGGGAACTTAAGTACTTAGTGTCACTCATTATTTGCAGTTCGACGTTAACTTGAGTTACAAATATTTAAATGTAATTCAATTTAAAATATAAAAAGCATTTAAGTGGAATTTGAATTTTTTCTGTTATATATCCTTTCTCAAAGAGAATGACCTAAAAGAAGATCTCTTACACTGAACAAGATCCAATTTCAGACAGTCAGATTACCTTTTCTTTTTCAATTTTAGTTCAGAATGAGAGAGATTATGGCAAGGAATTGTTTTGCCTCAAAGAACCACACTCACTTTTAAGGTACAATAGCAAAGTTTCTGGAAATACAACTAGCATAAAGTAAGAAAGAACAACTCCCACAACCCTTCTGAAAAAATGTATTTAATCTAAAGTAACAAAGTAAAATTGGCTCAGCCAGTATGGGGAAAAGCTGTTCAAATGAATCAGCACAATTTGAGAAATAGCTATCAAATAAGAACTTTGTTTCAATGCTTAACTTATGTGATATGATGGCATTTCCTTTTTTTAATAGAATATATTTATGGAACTACACTATTTCCCTTTGCTGTTATTAAATCAATGGCATTGAAAGCATTTTTTTTCCCAAAATGTTTCATATATCATTTAGGAACTTACATCTTTTTATTGAAACAAATATTGTGGCTGTTTAACTAACGAGATTACACAAAGCAATTTTTCATGCTACTAGAGTTAGACAACCTATTCAAAACAGTCTTACCAGTTTTTCTTGAGGGTAGGATTATGATCTCAGTATAAGATGGGACCAGTGTCATTGAAGCAAAAACTAATTTGGAAAATCCTGATCTATCCGTGTAACCCACAGGTGCTAGCAAAGTAAAAAGCAGTAGAATTTTTTCAGAACTTTCCATACTTTGACTTCATTACAGCTTCAGAGCTGTATTTGATGAGCATCAACCTTAACATGTGACTTCTGTAGCTTCTCAAACTTAAAGGGAGTGATTTTGAATTTTTGTGGTATAAAAGAAGAACATTCATCTCAAAAGGGGTGGCTTTAGTGCTCATTTTGCGAAGGAAAACTCACTGTAAAATCTAGTTAAATAAAATGTATGAATAACAAGAGAAAAATATGATGAATGAGTTCTCCTTTAAGAGTTAATTTAAATATTGTTCAGAGTTCCATTGCAATAAAACAGTACATTATGTCCCCTAGTAATTACTAATCTTATTGCAATGTTCAGACTACCACTTAGCCATCTCAAGCACATAAACAGCATAGACATTAGGGGGATTGGAAAATAGTTTTCAGCTCTTCCATTCCAAAATAAGCAGTAAATTTTAATTAAGATAGATCCTACTCTTCTAAATAGTTGCACAGAAAGAAAATCAAGTCTGTGGAGATTCAAGATACATTTAGGGCCCATATTGAGATTTCTTTTTTCCCCACATAAGACTAATGTCCTAAATTATTGCACCTGATATTGCTATTGCATGTAATTGCTTAATATTTTGTTGTATAATTAAGAATAATTTCCCTTATATGTGACTGTTAAAAACCTAACAGAAATAAAAATAAATGTAAAACCAAGTTTAAGTAAAAACAAACTTTGAGATTTCAGTTTCTGAATGCAATTCTCAAATGGAATTTGTACAAATGGGAATTCCAGACCAGAAAAAGCTCAAAAAATCAAGGATGTATGAATAAATGTGGAAGCAAGTAATTTATATAGATATAGATATATATAGATATATAGATATACATATACATAGATATACACATACACACACATACACACACACACACTAGCTAAATTTTCCTACCTAGTACTCTGTTTTAAAAAGTAATTCATATTGATGTCATGGTTTTAAGACACAGCAACATCATTTCTCAAAGTCCTGAAGCATCTCAGGTCGAAACTGACTTATTTGATATGCTGCATTTTACTGAAGAAAACAAAACCAAACCCAAAACCAAACACAAAAAATACACAAAAAAACCCCCCCAAAAAATGAAACCAAAATAAACAAATAAACAATACAACATGGCTGAAGTATAGTATTGAAAGTAAAATTCACGTCAGGGCCTTGAGGGCTACAAGAGGCTTCCCTGTCCCTGCCCAGCACACCCTGGCCACCGACGAGGACCATCAAACCCCATCCCCATGATGGCACAGCAGGGCTGGTCTCCAGTTCCCCACAGCCCTGTCCTGTCTGGCCATGGGCCCTGCCTGGCCTCTCCCTGTCACTACGGAGGTGACTGGTGCCTGGAGTGGGGCTGCCCTGGTGCCTCCCTGGCTGCCAGACCCTGCCATGACAGGTCTCCTGGAGAAGATCTTCCTTATTCCAGCATGGAGACTGCAAACCCAGCAACTGCAGCACCAGAAGAGCCAGTGACCCTTGCACCCTTAATTTCAGCAACAGAATTCACTCTTTTTATGTTTGAGAAAAGTTTTTTAATGCCTATTCACAGAAAATTCAATATATGCCACTAATGTTGATTACAGACCCATCCTCTCTAGCCTAGTTATTTCCATTTTCCATTGAGTTTCCTAAAAAGTGACCTAAAAGCAGATCTTACGAATCATACAACTGAGGGTACCAAAAATAGGTAGAAATGACAAGATGTTTGAGTCCTTTTTCTTTAATTTAGTTGTGCTGCTGTGTAAGTCACTGTGAACTGCAAATCTCAGTTCCACAGAGTTCCTCCAAGGACCTGCAGCTTTGAGGGCCTCACCAAGCAGGGTTAGTTAATTGCTTCCAGAGGTCTCATTGGTTACAGAAAGGAAATAACTACAGGAATTAAGGCTTGAACAAAGCTTTGCTTATTTGCATAGCTCAGGAAGTGACTGTCATTCTATTACTTTCCTAAAAATATTTAAAGCTCTAAAGAAAAAAAAAAAAGAAAAAGAAAAAAAAAGAAAAAGAAAGAAGAAAAATGCCTTTTTGTGTTTCTACCAGTCTCTACATGTAAAATACACCTAGTCTGTTTATAAAACAAATAGAATAGCCATAGGGGAAAAAATGTTGTTGTAGGGATGCTGAAATTCCTCTTGAAAAAGACCGGAATGAAAAAGCACAGGTTTGTCTAAAAAGCTACTGACATTTGTTGGAGCCAGAAGCTGTATGTCAGGAAGGAACAAGTCTGTTGTGTTACCAAAATATGTCACTGCAGGGAGCATGAAATCAGTTTGAAAGAACATGCAGATAAAGTAATATATCAGGAGTAGATATAATATAGCAACTCAGGTACGCAGAGTTTTTAACTTCTTAGGTTTTCCTTTGTACAAAACCAAACCCTTACCCAGAATTACCTGATTGTTATTCTAGAGGGACTTGAAAACTATTTACACGTGAAACACAGTCCTTAAAAATTCATCATACAAGTACCCTTCTTACTGGTATCAAAATCTGCACTGCAAGATTCTGAGTTCAACAGCAGACTTGGGCTAAAATTTGGTCCAGCAAGGGTCATGCAGGAAAAAATCAATATACTGAAATCTTATTTTGTTAAATCCTGTTGATATGTCTCAGTCTTTAAGCTGCAGAA
>JAOXXN010000265.1:15790896-15803027 GCA_026770055.1 Myrmophylax atrothorax | reverse complement strand
GCAGAATAATAACCCCAAAGTCTAATTATCATCCAGCATGAACTAAGTTATATTCTATGCAACAAGAACTATGTCATTACTCTGTGCCTGTGGCAGGTTTGAAAACCTGGAGGCCAAAGTAAGCAGCTGAAGACAACAGCTACCTAACACTATCCAGCCTTGTTAACATGCCATATGCTAACTCATACTTTTGAATGAAAAAAAAAAATCAAATTATTAAAATTTTCTGTCATTTTTGTAGGGCAAATTTGATCACACTAAATAACCCATTGTCCTCTTAGCAGATCTAAATAATGTCTTTAAAATAAGGCTGTTTATTTTCCCTACTGCATGTAACACTGTTCTTCCCTTCAGGAAAAAGACTATGGCAAAAACCCCACACATTTTCGTTCTAGTAATAACACCACAATGAGTTGGTTTTTTGGTAATCTAGATGGCAGGCTCACCCTGAAATCTCTAGATAACAAAGTGTTTTAGTAGCTAGCAGTATTTTTATATTTTTCTTTTTCTTTAATGGAAAGAATCCATAAACATTCTCCATTTAAAACATAGTCTCTCAAGACTTTGTGATGCTGCACTTGCTGATAGCATACAGATACAACAGCTCCCACATAACCACAGGGAAATAAAAACTTATCTTAGTAACACAGCAAAAGTATACATTAAAAATGTATAGTAGACCTGGAACAGTACCCATATCCAAGAAGGAAACAAACAAAAGTTTTGAATGTGTTATTACACCTGAGAAGAAATATTCCCACTGAATAATATATGACATTAATTAGAAGTATTAGAGATGAAACAAAATCAGAGCCTGATGTTAAGAATCTTGAGTGAAGGATTCTGAGGCCCAAAGATTCAACAGGCAGAATTTGCATCTCTTGTAGTGTGTCTCTTTGTAGTGTCCATAAAGGAAGTTTATGATGCCGGGATTCAACTAATTTGGGTGCTAGCATGAGTCCTCAAATCAAGCACATCCTAAAAAGCAGAACAGAATAGCATATATCTGCTGCATCTGCTGTTTCTTTTTGCTTTGGTCTCAGAGTGTCCTCACTGATCACACGAGCAGTGTAATGTTCCTCAGTGGTACCTCCTTCCCCATGTTTAATGCACAGTGCAATAAAGTCCCTCATTTAGGTGCTATGCTCAGCACATGGTTAGATTTAGCACACAAACCCCATCATTGCAGGTACATCATCAAGGTAAAAGTTGAAAAATATAGATAAAGTATGCAAAAGAAAGATATCCTTTCTGTTAGATTAATATCAAACTTTAGCACCAACCAGAGGAAGTAATCTTGACAGGCTTCTTAACTGATGGATTTGAAAGATGCCTTTTGTTTTAAAGGTTTGCCTGGAAACAGTGTTTTATGCAAGTGTGACAGAGAAGCATGAGGATGCTGGCTATTATTCTCAGATGTTCTGTAGACTTGGAGTAGTGATTTTCTATCTGGGCCAACTTCACTGCTGCATTTTCCATTTTTATCTGTTTTGCTCAAAATGACTTATGAAACAGGTGCATGCTGAAACTAAAAGTTTTCATGGATGAAATCCATGATTTTTATCCTTATTTCTAGTCCTCCAAGAAGATAACCATTTATGGGATAAGATTCTCTTCTGCACAACTCAGAGGAGGGTGTCAGAAAAAGAGGTTTTAAGTTGTTTATGTATCCAAGGCTACCCAAAGACAGTGCAGTGAACAAGAACTACAGTCATCCCACCCACCTTTACAAATTAGTAAAAGGCTCAAGATCAGAGGCGTATACAATATCTATTCCGATGCCCCACTTATCAGGAACAATGCCTTCCATTTATACAACTAAATATTCAATCATTGAACATTCACAACACCCATTATTTCAACTCTAGACCATATAGAGTGGCCTATGCTTAAAGAAAGTGCACCATGTATGTTTAAACTAGATTTAGAATTAATCTTAAGTTACTGAAAACCTGAAAACATTTTAAGTGTACAAATCCATTTTCTTCTGAACTTAGCAGCTGAAAAAAAACACAAATAAAACTATCAACAAAAGAAAACTTCAAGGTATGGGTTCATACCATAGAAGGCAATGTTAAAAAGTCTTTACACCAATGACCTTTTAAAAAACTTTAAATTAACCTTTTATTATTATTATTATTATTATTCCCTCTATAACAAGGTCCATCTTTTTATGTACTGCTTATTGGTTTTACTAGCTAATAAAAAGTTGAATTATGCCATCAATTTCCCAATAAATGCCTAATAAATAATACTTCCTCAGTTCAAGGTCCTTAATAAAAAGGAATGAAAATGAGGCCTGGCACTTTTACTCAGCATTTTGATGAACTAAGTTTACTACTACTCATTGTGAACCATCAAGAAGTATGTTTCCTAAGACATAAAATAGACTTCAGTAAAGTTTTCTAAACCCAAAAAATGTGTACTTGGATAAACACATACACGTATGCGTATACAGATATTCTTCACAGAAGATGATTCAGAATGCACTGCTTCTCATACTGACTGTAAGATATAAGCAACTTGCCAAGATCTTTCACACAATACTATTATACTAGTAACAGAGTGATTCAGTAAGTCTGCTCTTTACGATACTGTAGTCAATGTATGCAATATCTTTGCATTACAACATATAACTTTAAATTAAATACAGAGAAAAAAATCAAAATAGAAGCTACCTGTACAAGAAGAATTTCTACTGATTTTCAAAGAAAATGCTGTTTAAAAAAAAAAAAGTCAGGTCCAAGTCTGGCACTGGGTATGCATTGCCTTGCTTGTTTTCACCTACTTGCTAGACCTTCAACTCCACAATGTTGGCTGTAGGCAATATTTCAGAGTTCCAGCTGTGTCTGGTGGATGACACTAAATTATCCTTCCCAATTTGGGATTAGGTGCATCATGAACCATCATAAACTGTATTCCATATTTCATTAGCTAAGTCTCTAACACGAAAAACTAAAAAGATGTGAGACTTGATCAGCAAAATGGGTGACACTGAAGTAGCACCAACTAGAAGTTCTCTGGTGCAGAGGACAACATGAAAGCTGTCAAGGTAAAGAGCACTGAGCATAACAAAGTGCTGTCCCTCATCCAGAGCAAACGCTGAAGGAGAACTTTTAACATTAAGAGGAAGCATTAGCATTTTCTACCTTCCTTTTGGTGAATCTATTTAAGTTGTTTAGATCTGTGATACTGGTATTATGTTCCTGTGGCAATGGTATGTATGCAGGAGAAAGTATAAAACTCACAGACAGGAGAATGACCCCACAGGGATGAATAAGACAGCAGCAAAGCGAGATTTATTGAATGAATGTTTGCATTCACAGATGCAATAAAACTTGAATGCTATCAAGCAATTAATGTGCACATATGAGATATACATGGTCATGTTGACTAATGGACTGCCCTTCTTATTTTAATTTTCCCAATAGCAATATAGCACCTTGAGTGAAAACTGAGGATAAGCTGATAGGAATCAGAACAGAAAAGCTAGCAATAAATATTTCATTAAAAAGAGTTTCTGAAAGGCCATATAATATTTTGTCTAAATGCCTTGAATCCAAAATGTACTAGGTTCAAACAAAATAAAGTCATTTTAATTATATATAGGTAATCTGAATTTATACAGCAACAGCTAAAGGGAGAGTGATTATGACACTAAAACATATCTAAAAATTCAGATAACAAATTGGGTAGAGTATCTCTAGAGAAAATAGGCCAACACCAGAGTGTATTACCTAAGGGGCAACTAAGGGTAGTGAATTGAATGATTAATTATGGCTGTAACTACACATCATGTTATTTGTGTATATGTTGATGCATGCACATGTATATTTTGGTCTGATGCTGGGGAGGGTAACAGCAGTGAGACACTACTTTTGCAATCAAAAGAATATCACAACCTTATTGCAAAAGAAACATGAGCCTAGTTTTATACAGAAAGTAGTGACTTTTTTATCATTGAACTCAAGGAATGTAATAAATAATGATTACAGAGTCTTCATTTAAAACAGGTATGGCAATCAAAAGACTAGGATTCAGTTTCTGAATTCATAACCATTTTGCTCTTTTTAACAGGAGGATACAACATTATTTTCAGTGAATCTACACCACCATCAGACTCACAGTAGCCCAGAGCTGAAGCCATGAGAATACAGTATTAACAAAAATTCAGTTCTTCTAATCTGCTGAAACCTAATGAATTAAAGAACTACAATTCTTCCCTAGTCTTAAGTGAAAACAGTTGTACTTTTTCTGTACAACATGAATCTTTTCACAATGACTAATCCTGTTCCCAATAAAATCAATGGAAGTCTCACCACTAACTTCACAGACAGCAAATTCAATAGAATAATGAGAAAGTCTCCACATTCCCAGCACCAGTCCATTCACAAATTTGTGCTGCATCTAAAATAACTGTCATTCTGACCAAGGATATTGGTCAAATTTTTTCTTAGCTAACTGAAAGCTGTATTAGAAAAACAATTCACTTTCTATGACTTTATATGTACCACAAGCCATGCAGCATCTCTGAACAAAGTGTTCTGGTATCAGGAGGCAGAAATAAATGAAAGGCCAAGGCACACTCCTTCAGTGTTGCAATTGGCTATCCACCATATGACAACTCTGTGGTCTTTCTTTCTAGATAACCTCCAGGCATCCATTTTAACTTTAATAATTTCATGATGAGATGATTCAAATAATGTCCCACTATACACTAGTATACACTATGTGTATAAACAAGTACAACTCATGCCTGTACTCTTGTACATATAGTTGCTTGCTTTGGGCTGTTGACATTTTAGTCTTTAAAACATGTTAGATTCACCACTTCTATTACAGCAATTTCAACTAGACAGTTTCACTTTTCTACTGCTTCCCAAATTCACATATTAATACCAATTTACTGTAATAAAAGTTCACTGTTGATATGAGATAATGTCATTCCATTTAATAACTGAATACTGATATCTTCTATCAAATGAGGCTGGTCACTATTCAAAAAGCAAACCCAGTCAAAAATTCAGAGAGATCCAGATGCAGATTTTGTTTGTCCAGATTTCTCTGCAGAATCTTCCTACCTTCCAGCAGACTGACACTCCCATGCAACTTGGTGTCATCCACAAATCTACTGAGGGTACACTCAATCTCCTTATCCAGTTCACCAGTAAAGACACTGAGCAGGACTGGGCCCAACGCTTACTCCTGGGGGACACCACTGGTGACCAGACACCAACTGGATGCAGCACCATTCACCAGCACACTCTGGGCCCAGCCATCCATCCAGTTCTTAACCCAGCAAAGTGTGCACCATCCAACCATCCAAGTCACAGGCTGCCTGCTTTTCCAGGAGAATGATGTGGGAAATGGCATTTAATGGTTCTCTGTTACACTTTCATCTGAAAATCCCTCCTACCAGTTATCTTTTTCACCAAGCCTAGCAGTAAAGGCAAGAATAAATGTCAAGACTGGACTGGTTGCTTAACCCTTTACATAAATCTCTGCAATGTCAGACAAATGTTATAATGCCTGAACACTTTTTCTCCTCTAACATGATTATGTAACTGACATGTTGCATCCTCTCCTACACAATGAGAGCTTCATAGTGGTTACTGAGATTATACATACATTCTTACACACAAAAATGCATGGCCATACACACAAACACAGATGCGCCTCACACAGTGCATATCCTATCCTGGGCTAAGCAATGCTTCCAGCTTTTAACCTTCATTCTATTAGAAAAATGAATTGATAGTAGTTACTTTATGATCAGTATGCAATTTGGGAAAAAGAAAAAAAAACACACACACAAAAACCCACACACACACACCCAAAAAACCCAACCAGTAAAAACAGAAAACCCTGAAGCTGTCTAGGCAACCAATCCTTTCCACATAACAGCTCTCGAGCAAAGAGACATTCTTGGAGTTGGTGAAAAATTAGCATCTTTGCCAAAGTCCCTTGGGGACAAAGGACATGGATTTTGATATTTGAGCCCTAAACACAAAGTAGAACCAGCAAAACATGAAAGAAAACAAGTCTATTTAATAATCTGATTAGTTTTAACCTTCCATTTTTCCAGTGATGGGGCTGTATCCAGTGACAGTGTAAACATTTCACTTTGTACAATATAAGAACCACAACAGAAGAGTATAATTAGCACTGGAAAGACATTCTCAAGGAAGTACTTTGATTTCAAAAGACTGTTGGAGTGATTGTCACCCCTGCTGTGCTTGGATTCTCTCTCGATGTGCATAAAGTGTGAATGCAGAACGCATCATTATGAAACTCACTCGTCCTTGCATTTGTGTGCTCATTGCTTTGCCATCTTGTGGTAACCAAAAATAGAAATGTACAGAGCAGCATATAATTCACACTAGAATAATGCTGCTGCATTTTTTAATGAATTCTTCTGTGCACTTGCTGGAGACCTACAACTCAAACTATGTTCTGCATTTTGTCATTTTTTTAACAAATGTGCATTTGTTTTCCTTTTAAGATTGAGATTACTGAAAAACACCAACTGTAGCCTCAACACTAAAAATAAGCACACATATTAAATGTTTTAATGCTACATCAATGACTTTGAAAGAATATTATCAAAATACACCAAGATCTTTTGTTTAAGGGAAATAACATGACTCTATTCTCTCAGCACATATAAAAGCAATACCTGTATAAAAAATGCCCAACTACAGAACAGTTTAATATGTTACAAAAGAATTTGGATTTGGGCTTCATAAACTAATCAATAATTATTTATGGAACAAAGCGATTTTTTAGGCTTTAGTCTGTGGTTTCTTCTTTAATTTTTCATGGAAAGCAATGAATATAAAGTATTTAGCCCTACTAACTTTAACTTTTGAAATAAATAACACATTTTTGAGTTAGTGGTCCCAAAAGAGAGAAGATGAGGCCTTCTGTTGCTAAGTGAGAGTTTGCCAGTTATTTCAAGCTTTAGCTGAGTACAAGCAATAATCACTACCGCCTGAAATATATTGGAATGAAAGTACATGGGACCATTCATGACAATTCATCAGTATTCAGGAGGCAAACAGAGTGACTGCAGTGATTGAATACAGGCTCAGAACTACTGGCTTTAATCTCCATCTCATTCATTCAGCCTTTACTTTTGGCACAGCTGTATGATAAACACTCTGACATTCTTCCTTGCCCACCCTCCTCTGGAATCCCATGATTGCTGTGTGTATGTCTGTTATGCATTTAAGATAATTTAAGATAGTCGGATTTTTTTGTGTGTTCTTTTGTTTTTCTTCCCCCCCCAGCCCCCGCCCCGCAAAGGGCTAAATGTTTGAATATGTGTAATCTACAAGCTTACTACTGTTATTATCAAAACACCCTTATTTTATTGAAGGGAAACTAAGTCATCTTCACTATGCCTTTGTAGACATATTAAACTAAAGAAAAAAGGTAAATTCATAATTAATACTACTTTTTCTACTACCTTCTGTGCAAAATCTCATATATACAGTGAACGTATAACAAATAAAGTAGAACTGGTTTATTAACGGCATTACATAGAATTTTAACACTGTTGGTGGCATTAAACACATTCTGATGATGAAGAAATTACAGTTAATTACTCAGTAATGGAGCTTTGGTTTGGTTTGACCCTTTTTGCCATTATTTATTTTTAATTATTTGGTGTATCACACTCATCTTGCCAGGAAGAGCTTATATGCAGTTCTGTATCACCACTTCCTTGAACCTGCCCAGTGGGTTCTAAGGGTCCTGAATATCTTACGGCCTAATTGGTAAAAAAAAAATGGATTAAAAATCCTTTATTAAAGATAATGGAGTTATATGTAAAGCCAGTGAGCACTAGCAACCTCTGCAGCTCTGCAGCTAGGTAGCAACTGTTACACTGATATGATGCTTGTGTCAAAAAAAAAACCCAAACAACTTCTATTTTATACTACTTCTTCCTCCTATTAAAATACCTAAGAATTTTGGGAAAAAATGCCCAGTCTGCTTCAAGAAGTTGGGCTGAATTCTCCTGCTCATCATGCCAGACTCCTTGAATTCACAAGCCTGCTACTCAAAACTATCACAGCTTTTCACCTGATTTGTATTGGAATTGATGCTGCACAATCACTGCAACAGTTTTAATTTAATCAAAAAGATACTCCTTTGCCAAACAAGATACTATAGAGGACCTATTCAATACTCTCCACTCCAACACAGGAAAGTATGTTCAGTTTCACTGACTGAAGGGATGTGGTCATTCCTTAATGTTCAGGTAAGTGGGATAACAACTGCAGAGGGCTGGTTCCAGACTGCCTGCTACTGATATGAAGACATAATTTCTCTTACACAATTTTTTTCCGTTGCTAAAGAGTTACTGAGCAGACAACATAATGAAACAAAATGAAGAGAAAAACCTAAAAAATCAACACCACCTTGTTTGTTCGATGTTCAATACCATCTCCTTCAATTAAGTGAAAAAAAAAAAACAATTGATAGGCTGCACTGAAATTTGGAGACAGCAAACAGATCACTGAGTTAAGAAGATAGAAAAGATGGACTTTGCAGGTTCCCAGGGAGATGCAGAAATATCCTTTGGATAGCTAAAATAAATCTTTTGAAGAAAAAAAAAATCAGTTAAGCATAATGACACCTAAAGAAAAATATTTAAAATCTGTCTCCAGAAAACAAAGCAAACTCTTTATTGTAATTAAGTAGCAGCAAACAATCCAGCACCTTCCACTCCTATGAACTCTTACCATATTATGCACTCTTAAGGATCCAGTTTCATTACTTATTTACTTCAACCAGAAAAAAACAAACCCTTGAATATGAAAAAAAAATGGCCCACTGATTGTGAGAGATGAAATCTTCTAAGCAACAACAATGAAGGAAAACAACAGAAACAGTGTGTCAGACTAATCTTACGACCTGTATATTGATATGGAAAAGGGAGCTAGGATGACTATATCTACACTGTACTGTAAATATATGGAATTTATAGCCAAAGACTGACATCGATATATTTATTCTCAACTTTCCTGCTGTGACTGTTCCACGTTTCTTTACAACAATCATTCACCAGTAGTAATTGGTCAGTAATACTGAATGACATGACTATACTAGCTCACATTGTGATTTTTATATTATTTATTTAAAGACAGAGAATGCAACTGCTGCAAAAACACATATTTCAGAGTCCACTCCAAAATATTTCTACTGGCTGCTTAATTCAAACAATTTCTTCTTAATTAAAAACAACAGGTTTCTTTGTCAAGGAGTTAAGTGCACTACGAAAGCAAAAACAAAGCAGACAAATAAAAAACAACAACAAAATCACAACCCCCCCCACAATTGCCCAGCTGGGTGAACAATATAATTTACTTATGACATTTATGAAAAAACCCTATTCTGTTCATGAGACATCTGTCTCTTACAGTAACCATTCTATCAACTACTCTTATTTTTAATGTAGAAGTTATTTAGGATACATTTTAATTGGTGGGGTAACAGACTAAACAGACCATAGAAAAGAAAAGCTGACAAGTGATTGCAGGTAACATGCCAGCTTACTGAAAATATAAATGATGAATATCACAAGAGACATCATCAGTGCATTGTGACCTTCTTAAAAAAGGTTTTGTTGTTTTTGTTTTTTTTGTTGTTGTTGTTGTGGTGGGGTTTTTTTAATTATTATTTTTATTTCAGCACCATCAGGGAAAGCAGCTTGCTCTCCTTTTTTTCTATTTTCTTTTTTTTTTTTTAATTCATCTTATTTCTTTTCCTCATTAAATGTAGGGCAAGAGCAACCTTGCTTCCCAATGTCAGAATTTATGAATTCTCATTCACAGTATCCAGAGATTTGCAAGACAACCATCCTGACCTTGGTTAAAGAGAAAATCACACTCAATGAGACTAATGAGGATGTGAAGAAATGGCCTTGGAGGTGTAGCTCGAATGAGAATGTAATAGTGTCTACATTTTGCCTTATACCTTATGAGAAGGCAGGAAACAAATTTTATTCAGCATTTTGCACTTGCTACTTTCAATCCCACTGAAGTTGCTTAAACAGAAGAGCTAAGAGAAATTGCCCAAATGAGGCATTCCTTTCAGCTGCAATACTTCATTCCGTTTTTTTTTTCCCATTGACTCCAGAAATAACATATTAAGACAACAAAACAGTAAGTCAGTATCAATGTGGGTAAACGTAAGTTATCAGCCTTCAGAGGCAGATGATGATTGCTAGTGTCTGAAACATTTCTTTTTATTTTAGCTGAACAGGTTTTTTGTTTGTTTGTTTGTTATGTGTTTGGTTTTTTTACTTCTCCTCTGTTTTTTGTGGGGTTTTTTTTCAATGTTTTAGGAAAAGTGTGGAAACAGTGATGTGTGTTTTTTTCTAAAACACACATCACTGCTCCAGTGAAATTTGCATACCTATTCTGCCTTTAAAATAAACTAATCCATTAGCAAAAAAGTATGTAGTGTACTATAGTACTTTTTTTTTCCCCTTTAAATACACTTCAGACACGTGGGCTTATTTTCATGTCCTCTTTTTTGATGTCATGGGCAACAAATGACATGAGTCTGAATTTCAACAGCTACATAAAGCTAGATACTCGTGTAAGATACAACCCAACAAAGCCGCATGCATATCAGTGGACAGTCAAATCAGATGACATATACTGAGTTTTGTCAACTAAGAATGCAGAGACCAGAATGTTCCACAGTATTGCTTAGGAAGAGAGCAGGGTTTTTCCACTTACTTCAGTAAGAACTGCAAGACCTGTATGATACTATTGTCTTCCCATATAAACTAGTCCGAATTCAGTGTTGAGAGGTTCACACCACTCAGGCAAATGGTTCAATGTGATTTTAACACATTCTTTTATGGTACTGATTTACATATCCCCATAAACAGAGTTTGAAAAAATCATCAAAACAGTGGAATTTGAATGTGATCTTGTTCTCCAACTGTTTGGACTGCTTCAGTGCCTGACCAGAAGAGAGAGGCCGAAAATTAAACTTCCATCTCTTGTAATAAACCGGAAAATAAAAATCTGTATCAGACAAATGTTAACCTATATTCTGCAGGTATAAGTTTGAAAACCACATGCTAGAAGTAAAACTTTTAAGCAGAAGCCACTGCCAACATTAGCTGGAATAATCTGTGTTCTTTAAACTTCACAGCTTGTCTCTTGAAAGTTCTCTGGCAACATGAGATTTTTAACATTTGTCAGCTAAATCAGAGATCCAAAAGCAAAATATAACACTAAGGAACAGTGAGCTCATTTGCGACACTCCTTGGAGAAATCAGGTACACATAAGGCAAAGATTGTATTACATGGCAATATAAGCATCCCCTAATGTGACTTTGTTACACTAATTTAGTTAAAGAAGATCAGTAGTCCTTCCTAACATCAGTGCATACTACTGGTATTCTGTGTTTCAGAAAAATCTGCTATCCCTAGTTATCAATGAAACAAAATACATGAAAACTTGGCACAGTATTTCAAACCACATACTGTTACCCTAATTATTCACAATGCTGTAAAAGTACAGGCACAGAAATAAGAAAACTGACTCCTCAAATTGTGTTACACTGATTGTGAAATGGAAAGTAAGCAACTCACCTACCTTTCTTCTCTGACATTGAAATAGCTATACTGAAGCACTTAAAGTGGCAATTTCCAGGCTATTTGGACTAATTTCTCATTGCACTCTGCAAAATTCTCTGCAAATACACAGTACAGCTGCAGAGAGGCAAATAGTAAATTTTACTGTAGTGTGGTTTCACATTCCTGCTGCACTTTGTGGACCACTGACAGCCGGCAGATAAAATCTGGGGATCACTGGCTTATGTGACGTCACAAAAAGTTTATTTAGAAAATAGGTGTGGTTTTGTGGAATTTGCCATAATGTTGGGCAATCTCTTTGCCAATGAAATAATAATACAGCGCATCACATTGTTGAGTTATTGAATCTGATGTTCAGTTTCAGAAATTAGCTGATGTTGAAGAAAATTTCTGAGGCAAAGGATTGATGATGCAGCAATATTTATACATGCTTTATGTAGGAAAAAATACGCAAAATATATGATATGATGCCTTACACAATCAATTTCTCATCATATTGAGGTAGCCCAT
>JAOXXN010000265.1:15743163-15755187 GCA_026770055.1 Myrmophylax atrothorax | reverse complement strand
ACATGAGTGCAGCAGTAGTGTAGATGTCATACTTAAGCTTGTCTTTAAAACATGCTTAGCATGACATTTAAATTGCACATGGCAGTGCAGACAGGTAATGGCCTCACTTGCCCTAAACCAGTTTTTACAGTTTCCACATTTAAACGCTTGGAAATTTTGTAGCAGCGGTACAGGATTGCACCCAGCCTGTTCTGCCAGCAGGTATGCTGGCCACAGCAGGCTAAGAACATGTGGGGCCATACCCACCCCCAACATGCGAGCCTGCCTTCTGTTTGATGTTTGAAGGTAAAACATGAAGGAAGTTGCAAGCATAGTTGAAATCCAGCACTGGTGTGATTGGTCTGTATTCTGCACAGCCAGTTTGGATGCAATGAACAGCAACTTCCGAAAGTAATCTGTTAATTACCTGGGAGTTATAACATTTTACAAGGCTTTAAACACATTTACTTTAGCTTGTCTATCAAAGCAGGTACTGCCATGAAGGCTTAAGTGCAAACCCTTCTGCTCCTTCAGGTGGTCATGACACAGAGAAGTAGCTTTTTTAAAACCAGTCAGCAAGTGAACCTAAAAGCCTATTTTTGGCAAATTGAACAAAACTTTATAGAAAATTAGTTTAAAATAACAAAAAAGCCTACATGCCTACGAAGTTTATTAATTTTACAGCAATATAGCCTATGTTATATAGGCTTTCTTTTTGAGTTATGGCAATACAAATGATTCAATTCAAATTTCTCTAGAAAGTATTACTGGAGATTGTTCGCTCACTCCAAGGTCTTCAAAAAGACCAATCATGCCCAAAGCAGAGCTTACTTTTTATATGCAGTGATGGTTACTCTTACTGGCCTGAGACACAAGGTCCTTCTTTTGTCTCAAAGTGGTTTTTCATCAGGAAATCCAACAAGGCCCAAGTAGGTCACTCCTTTTGACTGACAGCAGAACTGCCGTAGCATTTACAAATCACAGTGGTAGCTTTTGTCCTTGCAGCAGAGCATACAGTAACTACCTTTTCTCTTTCCATCCTTCATTTCCATCCACACTACACAACTACAGATCTCCTCTCAGAACTGACAATCATTTTCCAATGTTCATACAGGAAGCTATTACAGGATCAATCATATTTGTACATTGTCTTTATCCCATTAACATTATAGTGACTTATATTGTTTTGAAAGCAATATCCTTCTGCCATTTAGCCAGAATGTCTTTTCCATTTATTATGACTAGAAGAGCAAATAATCACAACCTCTGTGTTCCTACACTGAAGGTGCCTAATTAATACATAAAAGACCCTCTGCAACAGATTATAGCTAAAATTTGAAATCATTAATTAGAAATTTACTTTATATTATATATATCTTTCAGCTAGGATTGCTTTTATTTTTGCTGTATTGAAATACATGTAAAAGCTACTATTTACTGTTGTAAAAAAAAGTTCCTTCAGAAGATTAAAAGGCTTAAACATCTCCTGTTACTAAATGAACTGTTAGAATAATCATGATGCATTAGTACTTTCAAAAACAACTGAATTTTGTTTAAAGATTTCACACCTAAGAACCTAAGGTGTAATTTTCAAAAATTGAAAGAATTCCTCAGTGTACAAGGTTCACTGTAACTAATCAGGAACCCAAACCTTCTCACATAAGCCTAATTTTAAAACAACCCTCCTAGCACATCCTAGCATATCACTGAAATTACCATCAACACATGCTGCTGTAAACAAATCTTCACAGGAGTGGAAAGTATTAAATGTGCCCCTACACAACTGGGATAAACACCTGCCACAACAAAGCCAACAAATGCATGGATCCTTTGCATGCACACACATGCAAGGCATCAAAAACTATTAAAAAAACCTACATAGAGCAAAGTGAACAGACCTTACAATACCAGAATAATTCATATATGAAACAGTAAAAGACAGAATATGCACTTAATAGAACAGTTTCCACAAAACATTTATTAAATTTCTGATCACAATCTCTTTCTCAACAGAGACAAATCAAATACTTTGAAAATATAAGCTTGGGACTAAAATTTATAGCTTTGCCAGATACTAAAAACCATGGACCTAAGAAGACACATTATTATTTAACTCACATCCTCTCCCTAGACAACTTCTCCATGTTCCACAGGTAATAATTATCTGTCTCTTCATCCCACAGAGCTAACAACTTGAATACCTCCAGCCTTGCTAGCAGCTTCTACTGTCCCAGAGGCAAAAAACCCTAAACAACTATTGTTTCTCAAACTGTATATTAAATGAACATAATTAAATTAAACAGAGCAACTACTTTCAACATGGAATGTTTTCTTTCAGTTTTGAAGAGATGGATCATACCCAGTAACTGGCTTATTTTTCCAACATTACTTGCTTATAAAACTCAAAGGCACATATGCACACATACCTATCTATCCAATCATATATAATGAAGACTTACAAATATATATTTGAAAATCATAATGTATGTACATACGTACATAATATTTATGTATTTTTCAAATTTCTTAATACAATTGCATAAAAACCTTGCCTTACAAAATCATTTAAATATTTTCAAAGCTTATATTACCACACCTCAGCAGCATATAGTGGTTTAAATAGAAATTGAAAGATAAAAATCATTAAAAAAAATTAGAACTGTGAATAATCAAGGTCTCATCTCATTGTATTGCGTTTGTGGGGCCAGGTTTTGGTAGCAGGGGAAGGGCTGTGGGGATGGCTTCTGTGAAAAGCTGCTAGGAGCTTTCCCTGTCTCTGGCAGAACAATGCCAGCCGGCTCCAAGACAGACAATCCACTGACAAAGGCCAAGACAACCAGAGATGGTGGTAATGACCCTGTGATAACACATTTAAGAAGGGAAAAAAAAAAGTTATTGTGCAGATGTGATTGCACTCAGAGAAGAGTGAGAGCACGTAAGAGGAACAACTCTGCAGACACCAAAGTCAGTGCAGGAGAGGGACAAGGTGCTCCCAGCACCTGAACACAGACTCCTCTGCAGCCCCATGGTAAAGACCATGGTAGGGCATGCCCCTGCAGCCCATGGAAATCCATAGGGGAGCAGATTTCCACCTACATACCATGAAGGAGACCCATGTCAGAGCAGGTGGGTGCCTGAAAGAAGGCTGTGATGCCTTGGGAAGCCTGTACAGGAGCACAGTCCTGGAAGGGATCTGCTGACCCATGGAGAAAGAAGCCCGTGCTGGAGCAGGTTTCTTGGTAGTACTTGTGATCCTGCAGAGGACTCACACTGGATCAGGCTGGAAGCACTGCATCCTGTGGAAAGGGACCTATGCTGGAGCAGTTCATGAAGAACTGCTGCCCACGGGAAGGATTCACAATGTAGGAGTTCATGATGGACTATCTCCTGTGGGAGGGACCCCATGCTGAAGAGGGGAAGGACTCCTCTCCCTGAGCAGCAGCAGAAACAACCTGTGATGAAACAACCCCCATTTCCCATCTCCCTGGGACTCTGGAGGGAAAGAGGTGGAATCCAAGAAGGAGGAAGGGGTGAGGACAGAGAGTTTTTAAGATTTGTTTTACTTCTCATTATCCTGCTCTGAATTTGACTGGTAATAAATTAATTAATTTCTCCAAGCTGAGTACACTTTGCCTTTGACAATAACTCGTTAGTGATCTTATCCTGTCTTTATATCAACTGAAAAGCCTTTCGTTGTATTTTCTCTCCCCTGTCCAGTTGTGGGGGGAAGTGTTAGAGTGGCTTTGGTGGGTACCTGCCATCCAGACAGCGTCAACCCACCACACCTATCCATCCCTCTTTCCCTGGGAGAGGGCACCATATCCTTAGAATATTCTTGACATGGATTTGCCTCGCGTATTTTAAGCCTCCAGACTCCCAGATACCCTGCAGTTTTTTCAAGTATTTAGCTGCATTATAAACAATGATTTTTCTTATCCCAAATTCTTGGTATTATGCAGTATGCTGATTATTTTTGTTCTATTTGTTATCGGTTGGAAAACAGAACCATCATTGCTACATTAGAAGACAAACTTTTTTTGCAATACTATTGACATATATACTTCTCAACCTTTCTATTCAGGACTGAGAAAGTTTCTTTTGTCCTTCTAATATCTGGTGCTGGTTATTGTTTGTCTCCTCTGGAGGCTGTCCAATTCATCTATGTCTTTCTTTAAGCCTAATGCCCAAGACCAGGCAAAATACATCTGTGATATACCACTCACTGAAAAAAAGCTTAGTAACAACTCCCATGTGTTGCAGATGACATTCCTATCTGCGCGTCCCAGGGCTATTTGCTCTATTTTTATGCAAAAAAATCACATCATTAATTAATTTCAATTTGTGGTCTTTTCTAACACTCAGATATATTTATACAGTACTGCTGCCTACACATTGATTTCCTATTTTGTACATAAACATTTGATGCTTCATTTCTAAGTTGTAGTAGTTAGCATTTGTCTTCATTGATCTTTATCTTATTGACTGAAAAACATTCCTCCAATTTATCACGCATTTTTATCTGACACTAAGAAGTGTCTAGTACTCTTAGCATCTCCATGCTACCCACAAAACTATAAAAATGCTTTCTATTGAAAGGGATTTTTTTACCACTCTTTAGCTGCATCTTATTATACTTGCAGATCACATGGAATATAAAGTGCTCTAGGTTTAATCAATTTTGTAATCACAGTTAAATTCATAGAATGTACAATTTCTAAATACGGGACATATATTCAATTTTTTACCAATAGTGCTCAAAACGAAATGGGGAGAGAACTGGTGTTAAATGCTTCAAACCCAAAGATATTTCAATATAAAAAGAAAAAAGAAAAAGTTTGTAAAGGAGAAGAAAGAAAACTAGCTTGGAAAGCAAAGAAAAGAAACTCCTATGCCTTTCTTCAACATGGAAAAAGACTACAAATCAAAAACTGACAAAAAATCCCAGATAAAGATCCACAGAAAAAAACAACCAAACAAACAAAAAACCCCACCATCCAATACAAAAAACAAATCAACCAGCACCTATATAGGAAATTCTACAAATCTGTCACCAAATCCACAATTACAGGTCAATACAACCTCCAAAGCAGATTTTTGGAAAACTTTGTACTACCTTAAGATTTTCAAATATTTTTTTAAATTTTCATAGATAGGAACTAGTCAGTATATAATTTCTGAAAAAAAAATCTTTTGAGCTAGGAAAGCTTTTCATATCGAGGAAAAACCATTTTTTTTTAAAAAAAGTGTACATGATAATTTTGCACAGCCTTGAGTTTCATTCATAACGTTACAGCTCCAGGAAGTGGAGGGATAAAAGAGGAGATAGGAACAGAAAGACATAATTCAAAAGAGAAAACTGCCAACCACTTCATCTGCAAGAACGGGAATGTTGATCTAGGAAGGTCAGCAGGAAAAAGTGGAGGCATAACAATTGGAGAAAGAAATTTAACTGAACAAAAGGGTATATTAAACAACTTTTGAACTGCACAGGGCAAGGATGGAGAATAGATAAGTAGATGAAATTAGAAAAGAATGCTCATAAATATCCCAAAATTATGTCTTCCCAGTTAGTGCAGTATATTGCAGTAAACATTCCTCCACTCTAAATGCTATGAAACACTTACAGTAAATGAGAGCATTTGGGGTTCAAATCTCCCTAAACACCATTCAAATATGTTTAATTTATCTTTAATTAATCTTTAGAAGGTAACTATAGTTTTTACCACTTTACAAATGGATTAACAGTGTGCCTTGTCCAGTGTCATACAGTGACTGTGGCAGGATGATACCATTTCAAATCCCAGTTCTCTTCATCATCTATAATAAGAGCTTTCCTCTACACTTTTACAAGTATTTTTTGAAGACTGGCACTAACAACAACACCTACAGCAGAATACTCTGTTTTCATAATGTGCCCTCAACTGTGCCACTAGGAATGCAAATAGAGTAATACAATCCACCTCTTTTGGAACTAAAAAACCTACTGAAAAACTGCTTTTATAGGTGGATAACTGAAGCTTGTCAGTATCAAAACCAGATGCATACATGTTCTGCCAGTTTTACAATGCATAAGCCAAATCAATACCAAACAGCCCAGCTCATATTCATGGTAAAACGTAAGTCAGCTAAATCAACAGTAGAATTAATTGCTTGAGAACAGTTCATCCACACTGATCTTTGGCAGTCACCTCCAAACCCTTCCTCCAACAGCAAATTTGTTTACTTGCTAAATCAAAGAAGAGGAGGATTGAAAGGTTTCTATGTCAAGCACTTAAAAATGATGCATTCTGCAACCACTGAATGAAACAGTTCTGGAATTAACAATTCAAGCATTTCACAAGTTAAGAAGTAAAAAATTTGTTTCACCACAGGGAGCCATAAATCAGCTAATACATAGAAATATAAGAATACAGAAAAACTAATCAGTATGAATAAACAGTAAGTAAACTAAGAAACAGTTTTCTAGGAAACTCAGGTCCTACATTTGATGGATCATTAATTCTTAATACTTCCCCATAACTCAGCACTTACTAATAAATGAGCAGTAAAGCCCCATCTATTACTATTAGAATTGGATACTGGCACAATAGGCTGACACACGTTTACACCTACACAAGCACATGGATTTTTTCACTGCTACCACGCACTGAGCAGAGTGCAGTGATCAGCTGTTGCTTGGAAAGGAGCTGATACTGCAGTGCAGTACAGCAAATGAAAGTTGCCACTATTCTGTTTTGAAGCTGTTGCTTCTGAGAGTAAGGATAGATTGAGACATGCTACACCTCTCTCTCAAACCTAATCTGGGATTCTGATAAATTTTCCTTTCTCTCTTGATCAGAAAAAAAAAAAAAAAAAAAAAAGAAATACATGTGCAGAGTCTAACTGGTAAAATACATTTTCTGTCTGTGTGCTGAGAGCATAACAGAGTGCTTCCAGAAGCATGTTGATTCATAATAATTTACCCTGATTCAGTTCAGAACTAAAGCTAACTTAGGAACAGACTTTCAATTCTGAGAATCTCAGAGATTTCAGTATTATTTCCATTTTGAAAGAAAACTTCAAACCAAAGCTACATCTTTACAACAAGATCTAGGAGATATATAAGCATTGGAAAACTGAGGAAAACAACATGGTTCAAGGAAGGTAAGCACTTTGACTTGAAAAACAACTTCAAGTAATCAGTTACTATATATATGATACAAATTTTACATACAAGTTTCTTCTTTGCACAAAGTTATAACCAGCGAGTAAGACAGTATAGCCTGTTCCACTTGTCTCTTGAGATTCCATAATGTAAGTCACACCAAAAGTCTTAAGGGTTAATGAGGATATTTTTTTTTCCTGATCCAGGACAAGTAATTCAGTATACAATACTTATGGAAAATAAAAATGCTTTTTCAAGAACCCCTCAAAAAGTCGTGTTATTGCCTCTTACTCGCCCAAAAGATTGACTCTCAAGTCATGACACTTTTCCTTTCTAGAAGATAAAACTGTTCTCAGGGAAGGCTTAGTCTACCTCATGACTTTTTAGCTCTGCTCATCTTCTGTACCACTATGTACGTACAATAACTTAAGGTTGAAAAGTCAAATTTTAATGCACTCTAATATGCACATATCTCTGGCTGCTCCAAAGGAGACTCACTGACCCACTGCTCATCCTTAAGTTCAGAGAAATGCCATTCATCTCCTATTGCTGTCCTGCCTCTTTGCCATCCTCTATGAGGGCTATTAAACAGAGCTATCATATGATTAAAAAATAGAAAAACAAACAAACAAAAAAAAAACGTGGACCTTATACAGAGATAGAAACTCACAGGGCATCAAGAGACAAGCAATCTGTGCTGATGCATCTGAAGCTACAGCTTTTACCCAGTACTCTGTCCATTTCCACACATCTGGAAACAGCATGAGAACTACTGCTAGTCAGTGCTATTGCAAATTCCCTACACATAAGCACAAGCATCAAATCCTGATTCAGTAACAACACACTGCACCTCAGCCATCCCCAAATACTCATTCCCTTCATTGCTTCCGCAGCACTGAATTGCTATCCACCTTTCTACTGTACTTGTAACACCGATCTCAGTCCCTCCCTTTTGCATACCTAAAACCATGTCCTGCCAGCCACCCACACATTGCTGCTTTCAATTGCCATGCACCTCTCAGAAGGATTTCAGTATTCCTTCCAGTTCCATCTTCTATTTCATGGTTTTTGTGCTGGGCATAGTGCTTCTAGGCAGCTCTTACACTCAGGTTCTGCAGGAAATAAGCTGCTGCCATAAATTAAAACTTCTCAGCTAATTCCACTGTAAAGACCTCATATTTGGATGGAATGGTGAGACTGACCATGATACCTCGAACAAATAATCCAAGGTGTCTTGGAAATATAAACTTGGCTCTCCCAACCAGTCAGACAGATGTGTAGCTTGAAGATGTGGATCCACCCTCACCAAAACAAACATGGCTGGTTCTATCCAAAACTGCTTTTAAAATAAATTGTAGCCCAGTAATGACAACTTCCGTTATTCCTAGTAAAGGCCAACAGCCCATCCAGCAAAGTCATCAGGGTAGTGATTGTACAACTGTAGTCACTGTGGACAAGGAGAAGCCATCAACCATCAACTGAGGACCCAAAAGAAGCCTGTAAGGATGAGCACAAGACCAGCGAAAAGACACTAGGGTGGCTTTTTTTCTAAAACCATTCTTTTAAATATTTTAAGGCTATTATTTATGAGTATTCTTTGGTCATCATCTCTGCAAGCTCATTAGAAAACTAAAATAAAATAAGAAAGGTTCAAGGTCTGGCACTCACCCATTTTAACTTAGTATCTCCTGCAACACTGAAGGTCTGATATCACAAATATCAATTGCTTGATACTCCACTGACTCCCATTTTCTGTCATACAAGCATGCCAGGGATGAAATGACTTTAAATCATAATAGTATTACACACCTTCTCACATAGCTATAAATGACCATGAGAGGTGGCAGGCAATGAATAATTGGGTCCATAGTGAATACCAAATCCAAATGAGGACATTTACTTAAGCCAGCAGGCAGGTTAGATCTGGCACGAGCCAACTTATAAATCACAGACAAAATGCTACTGAATCTGTTGACTCTGGGTTGTAGAATTTCAGAATACTGCAAGGATGTGAGATGAGAAGGACCTGAATTAATTCCTGAGCAAGATGAAGGCAAAGGCAAGTATAAATGTAACAAACACCTACTAGAAAAATTATGGGAAATCAAAACAGTACCTGTGTTTTTGTATTGTCATACCACACACTGTTCCACTGAAAATGAGGTATCTCTACCATACAAACTTTGGGAAACAAAGAAGTAATTTCACTTCCTACAGTGCAAATGATTTCCATGACCACTTTACTCTGGTTTTGATACATATTTTTTCTTCTTGAAGTACTGCATAAATTCTTTTGATTGCAAAGTTTTGTCACCAACATTTAATTCAGAACATACAGAAAACTACTTACAGAGCCAGATGGGGTAAAGTGTTCCTTTATGTAAATCTTAAAATAAAGAGGTTTCATAACACCATTTCATGAACACACACAAACTACCAAAGTTTGGAGTTTTTCACAGATGGGATTCTGGCTCAAACTCTTCATTGTTATTAAAATGAACGTTAACCAATAGAAATTACTTCCCCATAGTGAGGGAAATAGGTTTTCCTGGCAGTCATAGACTATTGTTGAAGGCTGCAGTCACTGCCAGGGACAGCAGCTGTACTGTGCCAGCACTGCGCTCAATTTTATCATTTTTACTTCATTGTGTTGCTTGTTTTCACACTTCTAAAGGTGTCTTTCTATGCCAGTTACTTTCATAATAAAAGCCTGACTGGGATCAAAATGTTGAGGCAATTTCTTCATGAATTGCTCACAGTGGGCATAGCTTGACATTTGATGCATTTTAGAGGTTGCATCACTATCAAGAGAATACATTTTGGGACTTAGCTTCATATTCAACTTCCTCTATGTGATAGAAGAAGACAAGTGCAGGAAAAGTGTGTGTGTGGTGGGGGGGGGAGCGGAATCAGGAAAAAAACCCTCCTTCTCAACAACTGCTGAATTTAGGCAGAAACACCCTTATCCCAAAGAAAGTCCCAAACCACAAATTTTGGAAGTTTAAACTACAAAAGCTCAAAATACCCTTGACCTTCTTGCTTAACATATTTCATCTTAAGGTTTTTAAATACAGAGAGAAAGCAAGAATAACTTCAAAAATTGCTGCTATTAACACTGCAGAACTCAACACATTTTCCATCATACAAAAAGGTAATACTCTCAAGTAAATGTTAAGGAAAGACAGCAGGTTGAAGTTCACAGTGATACAGAAGGGAAAACATTACCAAGCTCATTATATGAATACCATAGTCCAGAAACACCTGGGGAATATTTTCTAATAAAGTAAATACATATTTTCAGCACACGAGCAATATAAAAGATAGGCACCAGAATGTGTGCCAAGTTCTACACAAAACCCTACGAGTTCTGCAATTTATCACATTAAAAACAACATATGCTTTATACAGTAACAAGAAGCTCACTTTACCTTACATTTGTAACATTTTTATTACAGTTTGGTCCAATAATCCATCTGTGATCCTCCTAATGCTCTGACTAGAGTATTCTACCACAATACGTTAAAATTTGCATTTTAAAATTAATTTTTAACTGAGGAAGATTAATTTTCCCCCCTAAGACTCTTACTTAGGGGGGAAAAAAGATTGTATAAAAAAAATGAAGGGGAGAAGCTGGAAAGATTTCTGGCTAGAATTTACTGAATAAAACAAATAAACAAAAACCAACAACAAAAATCAACAAAACAAACAGAAACAAAAAAACCAACCTGACACAAAATTATAAAAATAATGGAAACAAAAGTAAATAAACCTTTTATTTCAACAAAATATGTTCCATATGTGTATGCATATGCATATATATAACACACCTGCACACACCTAAGATTAGGTTAGAGATTAGATTAAAAACTGAGCTCAAATATACTGCGAAAACAGAATCCAGAATAGTAATTTTTGATTAAGACTAATTGTAAATTTACCCCTGCACTTTCTTCCTTATGTTACCCAGTTGTGTTTCCATGGTTACTCAATTTTAGAAATCACTGAGTCTTACTGGAACATGAATAATGATAATATTCTTGTACCAATACGTTTTATGGTAAGATCAACCAGGCTAGACTTCTAAGTAGTACAAAAGAATTTTCTCTTTATTTTTTAATTATTATTTAAAATCTACATTAGGCATACATATAAGCAAAGCAAACAAGTGGAAAAGAATGTTAAAGAAATATTGTAATTAAAATTGAATTTGAACTTTCATTCCAAATGTAAGTAATAAATTTCTCAATTTCTTTTTTATTACTGTGTATATTTATTAAAGATGGTTTTGTTTGTTTCTCGCTCCAACATTCAAATGGGAAGGGAAAGGAGAGAGAAGTGGTTTATGTTTGATATAAGCTTGGCTTTACAGTTTGCACAAAGCAGTCCAAGCAACTACCCTTGACTGAAACTTCATGCTAGAGGGAAGTTATGGTTTTAATTCTCTTGCTAAATAGATCACAATAAAAGATTTGTTCGAGTTCTTAACTGAAATCTATCTGTTGGACACAAAGTTATCTGCAAATTTGGGTCATCATGATACAGATGCATAGAGAAAATCCTTTTTTATCTGAACCACCATTTTCAAAGCATTATACATTAAAAAAAATTCTTCCAAAACGAAGGGAAATAGGGATAAAGAAATGGAGAGAGCGTATAGAACCAGTGCTTTAAGTAGCTAAAAGACCAGGGTTAAGTCTTCCTTTTCTTTACCAAAGATATCACCAATATGACTGTATTTATATATATTATTTTGCAGGCACTAGAAAATACCTTTCAAGTGTAGTGTTTCATTTTAAAGAGACAGGCTTATTTACAACTCCAGTGACTGCCACAATTTTTGAAATGTGATTAAGAGTTGTTTATATATCAGCCAATTCCCTCAGGACTCTGGGATGCATCTC
>JAOXXN010000265.1:15712544-15733167 GCA_026770055.1 Myrmophylax atrothorax | reverse complement strand
TGTTACTCTCAGGGGGTTTCTGGTGCAATAAAGCACTTTCAATTCCTCAGTGCCTTTTTTAAGAAGGTAATGCTTTAAGTAAATTGTAATATACAGTCCTTCTTATCCATAATGGAGGGAAACAAATGGAGGGATGGCTTAAAGCAGCTGGGACATATTTAATGTACCTAGAGTGAATTACTATTCTTACCAAGCAAAAGCATAGAAACTTCACAAGAACAAATTATGCTGAAACAGGCCAAAATTGACAGAAATTCCTTCTTACTTTTGCAAGTCTTCTTGATAAAAATAGAGATGTTTTTAAGGCTAGTTATTTTTATAAAATCATAGCAATGAGAATGCAAAATGAAAACCTTCAACTGTTAATAAACACAGTAAATCTAAATTTGATTAATAGAAGTAAGACTTAGTTTCTTACTAGAAACAAAAGATCTACTGGCAATATTCCTTTATGATACAATTTCTTATAAGGCAATATTTTTAAGGATCCAGTATAAAAACCTAGATCTTCACACGTGATGCAAAAGGACATCCATAAGAGTCACTCAAAACACTGTGAAATACAAGATACCCCCATTTAAATAAATGCTATTACATTTGGTAGAACTTTACTTTTCTCATTTACAAAATTTACATAATTCTACACTACCACGTGGGCGGAGTAGGAGTTCAAAACAAATGAGTCAATATTTCTCTTCAGGAAAAATACCATTAGCAGAGCATTCATGAGCAATCATATAATCACAGGCAACTGTCCCAGACCCATAATACATGACGGCAAACACGCTTTAAAGAAGCATCTCAGACAGAGAAAAAGCCTGCAGTATGGAAAAGCCAAGTTGTTATTCAAAAAACCCCAAGATGTTATTCCGAAAACAATGAACTTAAGTGAAACTTGACAACTTTTCTGCATCCAATTATAACATAGTTCCCCCTCAACTGTGAAATGAGATTATTAACATTCTTTTTCTGCCAATTTTTACATATTTTGCCTAGTCATACTTGAAGGTCTTCGGTGCAAAAACTTTCTCTTAAGCTTTTAATGAAGATCTACCTCAATGGGATGCATTACATTCTGCTGAAGAACATAAAAGACATAAAACCCCCCAAAATTACCACTGCAATACATTGTAAGAGTTAATACTCTAGAACTGAGTAAGTTAAATATCAAAGCTACTATTTATTTTTTTACCATATCTTGCATGTAGGCATTTATGCATAACTCCCATAAAAAAGACAGACTAGTTTAAATAGGTTCTTGTATTCCCTAAAAAATTACTGAAATCCAATCCACTATAAAATTTCTAGCTCATGTATTGCATGATAAATTTGGAGAACATATCTCTGTCAAAATTACTGGGAACATTTTGTAGCAAACTGCCCTGCTGTAAGACAGAAAGCATGTGTAAGTGCAGCAAGAATGATCACTGAACCGAGTACAATACAGAGTCAGCAGTGACTGTATGTGTTTCAGTGAGAATACTTTACTACCACCTCTTAAACAACAAAGTCTTTGTGTCAAACAAGAAACTCTAAAATGGTAAAAGTCTGGACATGAGCAGTCAAGTAAGAGCTTATTCCTGCAAGGGAAACTGTGGACCCTTCTCAAGTGTCACTTCGCTTTTTCATCCTTTAGAGATTTACCTCTTTCTGTAAACTCTGAAGACCTTTAGCCCACAAAACACCATATTGCTGCTGATAGTAACAAGTCACCCTGTCTTTGAAATTACCTCTGCAAGGCCTTGGGGCTGACACCAGTCAGAGTTCCTTTGACTGGACTTGTCTTGGTCTGCCTGGAGCTTTGCTTTAACTTTTTTTTTGGTGGAAACACAATTTTTCTAAGCTGCTGGGGATACTGACTGATTTTTATTTGAATAATTTTGTGGTATAATCAATTTTTACAGACAGAAGTAACGAGTCATTTTCTGAAGAAGGAAATATTAGTCCTAGGGCAGTGGTGTAACATAGAGAAATATAGGAATGCTATGGTAACAGAGGCCTCAAGAGTGAAGACACAGTGTACTGAGGTAAAAGCATGAGATGATAAGAAAGTGTATCCTTGAGGACTCCAGAACTGCAAAAAAATCCTCAGCAATAGTGAATTAAAGGAATGCAGACCTGGAAACTGGGCAAAATCAGATGCTGGTGTAAGAAAGAGCATAAAGAATAGTACCCCGTGTGTTAGACACTGAGTAAAAGACTTGATTGTAATGTGAATTTGCTGACAGAAGAGTAAAACCAAGGTGTGGGAGAAAACCCTGATTTTATCAAATGGTAGAGATATTATAAATGATGGATTGATGAAGACGTGGAGGTCGCAAACTCTAATATTTCAAATAATAATGCTTTGCACAAGATTTACAGTGGTTTGGGCACAAACACACCGCACATGGACACTTCCCCAGTTTAATAAGCTGTGTTATAAGTATGTTTTCCCTATTGTATTTTTCCCTTAGTCATGCCTGTCCCAGTTTCTTCTTCCCATAATCCCTCAGGGCTCCTTTCCCGCCACTCTCTCCTTTTGGTTAAAGGTCCGTGTTCCTATTGGTCTTTATCCCTGCACGTTAATTGGTTGTTATCCCTGTTCGGTTAGTGGCTGTTACGAAGTTCCACCCCTGTTCCCCATTGGTACATTTTTGATCCCTCATTTGCATACCCCTGGGCCAATGGGAAGCTTGACTCTGCCCCCTTTCCAGAACCTTCCCCACAGAACCCTATATAAACCCTGCAGTCCCAATAAAGTGGCTTCCTCTGTTGCCACCGAGTCTGGAGTATGGATCTTCCTTTGGGGTTCTGAGCGGGATCAGTGCAGAGGGAGCCATCTTGAGCTTTGAGAGGCTGAGTCTAAAAGAGCTGTTATCACTTTAGCTGCTCCTCACTGAGCCCCTCAGAGCCAACAACCCTTCACCAATATTTAGTGGCATCATCATCCACCATTACCAAGGTATGATAAGAAACATGCAATAGTAGTCCCAAGTGAGCGTGAGACTGAGGAAGAAAAAACCATCAATATCAACAACACAGTCCTCCTGGCAGAGGGCAAAGGAATTCCCAATACAGACATCATCACCAAAGCACTCATGATAGTGGTTACTTACCACAACTGAAGCCGGTGGGCTTAGGATGTAGAAAAGCATGGGAAGGATGAATGAAACACCACTGAAAGTAGCAGACAGTAGAAAGAGTGTGTATATAATAACTCATTTTTCTTCCCATTACTAGTATTCTTTCCCCTATTTCTTTTTTTTTTCTTCTGTAATAAATAGATCTGGACTAAAGAAGAATCCTTTGATTAGACCATTAAGATTTAAAACACACTAAGTTCTTCATTTTTCACATGTGTGGAGTTCTGGGCAATAACCAAACATGGAGTACACCACCTTAGCAAACCTGTTTCCTGACACTGTTCACATGACTGAAAGTCTCCCTTTTTCATCTGTGCCTTCTCTTGTCCTACTCAGTGTTCAAGTTTCTGATCTCCAAATTGCTCCAAAAAAAACCTAACACAGATTTGGAAGCCAGATGACACCAAACAACTGACCAGAGTATCTAACTAGTTAAATTTAGATTATTGTGGCTTATTTTATTCCTACTATAGTGCCATACTAGTCATACTGAACTCAAAATAAATTTCTCACTGACACTTTCAGCATAGACTCAGTTTCTTTCTTGTCAAACCTAATGCTGATGAACATATAATTGTTATATTTTCTTTATAGACAACAGATAATCTCTCTCCTTCCAAACAACCCAGTTCCTTGTTCTGTATATTGGTCTCATGTTGCAAGCCCAAAAAATTGACACAGAACATGACCCAAACAGAGTGAGAGTCACAGAATATTCTGAGTTGCAAGAGACCCACAAGGATCATTGAGTCCAAATCTTCAGCGAATGGCAGGGACAGACATGTTTGCCACCCACTGTTGTGAATCATATGTCATGATTACAAAAAGGTTCTGAAGATGTGGGATGTCTCTCTGAAGTAGGAAAGTAGAATATTTTCACTAGCCTCTCCTATTACTTTTATTAGAAGTTCATTTTGAGAAATTTCCACACAAAAGGATTCCCTTCATTCCTGTAAATTACAATTTTAACTTGTGGCACCTTTGCTTAAATTTCAGCATCTGACCTACCATTGATATCACTGCCCTTTTTGCTAGTCATGTCAAAAAGCATTAACTATCCTGAGAGGATAGTATACAATATTACAGGGAAAAAAAGCCTTGTTTAAAAGTAAAAGTGAAATATGATCACAAGACATGGCAATCAGGAAAGGGTCAGAATTATTATGAAACAAATTACCTTTGAACTTTATGTTTTCATATTGCTTGAAGGAAAGATGCTGAAACATAGCAGCTTATTTTCAGGGATACTCTCATAACAAAGAGAAATCAAACAAGCAAGAAGTATAAGTCTCTACAACCTTCAAAGAGTTGAGAATTATTCACTTCCATGTCTCTTTCTGGATAGAAGTAATTAGATTGCTTTATCTTTTGCCTATTGCAGAGCAGCGAATAAGGCTTTTGCTATTCCTAGTAGTGTCACAGGCTCTACCCCAAGGTGTGAGTGCTGGTCTCAGTGTTGGCCTGGGCTCACCTTGACCAGAGCTGGGCTGGGCTGGTTTCAGCTCCTTCCTCAGTACCAACAGATTGTTGCCTTCCCTGCCTTAGCCCGAGCTCTGCCAGGTCCTCCTCGGGAAGGGTCTGGAAACACAGTTTCTTAGTTGCTCTCTATGAAACAGGAGTCTGAGCATAGGGAAGGCTGAGCACAGGCTGTGGGACTGTGCTCACACTCAGTTGGGAGCAGCCAGAAGGCAGCAGCATAGGAAGCACATTGAAATAAGCACAAGTAGACTCCACTTCTGAAAAAGAAGGAGATCAACCAAGACCGAAATCTCCACAGCAAAGACGAGTGTCCTGAAAATCTTCTTCTGATCCCTCCTACCTCCTCCCATCTACCTACATAAAATTGACATTATTAATGCAGAGGGATACTTGAAAGGCAAGCACAGCACCTGAGAAAAAGGCCAACATTTGCAAATTTTCCAGTAGAAGAATTTTAAAAGTGTTTTGATTAAAAATACTTTGTTGTATTAATTTAGAGTCATATTTTTTAACCTGCTCGTTGTCTTTTTTATTAGTTTGCTAAGATTTAAATAGACCATTAGTAAATTCTTGAGTTCATGTTATAGTATGTTTCCTTTAGTCCTTTGACTGTAAGATATTATCTATTTATTTTCGGTACAATAGAAAAAAAATCAGATGAAATAATTAACACAGGAAATAGTATTTAAAAATATCTCTGGCTTAAGATACTGCCTAGATGGAAATAAAAAGGAAATCCTAAATTAGAATGACTTAAGCAGCAGTAACAAATGTCTACAAGATCACATATGCAGTACAAAATATAACAAAATGAGTTTGGGAAAGCTTTTAATGAATCTATGCTCTCAGCAAAGTATTAACTTACCATAAGCACAGAAGTACTTTTCATTTAACCTTCAGGGAGTAAGGTTCTATATTTGACAGTGAGAAGGAAGGCCAAAAATTCTCATATTTCTGGTGAAACTACACAGACCTTACATCCATAAGTACCAGATACAGTCACGTCCCTAAACACGAGGAACTAGTGTGAAGAATCTACTGTGACACATTGACCACATCCATACAGAACTACGATGTGTAACTAATTCTAATTTAGAATGTAGAAATGAAAAGTGACAGAAAAACCTGTGGATGTTTTATTGGCCTGTATATGCTAAAGATATGAGCACACATAAATAATGAAAAACTAGCTTTGCTGTTAGACACCTGTTTCTTGAAGCATATTAAAAATTAAAGGAATACTATGGATGACAGAGGGAAACTACATGTTTCCATAAGAGCAATGTTCAGTATGACAGTAACAGGAAAACAACTGAGTTTTCAATTCCAATGGGCTGCACTTAGTTTAGCCAAAAGTTGTTCTTGTAATTCAGTGGAGTATACTAATTCTCCTTTGGGCTGCTTTTTCGTAACTTTAAATATTAATCCTCTGGAGTAGATAATTTAGCTACTTACCTCTCATCTAAGTAGTAACAAAAGTTTCTATCACAATAGTTTTATTTTCATGCTATGTAAGATATGTGCTATGTTTGTTTTAAAAAGAGAAAGATATTACTACCCAATATGTATAAACTTTGGAATGTAAATATTAAGATTGTTATTAACTGAAATGACTAATCAATAGGAAAATATGCAATGATGCATACTCTGTGTGTGTCCCATCTACCCACAGATATGAATTCTCCAGACTCTCATCAAAATTAATCCCTGGACAACTTCTGTGTTTATGCAATGATTGATCCATTGCACACAAACACTGAAGGATGAGTCCAAATTTGATTTCAGTCTCTTCAAAAGCCTTCTTGAATCAGTAGTCTGAGATCTAGTGACCCTTATACAGGCATTTTCTGTTTCAAAAATCGCTCAGTCCCTGGTTTCACTGGGGTTAAGTTTTGACACGCACAAGGGGTGCCTTTAGGGGTTTAGTCGCTCCTTTACAGGTTGAGAAGTGTGAATAGCAAGTTGGTCTAAGCTAGTGTGCAGAGGGGCAGACACGCCTCCTTCAGGGACTACTCAAAGGTCTGCTCCTATATCTAAGATAAGTACCCTAACAAAAAAAGAGAGAGACAGGTGCCTGACGTACAGCCTATGCTTACTATTCTCTTTTGATCATCTCTCTGAGGCTTGATCAATTTACATAACCACTTGGTCACTTTTACCAACAAGTGTATAAAAATCCTAGTAAATCTAGCTTGCCTAAACTAGCTGTCATCTCCTCTGTAGATGCCGCCAAAGCCTAAAGAGGGTCTTGTTATTTCTTTTTCTGATCTGTTTTGTTGTTTCCAGATTTTCTTTGATTGGTCAGCACTGAAAATGTACCAGATATTCAGGGTAGGATTAAATTTATGGATTAAGATGACCAAATCCAGGTTGGTATTTTAAAACAGTTCCATAGACATACAGACAGTTACACGTAATTACCTGTAATGTCTACTTTGTCAGCCGAATGAAAACCCCAATAGAAGAACAGTAAAAGAGTAAAGCTAAAAGCAGTTTCCATAAACGAGAACCCCAAACATTATGCCTGAAATCTCTATTCCCTTTTGAGCTGCGAATGAGGAGGAGTACTGGGAGTTCAGTTGAAGAACTGTTCCTCAGATCCTAAGTCACTCTCAGACTTCCCTTGTACGAACCTAACTCTGCACATCTCACCTAAATGTTTTTATTTCCACAGAAATAAGTGAACATTTCACTTCCACAGACATCAAATATTGCTAGAAGAGAAGGAGGTAAGAGGTTGCCAAATACTTTATTTCAATGTCACTTTTACCATTGCTTTCTCATTGGATCTTCTTTCTCTATAAAAAACTCCAGTTATCACACAAAAATGCCAGTAGCGTATGTGAAACATGAAGGTTTCAGTTTTGGAGAGAGATTTCAAAATAGCAAAGAAAAAAACAAAAATCAAACAAAGACAATAATTTCACTCCTGTGTACATTAGCAAAGATAGGAGGTGTAGCATTAGAACAGGATCTGCATGTCTTCCAACTTGAGAAGACATTGACAAGAGTTCATATACATTTCCCATCTCTAACTATAACAGAAGCTCAAGGACATTTATTTGTTGAACCTAAATGTTCAAGTCCCTAGAAATGGCAATTTCCATTTTTTTTAAAAAAAGAACCTAATACCAATCTAAAATAAAGTCTTTGTTAGAGGTTTTTATCCAAAGTAGAAAGCTGCCAAATTTGTCAAATTTCTGAAAAAAACCCAAACAAACCAAACCAAAAAAAAAACCACAAAACACCAAAACAAAGCAAAACAAAACAAACAACAACAACAAAAAAAAACCAACCAAACACCAAAACACCCTCTTGCTTCTTGTATCTTTTGTAGATGCAGTTTGGCAAAAGAAGGCAGAAAACAGTAGAAATACAACCCTGAGACATTCATGTAGACTTTTTTAGATCTTTGGCATAAGCAGCAGACAAAGTTTGAAGTTAGAAAATGTCAGTGGTATCTGATTATTGCCTCCCACTGCCACATGTATTGTTACTTGTCTTTTTGCTCAGCAAGGTGGGAAATGCCAGTATTTACTGTCATGCAAAAAACTCCAGGATATGCATTTTTTCTTTTTTTTTTTTACTTCCATGCAATGAACGACTTCTACAAGGGAAATTTAACACAGAGGTTTAGTTTTTCATGATGGCCCGCTGAATTTCTCTACTTTTTACCAGCTAAAAAAAGAAATTAATGTAAAGTGTTTTCTGTTTTTTCAGAGCAGTGCTACAGCCTTTCTTGTTTGTTTTACTAAATTCTATTTCTTTCAACAAAATTCCAAGACATAATTATTTTTCCAGTCTCAAATTAGGAACAGAACCTTACAGCTATATCAGCTTCATCTGAAATAGATGTGCTACGTAAAGAGGTCTGTGAAAATTAGAAGTCAAATAACCTTATAGGGATGTTCAGAGGGATGAACCTCCTAAAACTTTCAGTTTTGTCTCTATCTTCTATGATTTCTTGGCATATATTCTTATATGAACTGCCCCCATACCAAAAACATAAAAAGTAAACATTTTACGTGCATGTCATAAACTCTGTTAGCAAAGTACAGATATAAGTTATTGAATATTCTAACAAGCCCTCAGGAATGTATTCTGACTTTATAAATGCATGTTTGATTTTGCAATGTAATGCCTATGCAATTAAGATAAATGAGATAATCATGCACTTATATCACACTGAAACTTTAATTGTAGATATCACAAAACCCAATAACAAGTTCCTACTTGAAATGAAGCATACTAATAGATATATAAGAAGGTTCCCAAAAACTCAGTAGTAGTGCAGTCATGTGAACAGCAATATTACAGCTCTTTATTGGTTTCATACTGTGAAAGCCACTAAATTTCAATTTTGTGCTCTTATTCAACACAATTTGATCTGCTATTTTATGCCACTGTGCACAACAACAACAAAAGATATAAGACAAGTAATAAAATAAGAATTTGTTAAAGTCAACTGCCTTGTCCCATTATAGGGATGATGGGCTGAGAAAGAGGCAGTAAGTTAGATGCAGAATTGTCAGTCTGTTGAAAGAAATTCATTTTGCTCTGATTATGCCAATAGGAGCAAAAGAAAGAAAGAAAGAAAGAAGACAGTATGTTTTCCAGTAGTTTAAAAAATACCTAGCTCCATAAAGAAAAAAGTCAAAGAATACATACTATGTCTAAATGATAGTCTCTGCAAATTTATTCACTTTTAGCTCCTTGGGTGTGATTCTGAGGACATGTTCCATGCTGCTGACACACACTCCTTCCTTTTTACTAATATATATTGGTTTCTAGTATATCAGATACCAATTTATGACTTCCTGGGGGGGGCGGTAAAAAAGAACAATCCCATGGTATGACCTGTATGTGTTTTCCATGCTTTGTAGATATGCACTAAACCCAAATAAATATAAAATACAATTTCTGTCTCCTTTGACTGCACATTTGTAAACCTTTGAACCATCTGGAAAATGCACAGAGTAATGGTTTTTGATTTTGTTTTTCAGCAGATAAAAACAAAAACGAACAAGCAAAACCAATCCAAGATCAGTAAAATGCCGAAATGTCTGGTTTTACAGACATTACTGATAAAGCTACAATGTCTGCAATATTTAATTCCTGCAGTAGTGGTCTAACATTATTCACTAAACAATCTAAGAATGAAAAATGTTAAGGGAGCAACTCTCTTTTCATAAAAAACCCTAACATTCAACTAGCAAAACACAATTAAAAAAATAGTCTGGTGTTTTATTTAGAGCAGTTAAATACCAGTCTTCCACACCAAAACCCTCTAAAGATTTATTAGGTATCTCAATTTTTTAAATGCCTCTGAGAGTCCCCTCACACATTTACAAAAAGTAGCTCTTTTAAAACAATTTTATAGCTGAAGAGTTATTTTTTTACAAAGAGATACATTCATTATACCATCATATGACACACATAACCAAAAGAAAATTTCAAATACCAAGGCTAAACAAAAATTACTGCTGTTACATTACTAGTCACCTCAGAAAATTTGTATCAAAAATATGTACCTTTACTAAAGTCAGGTTATATCCACCAAATCTACCCAAAAATGCACTCAAACTAGCAAAATAATATCAAAATTAGCTTCCTAGATTTGTATTTCAGATAAAATACATTCCATAAATATATTTGTAAAAGCAAATTTTATTGGGCAGTTTAAAAAAAAAAAAACAAGATAAAAACTTCCTTCCTATTGAACACAAATTACCCCCAAAAATTCAGAAGCAGAAATAAACAATATTGTCAAACCTAAAACAGACCACAGAAATCACAGATCAAATAGAAAAACCTTATGAGGAATTCAGTTCATTTCCCTGTTATCCTACAATTCAAATCAAAAGAAAATATCTTCAAGGATCTTATTTAATAACAAGTCAACATCCTGCTCAGTGTTTTAATGTTAGACAACTCTTTGTACAACTGCAACTTCTTTCAATTTGCCCAGGCACATGCGATACTTAATAAGATTATTTCAAATTTCTGTAACAGAAGTCATACATCTCATTCAATAATTCCACTGTTTGCCATGTGTTCATATGCCATGCTGTACTTTTGTCTCAGCAGAATCCAATAATTTTCAGTAATGCACTACTGGGGGGTGGGGGGAAAGAAAAAAAGAAGATCTCAGGGTATGTCCCTAGGTGACTTACAAGGAAATTCATGAAAAATAAGCCTTTAAAAAAATTCAGTATTTCTAAACCGTATAGACAATCTGATGGAAGATAAGTTTGCCAATGTTAATTTGACCTTCTGTTTCCCTTAGGAATTCATACTCCTTTCAGAGAGAAACAAATATAGCCAGTTGGGCTACTCAAAAGGGTCATGTATTTATGTTATGACAGGCATTGATTACACTATTTTGATAAGTCAGCTAATGAATAGCAGTAAAAACTAGCTTGCAGTGGAAATCTGCCAAGGTTGTATTTAGAAAACCACATCCAGATATATCAAAAACTCTTCACAGATTAATGAAAAGAAAAAAATGGCAATATATTAATTATGCTCAAAACTGAGTATTCCAATTATGTGGGGGAAAAAATGCACTTGGCTTCATCCCATATTGTCATTTTAGTTTTAAAATTAACTCCCTGTTTGAGAGGGAAATGGGAACTAATAACATGCCCTTAAAGAAAAAAAGTAGCATTCTTAAATCTTGACTGATTATTCAAAACTTCTATTTGCTATTATAACAGTGCAAATATACCAAATACATGCCATCTAACAGAGCAGTGTTCCTGTGTTTATGATCCAAATTCTCCCAGTGATACCATGCCATCCCAAAATAAATAGCAATAAACCATGAGAAGACATTTACATACAACCACCGATCCAAGAAGTAATAAAGGCAGCATCCACTGGGTCTAAAGTCCAATCCCAAAATCAGTGTCAAGATAATTGATTTCTCTGATTTGCTTATGGAAACAAAGGTCCCAAGTGCAATACATCATTTCAAGCTCTGGAAACTTTTATGCCTTTGTCCAGTATGCACTCTACTTCCCATAGAGGGTAATACATCTCCAAAACAGACAAAAACTCTGTAAGATTTTGCATGGATGTAACTTCTTGGTGGATCTGTAGGCTATTTTATGTCATTAGAGACCAAAATACTCTGGGAAAGATTCAAAAGCATGAACATCTACAAATGGCAATGCATGCACCCTGATACACACTTACTAATTTAATTAAGAAATTTTTAGTGATTCATATGCAATCCCATTTAAGTCCATGAAAATGTAACATACTTTAAAAATATGGGCTGTCTCATAAAAAATTTAAGTATCAGTTGTAGAGCAGACTGCCCTGTACATGAATTATGGTATCCTTTAACTCTTGAGGGCCACAGAAATAAAAGTCTAATATAAAAAGCTTTGCTAAATCAATCTCAAACAATCTTCCTCTTGTTCTTCTTTACCTCCATTTTTATGCATTAATATCCACTTCACTTCTTTGTTCAGCCCTCTGTGACCAGCATATACAACTACTCTCCGGGAGCACCTTTGGAGGCAACCAAAGAGCAAGTTCCCTACTGTTCATACCGCACAGCTGCCGTGCATCTGCAGGAAACTGCCCAGATCCAAGATTCAGCCTTGATTGAGCTAACACGCCCCTAAAGCCCTACAGACACCACACGATATGCTCCCCACTACAGCACATGCAACTAACAGTTTTTGGTCTGTACAGGCAAGCTGCACTGATCCTGCAAAAATGTGAATGTAAGCATGGCAGAACCTCCCAATCAAAGCACATGAGTAAACACAGCCAGGAAAGCCAATCCTGCATCAGTTTTCCTTATAGGCAATTTTTTTCAGATGGAGGGCCAGGATTAGCACAGGCCATGCTTGCCTTTGTTGTCTGTCCCGGCACTGGAAAACCACCCAGGACGTGCTGCCTCCAAAATACGCAGAACCTGCCTGATATGAAGAGGATTAGGGGTGCCTCCATTAGGGCACAGAGAAGTGACTAGAGAAAGAGCACTGAGGTATATCACAATTATAGAAACAGTAGTGTCCATCTAAGGAGCAGCTGGGAATAGTCCAACATTTGCAGTGAGCCAACATAAATAGTCAAGCACTGAGAGGAGCTTCACTGTCTCCAGGTCCGCATTCTGCCTGGACCACAGTGGTTTTATTTCTCCTCATTGCTGCCAGTTCACCTTCACAAGCTGGCGTATCCAGGGTCTATGGGAAAGGTAAAGTAGACAAACAAGAAACCAAATAAGCACCTTAGATTGTCAGTAATTAAAATGGTCAAAACAGCAGCAGTGGAAAAGGAGTGGAAGCATTTGCTTGGAAGGTCCTTGGAAAATGTCAGTTTTGTTAACTGTAATAAAAGGATCAATATCTACTCAGGGCAGAATAGGCTGAACAGTTTCTTTTCAAAGTAAGTCTTCAGCTACCAGACACTCAGCCTCTTAGCACCCAGTAAGAGCTGAAGATATGGCTCAAGGCCTTGTGAACACTGTAATTCATGAGAATTTTTTTGGGTCAGCAGCATCAGCAAAGCAGGTATGTATCCTCATATGATACATGTTTATCTATGTCCCTGGAAAAAAAAATCCAACTAAAATTCTGGGCAAACCTCAAACACTGCCAGGATCAATAAGGTCATGAAGTGGACATAGTAGAATTGTCAAAGATGTTTTGTATATAGCTCCAGCAAAGCTGTCATGATTCCTGAGACTCCAACCAGGGGAAAAAGTGTTATGTAGAGGATGAGCTGTAATGACAACAATAACCGTGCAGACTCACTGCAGAACTGCTGTGCTACAGACTGGCACGAGACTGGTTATGGCAAGTTTCCAGAGCACAATTCCTTTCTGCTTCTGGGCTCTGATTCAGAACTAGAAACAAATGTGCAACCTCCCTCATGTCAAGGGCAATTCATCACAAAGAGCCACAAAAGTTATTTTGCACATTTGAAAATTATCAGTCAATGGGAGGTTATCTGATGTCTAAACCCAAAGGGTTTACCAGAAATATGGACAATCCATAACAAAGTTTAACAAGTCTCTGTAAGACTCTTGAGAGATCAGTATGGCTGTCGTGGGTTGACCTTGGCTGGATGCCGGGTACCCACCAAAGCTGCTCTGTGACTCCCTTACTCAACTAGACAGGGGAGACAAAATATCAAACAAGGTTCATGGGTTGAGATAAGGACAGGGAGAAATCACTAAGCAGTCACCACCACATGCAACACAAAACCATCTTGGGGAAAATTAATTGGATTTATTGTCAAAATAATCAGAGTAGGAAAATGAGAAAAAAACCCAAATCCTTAAAACATGTTCCTCTCACCCATTTTCTCTACTTTCTCCCCCTCAGTGGTGCAGGGAGATGGGGAATGGGGGTTGTGGTCAGTTCATTCCAAATTGTCTCTGCTGCACCTTTCTCCTAAAGGAGAGGACTCCTCACACTCTTCCCCCGCTCCAATGTGGGAAGCCTCCCACAGGAAACAGTTCTTCATAAACTTCTACAATGCAAGTCCTTCCCACAGGTGGCAGTTCTTCATAAGCTGCTTGAGCAAGGGTCCTTTCCATGGAGCACAGTCCTTCAGGAACAGCCTGCTCCAGCACGGCTCCCTTGAGGGGTCACAAGTCCTGCCAGCAAACCTGCTCCAGCCTGGACTCCTCTCTCCATAGGTTCACAAGTCCTCGCAGGAGCCTGCTCTAGCATGGCTTCCCACAGGGTCACAGCCTCCTTCAAGCAGCCACCTGCTACAGCTGAAGACGAATCTCTGCGCCAGTGCCTGGAGCACCTCCTTCCCCTCCTTCACTGACCTCGGTGTCTGTAGGGCTGTTTCTCTCCTATATTCTCAGTCTTCTCTTCTCTGGCTGCAATTTACTTCTGTGCAACACCTTTTTCCCCCTCCTTAACTACATTATCCCAGAGGAGCTACCACTATCACTGCTGGGCTTGGTCTTGACCAGCATAAGGTCCGTCTTGGAGCCAACTGGCACTGGCTCCATTGGGTACAGGAGGAGCTTATAGCAGCTTCTCACAACAGCCACCCAAGTAGACCACCCCCCCCACTACCAAAACCTTGCCACACAAAACCAATGCAATGACCCATGAGATCAAGTGAGCAGAGAACAGCATAGGCAGCCAGCTGGTGGGCCTAACTCCTGCTCCACTTTTAGCCTTTTTCTTCCATTGCTAACACCAGATTGGTTATTATGACTGTAATAAAAAAAATTAAGCCAAGCTGAGGCATTAATCAGACATCCTGAGAGCTCCATGAGGTCTCAATAGTTGTAGAGTACAGGTAGATCAAGAACAGCAGACCTGAGAAAAGGCATATACTTATGTCAGACAGGTGTTACTCCTGAAAGCATCAGTCTGACACATCTAAACCATTCTACAAGAACCTATGAATCTGAATGATGAAAAAACACTCCACAACGAGACACTATCATTAGCATCATAGGCTTCTAGATTATAGTTCTAAGTAAGCAAGACAAGCACAGCCACAAATTCTAGGTGAATATCTAAACTACACATGCATTCCTTATGCTCCAGTGCTCCATAGACTACTTTTGTTAGATATTATCCAACACCAATAATTTCTTCCGCACAGTCAAAGCAGAAGAGTAAAATCTGAGACCAACAGTTTCAACAGACCTGTGCTCTATTTTTAGCTCTGCATAGACCTCCAATGGACAACTAATTTGCCATATATTGTAATTTAAGCTCTCAAAGCATTACAATAAAAAAACCCACACACCAACACATACCGAGGTATTGTGATAATTAGCTCATTCATTATAAAATATTATTAATGTTTCAAAAGCAAAATGATGCAGAAAGTTATTATACTGCTATGAAGCCACAACAGTCTACACAGGACAAACGTTGATAAAGGGCATAGAGGATTATGGCCCTCAAGTAAATAATTTTTATATATTGGTGTTTTTATGGACCTTATCATTGTCAGGTCTGAACATCTAAAAAATATTAATTAACTGAGCCTTCTTAATTATTCTCCCTGCTTACACAAGGGAAACTCTAGACCCAGTCCAATCTAAGTTCTCCTTTAACACTAGATGAGTCAGAAGAAAGGAAGGACAAAGCACAGTATGTAATGTTGATACTCACTGACCTAACACATTCTTCCAAGAAGGCTGTGTGGAACAGCAATCTCTGAGTTATCTGAACTCATATACAAGGTCTCATGGTGCCATACATGAAACATTTATAAGCTTCTCAGTGGGGGTTCCAAATGCCCTATACTTTGTGCATAACCAATAAGGCTTAAACTCGTAAAACAAGCAATGTTAATATATTCAAGGCTCATTCCCTTGAACCCAAGACTGTTTCTCAAAACATTTTTAATACAGGATCATGGATTTTAAAAAAAACTAAACTATGTAGTATTATAAATGTATGTAAGAGATAATGTTACTTCTTACTAATAGTAAGACTGTACCAATCTGTCTGATTCTTGTTGTTACATGCTTCACTGAAACTACAAAGTAAGCACAAAGTGCCATTGTTCCGTTTCATCAAGCTGCTGAAAAAAAAACCTGTAAGTGCATATAATATGAAAATTACCAGGTGGACTACAACAATGCTTAAAGTCTGCAACCGTTTTGTTCTAGTCTTGGGGGGACAAAAAAATAAAGAAACAAAAAAAACACAACAACAACAACAACAACAACAACAACAACAACAAAAGAGAGATTTATCTAATTGAAAAATAGAGATTTTTCTATCTACAGTGGAGTTATATTAATTAGGAAAAAATTGTGCTATTTACTTGGCCAGTCAACACACATCTTCAGTGAAAGGGTTCTCAAATCATTTAAAGAACGTATTAGGTCTCATCTATTTCTGGTTCTGGTTTGGCTTTGCAACATTTGAAAGTCTCAGTCTTTTCCCCCTTTTGAACAATGAGAAGCTGATCCTACAAACAAATTACCTTAGGACCAAACTGCAGCTAGTATTTCAACTAGGAATAGGAATCAGTGATGAAATACAAAATGCACACTTTTGATTTTTAAACATAGAATATATGGGCTGTTCTCACCTTTTTATACACAGATGCTTCCTTTTCTTTGCTCTTTCTGCCCTCTTTTTTCAGACATCTGCCTCAATAACAGCCTAACTGACCTGTCCATGCCTTGTCTTTGTCTTCCTTTTAGCATAATATGTTTGGCTATTTTTAGAGCAGAGCCTTTAGTGATAGAAACACTGTTCCTATCAATCCACAGACCATAACTAATGTAAAACATCATGATCATGTGAAATAATGTCTGGGAAGGATAGCTATGACAAGCTTGGAATTCAGCACTTACGGTGTGACCGACTGGATTTTTTTAAGATGCATTTACAGTGTCAATACAACACAGAAGTTAAATGCAAGCAGGGTTTCTAGGTACCTGATGCAGCTCAACTAAGCACAGAAGCAGGAACTGAAGAATTGATTCATGTCCTTGCAATACAGGAAGAGCTTCAAAGTAATTTTTGTGTGAGATGACACAACGTTGAGACTTCAGCAGTACCATTGGCTAAAGCCCTGAGAAGCAAAAGGACCTTTTTTCCTGCCTCATCTTCCTCACGAGCCTATGTTCATATATGAAAAATCCTACTTCATGAAACAAAAATATCAACGTGCTGGATGCCACTGTGCAGCCTTCTCAGATACAAATCCCTACTTTGAGCAACATAAACTGCACCCATCTCTCAATGAAACTGAAAAAAGTATTTTGACCAAATCACATTCCCTGGCTTTTGGATGGGACAGTATGCAGTCCTGAAGATACACTCTTACAAACCAGGGGCTGCCCTTAATCTATAGTTATGGAGAGCTGCAAGTCAGCATACGCAGCCCAAACAAGAAGCTTCCCTATACAGATGCATAGCCATGGCAAATGATAAACTAACGATTTTTCTGCATTATACTGGCTATTTTAAGCTGAAAGCTGGACAAGGCACTGTCTCTATATCAAACTCATTCAGAAAGGGGGCTGTTGTCCCCATATGTCCACCAGAGAATGTTTCCTGCAATGGGTATCTAAGAGAAGGAAAGGATGAGCAATTGTTTCTCCTCCTCGGTAATGAAAAAATTGCAGTCATTGGTGTTGTTACTCATCCCTTTTTTAAAGTTCAGAAAATATTCCATTCCAAATCACAAAACTCTTTTCTCCAAATGGGCCATTTATCTAAAACCATACATCTTTAGCTTCCATTAAAATTAAATAGGTGCAAAACAACTTGTATGCTGGTTTAATTTAGTTAGTGAGCATTTTCATCTGGAACTTTTTACTGGGAGTTGTTTTTTACATTCATTTCTTAGACTAAATACCAATGGTAAAACAAGAAGGCAAAAACTCTGGCAACACTCCATTCAAACCACATCTAATGTTATTTCCATCTAATGAAAAGATAACTACCATTTCATTTGTATACAGTGAAGTTGTCTACGAGGTCTAGTCTAAAAAGATGATGACAAACTCTGCCTCATTCTCCCCAACCAGCTGCATTATATGCAATTAGTATTCTAATTCAACATTAACCAATTTCATCTTCCTGATGGGTGGTATCAGTATCTTCCATATACTTCATGACATTGAATATCCTTGTTTATAGTATCTGACAAGGCAAAAGTAACTAAGAGAAGGATGACAAGCTTCATATTTTCATGACAACACATAAGGATGAATCCTGTTATACTTCATGTGCATGTTCACAGTTGGCACACTGTCAAGGGGCACTGTAATATGAATTAAGGTCAGCATATGAATCACAGTGTCAATGTGTGCACAGCTGGACTCAGAAACAGATGCAAAGACTCATGTCTTGCTACCACTATATTGACACACTACCGTACCTACTAGCACATACTCTCCAAAAATAACCATCAAAATAACAAAAATAACATCAAAGTGTCTTTCTTTGCCTTATACTGGCCTCTGAGAATGATTTTTTTTTTATTATTACATAAAGAGTAAGTAGGTACTATCCTTAGTTTATTCAATATCAGATCGATATAGAGAAAGATGCTTCCCCATATGCATCATTCTTCCCATGTAGTGTGGAAGAAACTCAGCTGCCAGCAATTCTTTCAGGTTTTCCAGCCAATTGATTGTTTCTTTGCTTACATCTTAGCAGCTGCCCTGCCAGACTCAGTCCCTGGCAAGAAGAGGTACAAAGGCCATGAAAGTGGACCTCTGTGGTCTACAGCTGTAATCAGGGTCCCTGTCCCCTGTGTGGAAGACCCTGGATACTTGGTTTCACTGAGGCTGAAGTCAGCTTTTCTATGACAGTTAAATAAAGAAGGGGGATAATCTCCATTTGATATCCTACAGTCAGGTTTTGCTGTTTACAATTAAACGAAAGAAACCCTCCAGGGAGGTGAATCTCTAACCCTATTGATTTCATAGCAATGAAGCTAATTTTCAAGGGCTTTTTCCACCTGCTGATGTTTTGCTGCAGACTACTGGCACAGCAGCACAAGCGCCACCGAGACCCTCCACAGCCCTTCCCTCTGGCTGCTGGATTCACTGGGAGCAGTGTGGCAGTGTGAGCCAGCCTCCCTCGAAGCCACCCGTGCTGAAGCAGGGACAGGCAGGGGCCAGGTGATGGCTCACCTCTGCTCTTCCGTCAGGCAAATGGAGCTGCCAAACTGAAGACCATCAGGTAGTTTAGATTAAATTAACCCCATCTATGAAGGGTAGCCTTTTCTTCTTTCTGCTTGATAAGCAGTGTTAATATGCCCGCTATATTCCAGACATTCAAAGCCTAGTCCTGTGCAGACTAAATACATTGAGTATTGGGTAATATTTCTTATTTAAAAACATGTCATTTGTGTTAATATCACTTTCTTCTGACTGGAATTAGTTTACACTACATTGAAAAGTCTATTCTATTGACCAAGAACAAAGTAAATTGAGAAAATTAATGACATGTTGAAATAAATGACTGCTTTCTCCTCTAATAGTCACACTGAATTTAGAAAAAAAATACAAATGTATGACACAAACTGTGGACCATGCTCTTCTTAACAGTAATAGATGAAATAATTAAATGAAAACACACTAATTCCAAGTGGGCAATTATTTAAATGTTAACAAAAAAAAAGGAAGATAACAGAACAGTAATGATGTTTTTGAAATGTCCACTTTCATACTTTTCTATTTTTGCATAATCACACCACCTAATAAAGCTCCAGAAAGATACTGTGCACTGCAAATTTTAATTTATGCAGCATGTAGTTCAGCTGCAGTTCTGAGGCAGCCTTACTTCTTAGAGGATTAGAGCACAGTATTATTTTAATGTTGCTCCAAAAAGACATTAATTAAACAGTATATATGATATGTTCAAAGCTGGTTGAATTTCAAGCCAAGAACACTTTCTATCTATCTTTTAAAATGTCCTTTGTAGACATTTATCAAATTCTGCAGGTTTGCTTGCTGAAACTGATAAATCTTATTTACATTTGAGGAATTTTAACCCAGCCTGTTTGGTGAGTCAGATGAGCAGTGTTTAGATCACTTGCACAGCTCTCCAACCTGCACAGAACTTCTTTCTGTGAGAGCTCTTGCTACTCCTGACAGAATTAGTCTGTGTATCTATTTTCCATGAGCCATGTTTGTGTTAGAGAAACACAAGCCAGAATCTTGTCAGCTGCACTCCCTACTTGCTGTCTAAGCACTGCTACTGCTGCAGCCATTGAGCAGAATATTTTGATTCCAAGGATATGATTTATAGCATCTCAAGTTAGTAAATAATGAAAAAGTCATAGCATATACAAATCACACTTGCAGGGTTTAAATTCTGTTAGTTTTATGGGTTTTTTTCCTTCAAAAGTTTCAACAGAAAAAAGCCCACATTGAAAGGCATAAAGCTATCTACAGCTTTAGCTGCAGTATTTGAGAAACATACATTTCAGTAAAAAATCACAGCCTAAAATAGAAACCCTTAATCAGCAATTACTCTGAAGCAACATAAATCCTGATGTATTTACAGATGAAAAGAGGTCACAGAACTCAGCCAAAATAC
>JAOXXN010000265.1:15676064-15688137 GCA_026770055.1 Myrmophylax atrothorax | reverse complement strand
TTTAAGAAACCAGGAGGGTTTCTGGATGCTTGAAAGAGCAGATTAATAAAAGATCTGCATTTTCATTGGGCAAACATCTCTGTTGCTGTTGATGATGTCTGTTAAACTCATCCCTGTGCCTTTTGGTTTTTCAGAGATAGCACAGAGAAACATTAAAAGCAACCATCTTTTGAATTTTAAACTTCACACAAATCCCTATAAACCCATATATTGCATTTACTATATTTGAAGATTACAGCAATGCAATGTTAAAGCAATGTCATAGATACACTGGAGAAATTGCACTGTAAATCTTTCATTCTGAAATGTATACTTTAGTGAGAAATTGGCCATGCTTGGGCACAGTTCAAGTTGGGTTTTGTTTGTTTATTTGTCTTCTGGGTGAAAGAAAAAAGTGTCAAATAGCCAAAGAAAATTCACACATTTTATACTTAAGCAAACATATCAATTTCTTCCCAATACTCCCCACCCCCGACATAGCAGCTGTAAAGTCCACAGATAAGTGGATTTTAAAAGTGTCAAACTTAAGAGTTTACATAGCTCAAGCAATATGTATCTTTCAGTTTGAATATGCTTAGTTTAAAGAGAAATCCTCTGAAAAATTTTACCACCCATTACCTTCTTTTTTTACTCAAAGCACATGAAGACCCAATGTCAACAGGTCAAAATCTCCAAATTTCTCCTTGCTCCTCTTGTGCAAGATAGTAGCCCTTCTCCCATTTTAAACTAGTCTTACTTCTTTGAGCTTCTGAATTAGAGAAATACTCCTGGGTTTCTGTGGTCTTTGGATCAGACCCTTTCATAAGCAAGACATCAGAATGTGGCACTGAGCTCCCAGGCCACAGAGGAGTCACTCTACACGCACACCAGTGTAAGTGGGAGCAAAATCTGGTTCAGCGCTCACACCATACAGAGATATTTAGTCTCATAGCAACAAGGAATTCCAGAAGACTTCCCATTTGAGGGGACAGTGGTACCTGGCAACGCCACCCCTTGCTGTACTACATATGATTCACTCTGGTTTTTGTGTTTTCTAAATAGCTTTGGACTTTTCAAATAGAGTAAGTCCTATTCAAAAATACCCATCTTCAATTTCTTTGTCACTTGCATAAAGATTTGCAAACTATTAAAGATATCTCAAGTTACAAGTGTAGAACTTCTTTGGAAGAATTTTCTGAAAGAATTTACTGATAAAAATGCCCCCTTGTATTTCAGTCTGTTAAGATTTGCATCTCCAGCTAATGTAGTAATTCTTGTCAAAACAACTTCTAAGCTGCTTAGGCCATGACAGATTTACAAACCTATCTCACTGTGAATTTTCCAGTTTTGTCCAGAGCTCCAACCCCATCCATCTCCAGCAATACAGAGGCAAAAGGCTGTGATTCTGCTACGTAACACTCCATGGGAGCTTTTCTGGTTGTGTTTTAATGTTAAAGGAGCAATGCTGAGCAACTGAAAGCTGCTAAAGGATGGTGATGGCATTGGAAGACATTTCCAATATAGAAGGCATTTGCAGCTGGGAAAAGTAGTGAGGAATGCATTTTCCTGATGATCAAGGAGCAAGAGCAAATGTGTAAGAGACAGAAGTTCTTCTGAGATCTTACAGGAAAGGAAAAATGAAATGCATAATTTCTAAATGCATGGGCTTTTTTGGAAATACAGCTCATTTGTTCTTTTTACCAAAAAATTCAATGAGTTCTACAGAATTACTAAAACTCAAGCTCTGTAGCAAAGACAGCAGCCTTTGCTCAAGTCTAAACATTTTAATAAATTATCTATACCCTGCATTTATTTTTGTGAGAAAATTCTACTAAGATTCATTCTTCACTATTGGTATATTTTACTAATAAAAATATGCTAAAATTCCTAGAAAAAAATCATGTTCAGTTTGTGTTCCACATATCTGTAAGTAAGGCCCTAGTATTCTCATATGTGTCAAATGCCTTTTGAATAATTATTTCACTCCTGTTCGTGCAATAGACCCCCAAATTATACATGGCCAATGCAGATCTAAATGCAGAAGCACAAGATATGATGGTAGCCCATTTTCAGTAACGAATTTGGAAACTACTACTGGCTTTGAAAAAAAAAAATAGAGCAGATTATTAGTTATTATTAGGTTATCTAGACCAAATCTTTGCCAATGTCCACTGGACTTCATTTTTGTTACTTTTGAGTTACTAAGGCAATAGTCTGTCACCAGTCACTTGAGGTGATTATTCCAGCCCAGTGGTTCTCTCAGCTGGAACGTTTCTCCTGATGCTAAGTTTAACATTTTATTTTGTTGAAATCCACCCAGTTCCTCTTTCATTTCATCCACATATGCATGAAATGGCATTATAAATACTTTTCCATTTTGAATCTAACCAAAATAGATGATATATTGAATATATAGGAATGAATACAGATGGATATATTTCCACCAATTAGTTTTTGCAGCTTTTAAGTCTTTTTCGCCCCTGTTCTCTTCACACCAATTGCTGGAATTTCTTTTCTTCTGAGCTAGTCATAACTACAGCAGTCCTCAAAATTTTATCCCTGATCTTCAGCTTATGCTGGGCAAGTGCCACAAGTAGAAATTAATTACTAAAGAGGTGTTACTCATCCCTGGTTTGTGACATGATGCAGCTACCGTAAGAACCACAAATACACATCCATTTGACCATACCCTTCCATAAACATCTAAAATTTTCACCCTTTTTCCTTCACTTACCAAATTAGGTGATACATTAATTACATCTTTAATAGTTTTTGATAGCCTGCTTCCTGCTCTGTCTCCTAGTGGCAGATCATGAAAAGGGTAGCGCAGCCTATGTAATTTAGAATAACCAATGTGCAGTTTTCTTGCTACATGCATGTTTACTTAGAACATTTGATGGTTTAGAGGGCTTTTTCAAGTTATTTTGTTTCATTTTGCTTTTCAGTTGCATTATTTTGCTGTTCATGTCTTCCTACCATCTTATTGGCTTTCTATTCAGGTATGGTTTTCTTTCTCTTTTCTCCTTATAGAGAGAGAACTGTGCCAACAGTTCGTGTCATGTAGACAGTTGTCCACTGGGAACTCATTGCACTTTCTCCCACATAGCAGTCACTAGCTGGCAACAGCTTTTGGCCACTACAGACAAAAGCTGTACAGGACCTGCCTAAGAAGTGAAAGGTCCTTTAAGACTACTCTGATCCCTTGAACCACTGGGAAATTCTCCCAAACCACATATCTGAAATGACACAATATGCCAGTCACTCATACTGTGTGTAATGTAGTCAAACTATGCTACCATGTTCCCCTATCCATGTACCATCCGACTCATATGGGCCCACCAAGCAATCTCCCCTTACATAATTAAAATCTTTAAACAGTTCAATTCTGAAATGTTGCTTTTGTCCTCTTTCATTTTACTTTATACACTCAACCTGTTACAGGGAGCACCTCAATTTGCAGTAGCTGCTCTGACACATTTAACAGCACAATTATAGATGACTTGGTAACCACCCGTTGACTAAAAATAACCTAGCAACTGAAGACACACTTGGGTATTTATACTTAGATATCCCAGAGGAACCCTTCACAGCTCCTGTAGCTGGGGAAAACATATGTATCTCACCAAATGCAGTAGGCTAGGAATCCTCAGGGATGAGGGTGGGGGGACGTAGGGGAAGTGATAACACTGCACAGCTGAAAGATTTTCCAGACAACACTGCCAGCTAATCCAACTCTTCCTATCCAACTAGCTCTGCAATTAAGGTTTTCTACTGAGAACAATGACAGCATTATGACCTGGGGAATTTTCTACATAGAAAAACCTCAATGCCTCTAGGATTAAAAAATTTAGAGCCTTAAAAAATACATCCTACACTGATGGTATTTGCAACCAGTACAGATTCCAAGGAACTATAGTGCCAGTATGCATATGAGAAAATACATGAGCTGTAATGAATGAACTACCAATGAGGAGGGATCCAGGCAGCATATCCTCTGTGAAGAATCTGCAGTCCTGAAACTCATTCTTGCCTTCCAGGCTATGAATTTTTAATTTTTTTTTATATACAAGATGTACCAAGTTTTCACACAACCTGTTCAGGAAGAAATATTCTAATGTCTGAAGAAAGAGACAGCTAAAACATGTGATTTAATTTCTATGATACATGATGGCTGCCTATGGATAACTTTATATCTGAGAGGAAAAAGAAACTCAGAATTTAATTTAAAGAACCACACATGTCTTGATGGAGAACCTGTATTACTGCAGTGTCTGTCTGCCCACCCTTTCCTACTCCCAGTTTTTTCTGGTTTATCTGTGGCCTTCATCTATTCTTGTCTTCAAAATATGACTTCATTCATCTAAAAAGACCTTAATAGTTAAGAATTCACATCAAAAGGAGAACTACTAATCTAAAAGAGAGATTGTATAAGGTCTTAAGGGACTTTCTACCTGCCTCCAGTTGTAAGATTATTGTCTTGAAATGATAGCAAAGTGTTCAAGGCCAGGTTGGATGGGGCTTTGAACAACCTGATCTACTGAAAGATGTCCCTGCCCATGGTAGAGAGCTTGGACTAGATGATCTTTAAAAGTCCCTTCCAACCCATTCTGTGTTTCTATGATAATTCAGAGAGAGCATATAATTCTTGAAACTCACACTTTAGATGTGTGCAAGGCATAGGCTCAAACATTCCAATGACTATAGGGCTAGTCACAAAAATCTCAATGAAATCGAGTAGCATAGCCTTATTTTTTTTACCTTTTATATATTTTAAGATCACTTGGATTTTTAAACACTTCTCAAAATAGAATTGTTTATTCCTTTTTTAGAAAAGGGATTTGTATTATAACCAGCATGATAAAACACATGAAATTGAGGGAACTTAGTTATCCATGGTTGGCAGCATCAATTCTTGAGAGTGTAACCCAAAAGTATACAACTAAAATGCTGTAACATTCAGGAAGTAAGTTCTTAATTAAGAGTGAGACCCAGAGAGAAAGCCATGCTGAATACACAGTAACTCTGAGTCACATCACAGCTAAACTTTATGGGATGGTCAACAAAAGTGTTGTGTGGAAATGTTAATAAGCTAAATACAAACTCACACTCACTGGCAACACAACCAATATGGTCTTTGACCTGTAGCTTTAAGTTTAACCAAAGAACCTTCCTTAAATTTCTTGGTTTTGATTTTCCCCCTGCAAACCTGGGTATCACAAAAATTGATCAAGAGCAGAAGTCAGGCCATAATGGCCACTTTAAATTTTTTCCATTAGCAATTCTTACTGTAATATGTAGAAAAGGAAGTTGCAGCAAAAGTGGAGCATATGCAGAACAAACCAGGTATCTCCACAGTAAGTTAGAACAGGTTCTGAACATATCAGGTAGAGACAACAACTGCCTATGTAATGTTTGAGCACGTTGGGTGATACTATTGAGGGAAGAGGTAACAAAAGATTACCTCTTCCCTCAATAGTATCACATATTTTTCAGACAAATGTTAAGCGCAGATGCTTTAAAAATTATTCAAAATCTTAACAATTATTCAAAATATTAACAGTTGAATATTGTTACATGCACAAAATTAAGAATTATTACATTTTAAGTATAAATTAAAATTGGTTTACCACTATGGCACTTTTTTTTTTTTAACCTGAAAACTCATGTTTTCAAGATATCTATATCTGCACCAGACTGACATTTAAAGAGACACAGAATTTTATATATGAAGTTTCTTCTGGGTCTGTATTCAGGAATAAGTAAAGGTGAAATGGTTTTTAAATTTACAATATTTAATCTGAGAAGACAAACTTGGCCATTCTGAAATATAAAACAATAATTTTACAAGTCATTCATGTATAATATAATCCATTAGTTCTTGATAGCAAGGAAAAATATTAACAAGTCTGTAGCTATTATTAAATATAGCCAGTTAATAGTAAATGGTATAAGACTTTTTTTTTTCCAGTAGGATGAAATTGGATTACTGAAACCTAATCTGAGATTTATTACTAGACTCTGTGGAATTAACACATTGGAGGCCCATCTATGTACACCTGGGTTTGATAATGGCAGGAGCTGCAGATTAATATAACCTCTTGCATGCACAACCTCTTCATTATTTGCTTGTCTCTTTGTTTTTGTAGGAAGCTTATTTCTTCTATTTACCAGACCCCTCAGGAGGCCTATAACTTACTACAGTTAATGAAGTAGCTGCCGCACAGCACCTTTTCACAAAACTTTTGTGAAAAGCATATTTTAAGACAGAAACAACCTCTTTGGTTTTGTTTTAAATTACACTTTCTAATAGGAACCATTTTTTGGCATGCTTACATCATTTTAAAATAGAAAGCTTTAATTAAAACATGAAATGGAACATCTAAGATTTTGGCATTTAACAAAAAAGCCAGATATTAAAATAGGACCCCTGGCACATGGGGAGTGACAGTACACAGGCTGAAATAACTTGTGGAAAAATCCTGGAGATATTGTAGCTGATTCAGCTGGATTTCAGTTGGATAAAACATGATAAAGAGCATTATACAGACATTGAAAGAAATAGAACATCCTTCTCTCCAACAACATTATACACTTTCCCTGGACACTGCTTAATCTTAAATAGAGAAGAAGTGAAGTGCCAGGTCCTGGGAGGTTTTAGCATCACATCTGTGCTGGACTGTGCCAATCATCAAAGTCATCAGCAGGCTATTAAACAAGAGATAGAAAGCTTTCTCTGATTTCTTCACTTAGTGAACACTTAGTGAAAGCCCCACATGAACTGCCCATGTCTGTACTGTCCTTCCTGAACAAGCTTAAGTTCACAAGCCCGTATGTTTTCAGTTGCCTGTGTACATATATGAAAGTTGAGATGACTCATGAAAACTAGCTGCTCTTGACTGAATAGGAGTGTGTAAAGTAATATGTAGATAGTAAAGATAATACAGGCATTACAGCTTGAATGCTAATATAAGTTTTAAACTGGCATATTGGTTAAGCCACACCTGCAGAAACAGCTTTGACCTTAAAGTCACAGTAAAAATCTGAGTATGATTTACCTCACTGATATACTAATATAGTGCTAACATGACAATAGATTAGTATAATATTATACATTGAATGGCTACTATAGTAGAAGTAGACATATCAGAAGTGGGTAATGATGAATAGAGGTTTTCATGTATAAAGTACCACATACAGATTAGATTTTTTTTTTAAATACTTGTTATCTTTCCCTCTCCCTCCCAAAAAAACCCCAATTTATTTGGGGTTTTTTTTTAGCATTTCAGAGGAAACTGATATAGTCTATTTTGTCAGTAAAGCACAGCATAATAGGTCAGTAACACAGTTTATAAGCTATATGCTCTCAATCCATACCATAGTGCTTTGAGAATGTGTCAACACTCAGTGATTTCCTTACCCAGCTCAAAAGCATCTTGGAAGCACCCCGGGCAATGTCTCATATACAGCCATTGAGGGTTATCCGCTCCAAAATAGCTGTTAAAATCTGAATGGAAGAACCATAAATGATTCAATTGAAATCATGTCTGAAAATGCAAAAGGAAATGAACACAGAACAAACTATAACATCAGTGGGTCTAACTGAGCACACCTGAAGATTTAGAATAGACGACTTTGGTGTTTCCCCTTACAGTCATCCTACTGTATGTAACAACTGTATCTAAGATCATAAAATTGACTCTCACTGATTTTCAGAAGAGGGGGGTTTTTTTGCATCATTTCAGATGCAAAGTTAACCAAACACATCCAGTTGCATCTGACATAACTGAAACTTGGTAAATGAGTCTTTCTCCCCACCCTTTCTCCTCTTCTCTTTGAAAGAGGTAAAGTATTCATATCTTCCCTATAAAGAAGTTGTAGCATAGTACATAGCACTTACCTAGTTATAGCCTCCATGGTAAAACCATTTTAAATAAGAACTGAAAGTCTGATGCCACAAAATACTGGATCTACATACAGGTTGTTTTTAGATATTTTTTCCCTTTATGAAGAAACAGTGCCAGAAAAAAAATCTTTTTTTGTTTTTTGGGTTTTTTTTTTCACAGAAAACTAATGGAAATCTATAAAATCAGAACAAATCAAATTCCCAAAACACATGACAATTACTTCTAGAAATGAGGGTCTAGCAAAATGCAGTATACTTACTGGAATAATTCCTATGTTTAAAAAGGAGAGCTTAGATTATTTTGAATGACAACCACATTTTGTATTGTTTTTTCTTTGCCTGCATGTAGCAGATTTTTATTTTCTTCCATTAGGTTTTAGAATAATTGATTTTCATAATCATTCTAGAGCAATATAAGGGGCAATATGAGAAGCAGGTGTGTACTTTACATACTAAACTGAAATATCAAATAGTATGAGAAAGAAAACATCTAACTGTATATTAAGTATCACCTGAGGGATCAGCAAGGGAGAAGTTATTTTTCTGAAATAAGTATGCAACTGGTATCAATCCTAACGACATGCCATAGGTATGAAGATGTTTATCAGTAATGTTCTCCTATAAAAATGGATAGAATCAGTAGATGGACAATGACCTCCTACTGTGAGAAATACCCACAATTTACTTTGCTGTAAGAAAAAGGCCTTACTCTTTCCAGATTGTGTACCCTGCTGCTTCTTATATAGAAAAGCATTCTTGAGAGGGCAGTCACAAAACCAAAGTAATGCAAATGTAACCACTTCAGTAGGTCTAACTGCTTTATTTTCCTTTTCCAGGTATACTATCAAAATATGTATAATGTTCTTTTAGACAGAGACAACATAGGACAATAATTCTTTAACAAAACTTTGAATTTCCTACTGTTTGTGGTGATTCCTTTTTTTAATTGGCTGTCAGAACCAAATTTTGTAACAGGTATCTTTTTCTTTTGAATTTGTTTTCAAACTATAGTAATCTTTATCATCCCAATTATTTTGGGGTGATGCACACAGTGTCTCAAAGAGGATTATTTTGACACAAAGTATAAAACTTGCCTAATTTTTAAAAAGATAAAAGTAATCCTTTGAGTTTTATTTTTCCTCAACGTTTTGGTAGAGATTTTAGTGTTGCTGCACTATAAAAATGTATTTGTGCAGGAAATTTTGGTAACAAAGGATTTTACTAAAATACTGCTCAACAAAGAGAAACATAAACTAAAAACTGAAAATACATGTTAGGGTATACAACAACTGAAACAAAATACTGGTTCACTAACAAATGTGAAATGAAGCTTCCTCTCCTTGACTTCACTGATACTTTTTTATTCAATCCTGCATCAAGTTATATTACAAAATCTGGAATTCTGATTAAGCATCCCTTCAAACACGTCCTGCACTTACTGACAAAGTGAAAGAAAAGATGGCTGTACTGAGTCTTTAGCTAAATCCAAAAACAGCAATCCATGAAGTTGGGAGCAGCCGGATGGTTGTGAATTCAAGTGACTATTGGGAGTTAATGCTTGTGTGTCCTTTTGTAGTAAGTTTTTTACAACACTGCAATAGTATACATTATGTCTTTCTTTCATTTTTAGTTCTTCTGTCCAGAGTAGTGTATGTTATGTATGTGTATAATAGAGGATATAAACCCCATTCAATCCTCATTATTCATAGAGAGAAGAAAAAAAATTTCAAAGCTCTCTTCTTCTGCATTGCGAGGAAAACCTTAACTATAGCTTAAAATCATAGTAATCTTGAGAAGCATTTACACTACCACTCATATGGAAAACATTATTAAAACCACTTCTATTCAGTGCATATTCAAAAACAATAGTGGAGGGATGGACTTCATGGCAAACAAGCAATTTTATGAACCCCAGAACAAATGAAGCCTTTTCTCCTGTAGGCTTACATCTTGTAATTAACTGCAATTAACTGATTTCCTACAGCTGGATATTTTTTAAGACCATGTCATTTCTTTGCATTTAATAGACTAGGAAAAGACATATTTTTTCCCACCATTGGGACATTCAGAGGGTCTGTATTTTTCTAATGATCTCTTGCTTTCATAAACATTTTGGTTGAACTCAGCCCTCAAATTAGAAAGCTTTACATGGAAGCACAACAGATATCCTGTTTTCTGAGCCTCCAAAGCTGCAGAGCCCTCTCTATTGTCCTCACTGACTGCTCACACTATTACAGATCTCTTACTTGCATAGTTTGTCTGCTGCCACTAATTTCTATAAATAAAAAAATCCCAAGTCATAGCAAACCAAAATCTTCTGTGAAGTCTTTTCAGCACCTTTTCCCCTAGGTTGGAAGTCTCTCACCAAATCCTCTGCAAAAGCCTTGGAAATATTGAATACTCTTTTTCTGCTCCTTGGTGCTAATGCCTTGAGCCCTATATTCAGATTTTAACACTTACCAGCACTCAGCCAAGCAAATTATCAAATCAAGTTAGAGAGGCTTACCAATTTACCTCCCATCAGCACTAAAGCAATACCTGGTTAACCTGCAGTAACTGTGCAGTGTATCTGAACCAAACACATGTGAGTGAAGGTTATTTCAGAAAGAAAGGACAGAGTGAAAGAGCCTATATCCACAAGGAAAAAGTAAGATAGGCATTTGAGCAAACTGTTTAACTTTAAAGGCAATTAGGCAATGAAATGACTCGCCTGAGGAGGTAGTTTAGACAATGTAATGAGAAGTGCTTAAAATAGAATAAACTATTTGTAAGACAGACACTGATGTAAATAATCCTCCAGGTTTTGAGCTAGATGAATCAGGAGAGGTATCTTTTCTATTCAGAAGTCTGACTGTGAAAAAGTATTCTCTTTCTTTGGGAACAGCTTTGAAACTTATGACTGTTTACACCTGTTCTGAATACTAAAGTGAAGCTGCACTCCAAAAGGCAGTTTAACCTCACTGTATCATTATAAAGTAGATTTATTCATAACAAGCATCTATGACAAACTTCCAGCAAAAAAAGTCCTTAGTCAGGGAGATACACATTGTTGCAAAAATGGATTGTTTCTCTAAGTGCTTATATGGCCCCATCGCTATAGCATCCAAGCGCCTTACAAACATTAATGAATGTATTCTCACAACACCCCTGGGAGATAGAGATAGTATTATTAGCTAATGCACAAAGAGTGGCTTGTCCAAAGTCACACAGAAAGTCTGTGGCACAGCCAAGACTCAAAACTGTGATTTCCTGCCCACTGCTGTAACCATGACTATATTCTCCTGTCCATATACAGCATTTCAAAATATGTTACATATAACCTCAGATCTTAAAACAATAAGCCTTTCTGTTCAGTTGTAGATACAAGCACTGACTTAATAAAGAAAAATAACTTTGTTTATCAGGAAGCTTCATTACAGCAACAAATTTGCAGGTTACTGAAACAATGACAGTTATATGGACCATAACTGGTACTGATATATGAGAGCTGTGAAAGAGAATTCCCTGATCATCACATTCAGAATAGGAGGCATCATATCCAGAACATGACTTTGAGACCAAAATATTTTCCTCCTGTTACCACTTAATTCCTGGGTGAATGGACCTTTTCTTCAGCAGTTGTGTCAGGGACCTCCTGCCTTTCCACAAATGTCATGGAGCTTGCTCATGTCCTTAAAAGCTTCTACTTCTTCATCAGCTCTAACAGAAGATTTTCAGTCTAGTGTTTGCATTGAAGGATTTAGATGATTCTTTCAGTCTGTACTTGTGCTCCACATTGGTGCCTTCCTGCTGTGCCACCTCTGCCTGCAGAAGGCTCAGCACTTTCCCCAGAAAGGTCCAGCTGAACCAGAGCATGGTTTGGCGGAACCAGGAAAGAGTTCGGTCACAGGAACTGCTCCTCTCTGATTAAAAAGACCAAAGATTGGCCTTTTCAATGCACTGTATCACATGGAGAGGTCCAAAGGAAAGCTCTAATTTTTCAATGCAAAGGTCAGAATATTTCTGAGTTCAAACTGTTGGCTTTCTGCAATTCTTTGTAGTGAGCTGTAGTGCTGTGGGTTCAGAAAGAGAACTTATTTGGGTTTAGGAACATGAAAAGAGTTTTATGAGGCTGAGTATAAAGAAGTGTTTCCATGTTATGCTAGGAAGGCAGATATAATTTCTCTTGAGACTATTCTCAAAAAAAAAAAT
>JAOXXN010000265.1:15657784-15669462 GCA_026770055.1 Myrmophylax atrothorax | reverse complement strand
AAGACATCATTAATTATTCTTTTGTATGCGTTTCTAAGCCCTTACACACCATCACGAGCCTCCTGCAGAAGGAGGATACTGATAGCAAACTAAAAACACTCTGCCTGAGTTCAAAAAGCATTTGAACTACACTTTCAGGCATATGGTGTGATTCTTGGTGTGTCCTGCACAGGGCCACGAGTTGGCCTTGGTGACCCAGATTGGTCCCTTCCAACTCTGTATATTGTATGATTCTATTCTATGATTCAGAAGACATTAGAAATAGAGTCATTAAAAAAGTCTTCCTGGGTTTATTGTACATTAGAGATCACTGCCCCCTAAAAGCTCACACTAAAACAATGTTTGCAGGCAAGCAGTGTGCACCCCTAGACTAGCTATGATTTCAGAAGACCAATGTGCAAAAGCTTAAAAAAAAAGGACCAAACCCTTTCCACAAATAAATGTCCTGTCCCTGGAATAAAACCTCATGAAACACCACATAAATAGACTCTTTAAAATTAATCCAGTCCTATAAAAAATCTACATAACCCTAATATACAAGGCATATGCACACTGGTACATTTCTATCCTGACATAAAAGTAGTAGGAAAGGCAATAAACAGCTTACTTACAAGGGTCATATACAACTATAAACATTCAGGTCATGACAGAATAAAAGTTTTACCCACCAAAGAAGAATCAAATCTACAAAGGATCCATAGAGAACAGTAAGCTTTCATTAGTTTTTAGCATGGTTCCCTCTTAATGAAAAGTTGCTACCATTATTCTGTGCTGCACAAACAAAGCAACCAGAATGAAGGCCTGCCAAAGTTATGCATGCAATTGCAGCAGTACTCTGTAAGACCATAAAGGTTCTAGTGGGAGGAATGAAACACGTTTCTTGTCTTCCTTTGATTCCCATAATGACCAATGCACCCTCCCTTGAGGCAGCTATGTTAAAATTGAGCTCAGTGTACGAATTATTGAAACGTGATAGACATTAGGCAAAATAGGCAAGCAGAAAAGCACATCATACCAACACTTCTCCAAACTCCAAACATGTAAATTTACACTTTTATGTGCTTCAGTTACCAGGGTAGTAAAAGGCTTCCTAGATCTCCTCTCCTTTCAGCCTCATCTTTTCCCCAGCAATAAGCCTCCCTCTCTCTACTACACTGCGATTCCTACTGCTGGCCTGCCCACAGAGCTCTCCTCACAACAGCAAAGTAGACAGAAGTTTCCTTTGGGACTTTGATATTTCTCTATCCTATTTTCAGAATTTCCAAGTTCAAAATTCATCTGATACCCATGTAACTTCTCTACTTTTTATGCTGCATTCTCTCTGGTAGTAGAGAATAGCAAGTAAAGCCCTATACTGGGTTATTACCTTTTTGGCTCTGATGGCTTCCCATAGCTTGTAAATGTATTATTTTTGATTTAGTATTTCAAACACCTACTTTTAAGAATGGTTTATATATGCATTTTGTCTGTGAAAGTACTTAATGTTTTATTACAATTTTTATGATAAAAATGAGTTTTAGACTGAAAATCCACTGGCAATGCTTTAGAGCTAATTTCTATGTGAGAAATTCTTTACTCAACAAACGTAGCCTGCATGCCTTTATCAAAGCCAAATTCCTACACGATACAATAATCAGAGTTCATATAAGTGCTTGCTTTCGCTGGTGTTAATTGGATATGGATTGTCTGTAATTAAAGATATTCTACAACCCAACAAGATTTTTTTTTCAGTTTCTCAGGGATTCCACTCATCTGCCAAGGACCACAGAGCTAAGCTGAGCGGTGTCTAGGCACTTTCTCCTGGGCTGACCCCAAGAATTGCATCTGCTCTGGTACTGCCACTTGCTGACTGCAAGATGCTACCCTATTTTGCAAAGCCACCATTTGCAATATTACTGAAAATTCCTTGCATTAGGAAAAAAGTATAGAAGTAGTTTATGAAAATATACTTTACAGAAGAAATTCCACTGAAAATTGAGAGGAAACCCCTACAAAACTAAACAAAATAAAGTGGTTTATGCAGAACATTTGCTTCTTGAACAAAAGAAATTAAGAAATTCTAACAAGCAGATATATAAGGAAAGGATCTCAGTAAGATCTGTGCAACGAATTTCACATAGTGCTTCTTATGAAATGCATAACACCTTTTACTTTTTAGCAAAAAAAAATCTTAGAAAAACTATTTGGCTTTCTCAGTGATCTTAAATGGCATTTCCTACTAAAGTTCTGAAGTAGTATCCATGTCAGAATCTGTATATTCTGTTGCAAAGTACCATGAATGAGAAAGAGAGCTCACAACTTAGAACAATTAGCTATGTCAATACAAAAGTTATTTACACATGGTTATTCACCATTCTCAGGTAGTCAGGAGAACTGTTCACACTGATGAGAATTTAAGTCTCACACTTGCAATTTAATATTAGCAATCATATATATGCAAAATTTGTCAGAATATATTTGGCACTTTATAAATGATGCTCATTTTCCAAAGACCAAATTTTTCCAATTTATCAAATATTTCTGAGATATATGGCTACAGTCACAGGTATATTTCCCCTCTGTAAAAAATACAGGCAATAAAGCACAGCAAAACCTTAGACTACTATTCCTAAAGCAGCTTCATTCAAACTGTAGAAACTCAGATGCTTTTCCCTTTAAAACATGGTATCTCATCAGACCAAGTTCTTACTTGGGCATGATCTCATTTCCAAGAAGAAGTATTCCTGCTTATGGATGAAAACTTGAAAATGACTGATACTGTAGAATGGACTTATTTAGACTTAAAGGAGCAGTCACAGAAACCAACACACAAGTTAACTATGACTGCATTTTTAAAAGTATTTCTCAATTTTATATATATTTATACTGTATAGGAATATGTAAAATTTTCTTTGCAAAACCTTCAAGTTTGTTTAAAAGCAAGCCAAATTAAGTACAAACTGAATACAAATATGATAATCAGATAATTTACTTATTAATTCAGTAGTTTAATGCTGAAATAAATTAAGAAAACAATAATTTGTTTTAAATATCATGATGATGGCTTCATTTCATGAAGAAAGATTTGGGCAGGGCTCTCCCCACGCGGGTGTGCCCTTTGAGCCTGCGCAGTGGATGTTTTAGGTGAGGCACAGCGTGCGCAGAACTGGCCCCACCCTTTAACTCCTCAGGTTCATGTGACACGGCCGAGCGAGCTTGGATAGTGACAATGAAGTCCTCAGGACTAGAACTTACAGCCCCCAGTATTGCCAGGAGGTCTCCTATCTAAGTACTAACCGGGGCTGACCCTGCTTGGCTTCCGAGATCTGATGGGATCGGGCGTCAGGGTGGCATTTAACTGCCAAAGTTTGATTGCGAATAGCATAATTTATGATTAAAAGCTTTACCATTCATTTGGCACAAAATCTGGTTTAATCTTGCTATCTCTGGTTTCTGATATATGTTACAGATACATGAACTGTAATACAATTTTTAAAGAAGGGTAAATATGTAAAGAAAAATAATTTGTTATTTTTCTTACTGATTTGATTAAACTGAAGAATTTTTGTGAGAAAAATGTGCCAGTAGTAAGTATAATGATTTCTTTTTGGTAGAAAATTACTAAGCATAGTTCCAAAAAGCCAAATAAAATGCACAGAAAACCTTTTTACTTCCAGGAAAGGAGGAGGAGGTACCAGATAATGTCACTTGAAAATGTCATAGAAAGTGTAGTACTGTCTGCTGCATTTAGAGAAATTACAAAGGAAATGAAAATAAAAATCAGCAACTAGAGACCTTCTCAAACATTTATAATATTCAAAGTGAAAGGATGAATGTACATCTGAAAAGATGTTTTCTGACTTGAGACAAATTTCTGCCATTGTTTCATTCTTCTCACTACCCTATTATTCCTGACTTCAAGTTACCCAAGATTTGTTCACAGGATTTTCTTAAGTTCCCAATGCTGCAGTAAAAATAATTAGGCATAAAAAAGCTCCTATACTCTGAAGGGTAGTTGTCATCAGTCAATTGTGAAGGCACAATATAAGCACAACAACTGTTTCCAATTTGGTGCATGGCTCAAAGCAGATACAAACATTCCATTTGTGGTTGTTGGCACAGGCAGAGTAATAGACAGTACTGAACATCCACTGCTGTTAGCAATGTGCCAAAGCAGAATTCTGCACAAGAAAATGTTACAATTCTCTTTGGAAATACAACATCCAAAGAAAATCATGCCAACAGAAAGCAGCATTGCTCATAAAATATACATACTCACACGTATGGGCTTATATTAAAACAAAAAGGTCATAAGCAATGCTTTATTCATGTTTTCAATCATTTAAAAAAACCCCACAATTTTCCACAATGCTTTATTAGCAGTGATACTTTGTTGATGTCCAATAGCCACTACCTAAAATAACCACTACAAAACCACAACATTAAGGTGTAACACAGAGGAAAATATAGAATATTGTGCATCAGAACTACCAATAGTTGACAATTGAAAAATAATGGAACATCACTTCCCTGCCTTTATATGACGTTTACATACTACTATTATTTAGAAGAGCACTTTAATGTAAAAAAAAAAAAAAAAAGGTAAAATACCCCAAACCAACCAACCAACAAAAAAAACAGAAACAAAAACAAAAACAAAAAACAAAAACAAACAAAAACCACAAAACCAAACAAACAAAAAAACCCTCCCAAAAAAACCAGCCCCACCCAAAAAAAACCCCTCAACCAAACTTCAGACAGACAATCCTATTTCTCATTTCCAGATAGGAAATTACAGGAAATTTATATTTCTCCCAATAAGATATACAGCCCTTAACCATTTAGCTGAACTACAGAAAGACAATTGAGGTTTTTGCATCTTAAAATGTCAAGTGGCAAGCTCACTCAAACAGTACTAAAGATAGAAAGCTTACTGAGGCCTGAACTATAGAGCTCAGAATATAAGGTCTTCTGAGGAAAGTCATACAAATAGGGTGATGTGAGAAGTGTCCCCAGCTCTAGGTCAGTACTAGAATATCTCTAGCATAGCTTAACAACACTACAAATACTGTTAATTGACATCTTTCTCATACACATTTCTTGCCACTAGCCTCCAGGCCCAAACACTGGCTGACAGTATATTTGGAAGGCAGAGTAGTCAGTAAGGCCCTAGCAATAATGATTATCGAGTAAATACCAACTGGGCAAATATCAGTAGCTTTTAAAAGCAATTTCTTATTATACCATCAATTCTCCTAACCCATCAGTTTATAGATAATCTACAAAGCAAGAAAAAATAACAGAAAATACCATGATGAAATATATAGAGGATTGTGAAAAGCAAAATCTACTTACATAATGGCTATTAGCCTGTATACCTTTGTCAAATGTTTTGGGGCAGATGTCTTAACTCGTAGAAATTAAAAAAAAAACATACTAACATAACCACCAAAACAGGGAACATTGTCAAGTCCTGAAAAGCAATATTAATGAGTGGCAGGGATTTTCAGCTTACAGCGGGGAACATTTCAGGATGTGATGGTGGTTGACAAAATCACAACGACATGGGGGAAATAGATAGGAACCAACTACTCTTTGTCTCTTCTGGTGCAAGAACTTGGGAGCACCAAACGAAGCTAGCAGCGGTCATGCTCTACAGACAAAAAGTACATGATTCTCAAAACAAGTAGACGTGTTGAACACCTTGTGATGGTGTGGATAGATTCAAGAGAAGACAGGGCAAATACGCAGAAGAAGGTTTCATTGAGACTTAATAAGGGAAAAAATCACACCAGAGTCAGAAAAACTCCTAATCTGGAAAAAGCTGGAAGGATTATACTCAGACATACCATGTATGCTTGTCCTGTTTTCACTCCTCCTGAGCACCAACCTATGAGTGCTGTTAGAGACAGGAAAGAAGAGGAGACTGACCATTATGCTGAACACATAGAGTCATTCTTAGGTTCTCACATTCTTAAGATTTCTTAAAATCTTCTATTTTCTTTGCAATAAAAAAGGGAATGAAATAAAAGCCCACAACATTTTTGATAACATTTTACAGTTATATTAAGGATTAAGCCCAACTGGCAACCAAGCCCAACACAGCCACTTACTCACTCACTGCCCACCCGGAGAAGTGAGAAAACTCATGGGTTGAGATAAAGACAGTTTAATGGGCAAAGCAAAAGCTGTGCACACAAGTAAAGCCATACAAGGAAATCATTCACCACTCCCATGGGCAGGTAGGTGTTCCCCAGGAAAACAGGGCTCCATCACACATATAGGTTACTGGGGAAGACAAAGGCCATCACTCCAAGTGCCCCACACTTTCTTCTTCTTCACCCAGTTTCTCCCAGTTTTTATGATACCATATGATATAGAATATCTCTTGGGTCAATTGGGTCACCAGTCCCAACTATGTCTCCTCCAAAATCCTTGTGCACCCCCAGCCCCCTCACGAGAAGCAGAAAAAGCCTTGACTCTGTGTAAGCACTGCTCAGTGATTATCAACACGATGTCCAGCACAAAACCAAACCATAGATCCGTACTAGTTACAGTGAAGAAAATTACCCCTGCCAAAATCAGACTAGCTTGCATATTACCCTTAAAGGAGCACCTTTACATACTAAAGAATATAGCCTCTTTCAGTCTATTGAGGAGACTTCATTGAAAGTACTCCTGCTTATTAGTAGAGGATTAGGAAGGCCATGACACTTAGTCAGTGCATTTTCACCTTTATCGAAAATACGTTTGGTGTCTTCATGATCTGTGTTGCAAGTCCCGGACATACTTACACACTTTTCTTCTTACTATGTATTTTCAATATGTCTCTGATATCCCTATAGGGAAAGCCTTATTGCCATAAAGGTTCAGAAGCATGGAAGCCAATTGTGATTTCATACTAGAATATTACACTCATATCCTTTTGTGGCTTTTTACACCACACTAAAAAAAATTCTTGGCATTTAAAATCTAACCCAGTTTTTTACTGCCACTTTCACTCATCTTTGATAAATTAAAAAAAATAGAGACTTTACAGTAGCTGTAGTCCAAGATCAGATCTTGGCTTATGGTATACATCATCAATTTTGTTTAGCTGACTCTGCTCATTATGAATGCAAGGGAAGTTCCAAGGTGGTGCACCAAGGGTGTAAGTCAGTTTTCCAGGGCACAGATAAATAATTTTCTGAAATTTGATGCATCCAATTTTGTAGTATTGGAAATAACTAGCAATGCTGGTATCCATTCTCTCATTTAGCACTATGCTGGTTTTGATTTGAAAGCAGAATTTCCTTCTGGGGAGGGGTCTTTAAAACATGCTATTTTTGCATTTAGACTGTTAGATTATCTACTTTCCAAATTCTTATCTATTCTTGAATTGAGGTTGTGATGGCACCATAAAAGATATTTATTTCTTCACCACTGTGTAAGATGTAACTTTTCCTTTTTACTATTATATTTACACCCTAGATTCCAAGAAATTTTGCTTTTTAGTAATCTTGAGAAATACAGAATGGGTTTGTGGTGAGTCAAAGGTCTATTAAGTTTCAGTTCACTCTCGTGTCCTCAAATACAACACATCATTTCCATGACTGAATTGTTTACAGTGCTTCAAAAAGGATTTGTGAAATTTGTACTTTCAAAGCATTAACTATACTTGTAGATTGTTCTTAAAGAGAAAACGCATTTCTGATTTTAACAAAGGTGATGTATTATCATAGTTATAGCATTAGTATGTAATGCTGTTAACGTTTCTTTCAAACATAACGTAAATGCTTCAAAAATGTTGTAAAAATAATATAAGCAGCATTTATGGAAATCAGAACAAAGTTGTTTTATGTCATAAACTTATAGTAAATACTCATAAAGAATTTTCTTTCACAAAATGCCAGCTTTTTTTATTAAAAAGAAAAGGTCATCTTGTATTTAGAATATTTCTGTACATGGATCCTATACTTTGGATAGACTGAATAAATTCAAGTAGATATTTTCTAAAAGTTAACAAGATTATAAATAAATTTAAATAAGTAAACTGACCCAAATTTTGCATTTTCCCCAGAGATACAACTTCCAGATAGAGCAGAAAGGTGGCCATCTGAAAATACATTGTTAGATAATGCCCAAGAATGCCAATCATAAATATTAAGTGCTTCAAAAATTGCTATGATTTAAAATTTGTTCAAGACATTTGGGAATCCTTATTCTTTGGTAAAATTAATTAAATTAGGAACATTAGACTTCCATGGTACAATAGAGGGAAATTTTAGTGTGAAGAAGCTCTTTGCAACAAGTTCATTTGGGAGTACCACATCTGAAATGGTAACTATTCAAATACTTCTATTTTTGAAACAGATCATATATATCCTTCCTCTATGGCTCATAACTAATAAGCAATAAATCATTTAAAAACACTTAGTTTTTTTATAGTTGTATTTGATTCATTTACACAGAGTAAGCCAGAGGAAGAATTCAGAATTCTCCCTACAACAGGATTTCAACTTTTATAATTCAATAATAAAATTATTTTAGTAAGGTATACTATAATCTAACCTCATTAGGATATTTGCTCACATTCATATTTTTAGTGTAATACATTCCTTTGCATTCATTGCTATCTTGGCTTAGGTCCACACTGCCTGTCTTGCTCTGAAGAAAATATTAGACTTAGTATAAAGTATGTTTTTGTTGTCATATAAACCATCTTTGTGTTCACAGCATTCATATTGGAATTCTGAGGTGGGTTTCCATCTCTACTCAACTCAGAAATATTGAATCCCTGTCTCACAAGACATCCATAATAATCACCTCGTATGATTACTTGAAACTAGGCTACTGTGTAACCAGGAGAGCAAGCAATACTGGTTCTAAACTAGTAGTAACTAAAAGAAGAAATTATTTCATTTGTTTAATGTCTAAGAGGAAATGAATATTCACTCAAGGACCAAATCCATAGCTTATGCAAACTAATTGCTCATACCATTAGACTAAAATGAGGTATTTACTACCTTCTGTCCCAACTATTGCATCCTTTGTTAGCATATAGGTTCAACTCATAGAATAATCAGTTAAATTATTCTTATCTGTAGCACCTGCAGCCTGGCTATTACACCATTTGCCAGAAAGGCAGAAAATTGAATTTAATGTCCTTTCATCTAACAGACAATTTTAATAATTAGCTAGTAAGCAGAACAGTAGTGTCATAAGTACAACCACTCTCCCCCCAAAATACACAGATCTTCAGTGTACGGGAAGGTATTTTTGTTATTTTCCTGTGGACTTGAAGATAAAGCTTGGGGAACTCTGGCTGGAAACCTGCCTGGCAGGAAAGCACCTGGAGGTGCTGGTCAACAGCTGACTAAACACAAACCAGCAGTGTGCCCAGGTGGCCAAGGAGGTCCTTGGCAGTCCTTGCATTGGCAATAGTGTGGCCAGCAGGACTAAGGAAGCGATTGTCTCTCCATACTTTGCATGGGTGAGGTAGCACCTCAAACCCAGGGTTCTGTTTTTGGCCCCTCACAAGAAGAAAGACATTGAGGTGCTGGAGCATGTCCAGAGAATGGCAATGGAGCTGGTGAAGGGTCTGGGGCACAAGTCTCACAAGGAGCAGCTGAGGGAGCTGGAGGTGGTTAGCCTGGAGAAAAGGAGGCTCAGGGGAGACTTTATCGTTTTCTACCACTACTTGAAAGGACGTTGTAGCCAGGTGAGTGTTTTCGTGTCTTCTCCCAGGTAACAAGCAGCAGGGGAAGAGGAAATGGCCTCGAGTAGTGCCAGGGGAGATTTTGACTGGATATTAGGAAAAATTTCTTCACAGAAAGGGTTGTCAAGGATTGGAACAAGCTGCCCATGGAGGTGGCTGAGTCACCATCCCTGGAAGAATTTAAAAGACCTGTAGATGTGGCACTTAGGAATATGTTTTAGTGGTGGACTTGGCAGTGCTGGGTTAATTCTTAGAATCAATGACCATAGAGGTTTTATCCAACCTAATCTTTATCCAAAAGATTCTACAATTCTACAAGAATGAACTAAATTTTCTTCTGGACACACAGTGAAAAAGGAGTTATCTAACTGAGAAAAATGCAAAATTATGTACTTTATGTTATGATATCTTCTAGAACTATTGATTGCAATGGATTCAGGTTGTTAAATAAGTAAAAATGTATGTATAAACATAGAAAGTGGAAAGGCATTTGTTAAGTTCAATCTCATTTATTTAGAGGGAAAACATCATGAAAGACAAATGAAGAAATAAACCCATAGCTGATTTTAAATATAACCTACAAGTCATGAATTGCAAATACACTTATGTTATGAGGATAATATGTTGTCTTTCTAACTGCTAAGTTTCAAGCACTTAACAAGTTAAAAACAACACAAAAAAGAAATTAAGTTGTCAAAATTAATTACTTCTCCCAGCTATTCATTAAATAAAATCAATATCTATTTTCCATATGACCCACTCAGAGATAAAACGGCAAAATACAACAAATGTATTTGTAATTAATTATGATTTTCTCAGGGTCCTGAGTACACTTTTGCCTCCTGGGGTTCAATCACCTGTGCTGAAGTTGAGTGGTGGTATGGTACAGCTGCAGAACCTCAGATCAGACTGCTATGAAAAGTAGTGGCCTCCATGTTCCTTTGCTGAGAAGCTACGTTTGAGCTCAGGTTCTTGCCCTTGGCTGCTGACTGATCCACAGTACTACCATATCTGTGCCTGATGATGTATCCTGCCGATGCAGACCTGGGGACTTGACTTCCTGGCTTGCCTTTCAAAGACCTGGCCTGCCTTCTCACCCCAGACCTGTCTGGGATCACTGCAGAGAGACGGAGTTTGGTTACTGTCATTAGACCTGATCCTGAAGTGCTGACTTGACTTCTCAGCTTGACCTGGAACATCCTTCATCTCTTCAGTTTTGCCTGGTGCTCTACACTCTCCTCTGACTCTAGTTAATGCAACCAGACCTGCTTTGATCAGCTTGTCTGAATATTGTAGGACTGCGCCCTTGCTGGTGAGTGCACTGCTGCCCACCTTGCTTCACTCTCAGCACTCAATTAACTTTTCCTTGGGGAGCAGCCCATTTGTGCTGCTCTCTGATGTTATAGATAATCACTGGGACTTTTTTACATTAAATCAGGGAATGATACCATATTCAGTCATTTCCTATTTTTACATATTAGATGACACCACAAAAACTAACAAGGTAATTTGGTTTCCAAGTAATGCAATTAAGATTATTAGAAATTATGAATGGGGTAATAACTAAAAGAACAACTAAATAAGTTGCATTTAATTAGAATAAAATCAATGATACAGGGAAGGGATAGTTTAGAAATAATACTGAAATCAGAAGCAGAATTCTAGTATTCAAGATTTTTTTTAATATAGAGTATTGCATTCAACTGAGCATTTTCAACAGCAAATGTAGCTTGATAAAAACAGTATTAATTCAGTTACTAATTGGCACCAAAGGTATATTTCTATTCAGCTAAAGAAGACTAACTGCCAATCTGGTAGCCACATTTAAATACACCAAATAAAAATTCACTGGAAGTAAAGCATGGGTAGTATCCTATAATGTGATTCAATATTAAAACTCTTTTAAAGAAAAAAAAAAAGCAAACTCCTAAGACAGGTACGATAATATAATTAAAAGCAATGTTACTATATAAGGCAGAAATCCCACAAGTGCTCTTAGCAT
>JAOXXN010000265.1:15638099-15649538 GCA_026770055.1 Myrmophylax atrothorax | reverse complement strand
GGGGCGGTAATACTGCTGTATTGAAACTTATTGTCTGGTTTGCTTGTTTCTGTAGAATGTGTTTTGTGCTGGTTTCTCTTGGGGTATTTTGGTGATCAATTAAATACAATCTTGCAGCTAAACATTATCACCGACAACGCAAAACCCACAATAACTGTCATATACTTGTACTAATAAAAGTTATTTTGGGAGCTGATGTGGAGAAAGTTCTTTTCTTGCTGTTTAGTGTGGTCCTCACAGAAGAGTGTTGAAAAAAAAATCTGGTTATTTTTAATACATTCAAAAGCTACCCTTCATCATGTAGTAAGCAAAAGAAGGATGCTATAGGTCTGGCTGTTTTTCCCTTTTTGCCTTTAGCTTCCTTGAAACACTTGACAACCAGGGTTTGTTTGGTTTTTAATAATGGGATAAAAAAAGTGAAAGGGAGAGGGGAAGGAGAAGGGGAAGGATCTCCACGTAGCTGTTACTCAGTTCTGACACACTTATGTATTTTTTTTCTACCATGCTATCATTTCCTGAAAAAAAGAAAAAAAAGAGTTTCAAGGCTTGTATAATCTACAAAGTGCAGTGATCTGCTGGTAAACTACTTTGATAACAATTTCTTTTTTAAAAAGTAGATGTTTTGCTGCTTGTAGTCATCTAGGATGACATCAGGATACAGGATGTTGACAAGAAGGATAAACCACCTTCTGTAAGTAAAAAGAAGAAATAAGTCTTCTATCTAGAAGTTTTTTAGAGCATAATAGTTTTCATGAAGGTTAAGCAACACCTCAACTCCCTCAGCCTCATGGTTTTTTAGAGGTGGGAAAAAGAGCCTCTCTGTGTTTCTTCTTTGTATGTATCCAGGCATAACACTGAGAAATGCATTCTTCTCTAGGTCATAAATAATTTACATTGCCTAAGGTTAATAGTACTAATTAGTATCAGTACTAACAGGAGAAAGAAATGAACACTTAGACTGATATTACATCACTACTCTATAGCTGCTGTAACCATGTATGGGATATTATGCCATTTAGTTTAGGCTGCAATATTCCTAAATAGCTTGTGTCACTTCCATTCTGAAATATTTTCTTATTATAATTGAGTTTAATATGTTAAGAGATGTACCTACAAGTTTGCACACTACAACAACTATATAATTTCTGGTTTTTGCATATACTAATATTTCTATATTAGAAAGTCTCCATTTGAAAATAAATTGATTATGCGAACTACAATATCCTGATATTCAGCAGTGATACAATAATACTGAGTATTTTGAGTAGTTCAATATAAGACTTCTTCCTCAGATATGAATACAATGCTTTAACATTACAGAAAAGTGTATACATACAGAGAAAAGCTATGCATAACTGCAGCACTAAATTACATTGTTTTGAGATCTTTGCATTTTATAGTTTTGTAGCTATTAATGATATTTACATGGTTAAAAGCTGCTAATGGCAAAAATGTTACACAAAAAATACTTTTGTAAACAACAGAATGAGGAATAAAGAAAGGACTACTTCAGACATACAGGCTTGCAGACAATTATTCTTCAATAAGCTAAAAACAAAACTTCATTCAAATACTCAGATGGAATCTGGTCAAAATACTTGCAGAGAATATCTATGCATCATTAGAAAATGAGTGGGGTATATTTATTGTAGAACATTTTTAGTCAAGCAGTTCATCTCTAAGAACTCCCTTCCTTTCATATTTTAAAGTTAAAGCATGAGATAGATTGCACACTTACTGATATCCCACCAATCTTGGTGAGTCAAGTGAGGTGGAAGCCTTGTATTTCTAAGAGCTTTTCAGCTGAACATACCCTATGGTTCAAATATTTTAATGACAGTTCAGTGCAGTATGCATTCTGAGGGATCTGGTCTTGCCAGATCAATGACCGAGACACAGCAAGTTTTTTAAGCTTAGGTCCAATTACCTCTCTTTTATACTGAGTTTTACTTAAGCCAAAGCCAATGAGAGTAGTAGTAGTGGTGTGCTGAGGAAATTGGGGAAATTGATCTCAAGTCAGCATTTTTTTAGAGGCACAGATTATAGGGAGAAGATTAATACTAATCTCTGAGTAATAAATAGAGTGATAAATCCCTTTCAATAATAAAAACTGATGACTATATGAATAAATTAGCCCTCATGCCATGAAATAAAAAATCTAAAACCTTGTAAAGTACTATTTTTACAGACTACATCTGTATTGCCAGTAAATATAATCATCCAGCTGTATTTAATGATTACTCCACATACTTCAATATTTTCTTGATTTTATGTATTTTTATATTGGTGCCAAGTTTTTAATGTTTCAGAAGACAGTTTAGTAAGGAAAAACATAAAATACTGTGGGCAGGCCCTTTTTTTTTAAACATAGAATGTTCGTGCACACTTCATATATTATAAAAACTTAACAAATCACAGGAAATGCAGTTTAAAAATATCAGTTCTTATTTATTACTAAACTTCATGTACTCTAGGCATGAAGATACTATTTTATCATTTGGAAGATGTCTTTCTTATTTATTTAATTGTCAACCAAGAGGCAAGATACATAACTGAATAGGCATTATAATCATGTATATGATATAAAAATCTTACAGGATAAGAAAGTTATTGGAATCTTAAATCAAATAGGGGAAACTATAAATAATTAAGAACAGGAAATTTCTCAAACTAATTCATCCCTTCAGTTTTGATTCTCTGCCAGTTTGGTGCATGCTTATTTTCAAGCCACGTTGATAGAATTCTCTTAAAAACAACACAGAAGATTCCAAGTTTGGACATGATTCAGCATTGGTCTCTCGTCTAACCTTAAAGTGAATAACCTAATCTAATTTTTAAGCAATACTTAATTCTACTAGAATGTTTCTAAAGCCCATTTTTCCTTTTTAGTTTAAATGAAAATTTGATTTTAATTAGTGGCATTATGGTTGTTTATTATTTTTCAAATTATAAAGACTAGGTTAGTTAACAAATACTAAGATCATCTTTAAAGCAAGAGAACCATACAAAATACTTAAAACACCATTTTTTAAATAGTGTTCCAAAAGCAGAAAGGAAAATTGCCTGCAGCAGTATAAAAATATTGCTGCTACCCATGACAATAAACCCCAGTATATCTCATGACATCTCCCTCTGCAGAAAGATGGGAAAGCATTAATGTGGTGTTAAATATAATTAACAATGATTTCTCTTTCTTGCTTTAGTGTTCATTGTAATCAAACCGGAATCTTTCTTTGCAGCAGTTTGTGTACTGAAACCAAGCATCCTTCTTTGTGGAATATTAATAAGCAGATAATTAGCTACAATAATTTCATGTAGGCTATTAATTAGCTACAGAGTAAAATACAACTAAGTGAACTGCTGTTTTCTGCAGGAAAGAATCCTAACTGTTCAAATCTCACAACTTTTCCCTATTATTTTTTTATTTTATTTTGCATCTAATAGTTAGTCATCAATTTCTTACTGATCTTGTTGCCTTGAGAGCTTAATATATTATCTGGTTATTCCTATTTTAATGATTGTAAAATGCAGGTAAGTACAATAATTTTCTATATTAGCACTTACTACTATATATTTTGTTTTCATTTTCTTTTCCTTCACTGGATGTCACTTCTACGTTTTGAACGCAATAATTCTTGCCCTAAAATTGCAAATCTCTCACAAAATTAATTGTACTTTCCCTATCATATTAACTTCCTGCAAGGCCAGTCTCTATGTTTTGGCTGTCAGTCATACTAACCAAAAAAATTTCCACATATAAAGAATTTCCAGTCAGAATCTATGTTACCAGCATCTCATCCACCCTTGAATTTCTCCTGCTGGCATACACGCTGGCAGAAAATCAATAATAAAAAGCTTAACAAACAAGTATTTCACAGTACTTGTTTGTGCTAAACCCTCTAATTATCTTTGTTATCCTCTCCCCATTCTTTTAGCTTTCATGTATTATTTGTCATCTTCTAATCTTTTAAGTTATGAGCTGTTAGAGTTACCCATTTGAATGGTGTCCTAATAAATGAAGTCTGAACTAATTGAGTTATCCATTACCAGCCATTAATGCAATAAATACTAAACATATTATTATTACCAGAATTACAAAAAGTTATGTGCATTCCTTTATTGCCATGTATCTATTTTAGAACCCTCCAGCAACAATTAGGGGATATTGGAGGTAAATGAGGCACAAAATAACTATTGTGCCTTTCTGGCCTTAGCACAGAAATGTTGCAAAGCTACTTAAAAATGAGCCCACTGAAATAGGACAAATTCCTGACAGCAATGGCATTTCCCCATCCTACCTTAAGAAATGACCCCTCTTTGTGATCCAAGCAGCAGTGACTCACCATTTCTAGAACTTGGGGAAGGATGGTTACTGAAAGCAGTATGAAAGGAAAGGCAACCCACACCTTCCTACTTCACCCAGCAGCTTAGGAGGAGGCAAGCCGTTCCCTCTTAAAGAACTCCCCACTAACTTGACTCAGTTCTAAAAACCACGAACATGAATCAAAACATTAATATCTTGATGAGAAATTAATATAATGAAGAAAGTTGGTAAACTCTCTAGCATTACACTCAGTATTAAATACTATATCTTGTAAATGTAAACACACAAATCCACGTCTCCTCCTGATTATAATGGAAATATTTCCCCTCCTAGATTTTTATCTTATCATTGTTTTAGAAACATCTATAAGAGGCTTTTCAACTCTCTACTACAGTGTTGTAGAAATTTGCTTTTTGCATTTTGCTTTCTGCAATTTATATTTTTGGTCTTTATGGACATTAATAAAGGAAATTAGCAATTGTAACATAATTTCTATTGATGTTCTTCTTCTAATAGATAAAGCAGGATTATAAAATGAAATGTCACAAGCTATTTAAGAATTAGCAGCCAAAATACAATATGACTATGGCTAATTTAACTCAAAACTAAATGCGCATTAGATCAGTTCACAGTTAAAGTATCAAAACTGAGTATTAAGTTAACTGGAAATAGGAAGATGTTTCATGGAGAACTTGAGAGAAACTCTATTAGAGAGTACCAAAGTGACACAGGATAAATCTCATTTTCAGAATTGATCTAGGATACCTTCTGCATTTTAATTACTGCACAGCTTACAAGGACATAACCCAGATGACTTTAAACATGGTACAATTAACACAGTCTCAGAAGCCAGACCTCAGCATAAGCTACGTAGCAGATAAGTACTTACCCAGCTTTTCAGACTCTGGAATCTGCTCCAGGCCACATACAGCCATGGCAAACCCACTAAAAATTCTTCTCTGATGCAGATTAGAGCTAGTTTTTTACCCAGATGGAACCATAGGAAAATATGCAGAACCTTCTGTGTTAGGATATTTAGTGATACGGTTATACATCCTACATATCATAGGCCATGGACAGATATTACTTGGAGAAAGGAGAGAATCTGTCTTTCACCTGCTTCTTTTCTACCCCAAAGACTCTGTAAGCCTGTTTTGCCCAGGGACATAGTTACATCTGTAGAGGTCAAATGGTTCATCCCTCTTCTCTTCCATGAAGCCCACTTTACAGGGCCACTGTTTGGAGCAGTTTTAGGTGGGCTTAAAAGGTCTCTTCTAAGGCAGAGGAGGAGACTAAATGCAATTGGAGAGTACACATCTCACACAAAATATTTTAGAAATTAGGCATATATTATTGGATCAAAGACCTCCATACAAGTATCCAAATTCATATCCAAATTACCAAGTTTACATTTAAAGGAATACAACTGTGAGGCTCACATAGCTGAATAGACAGGCTACAGGCTTGGGCAAAGGTTTACAGAGGGGGACACAAGTGCAGAGTGTCACCACTGCGCAATGCTCACCTCTGCCCCAGCATCTTTCATCTCCACAGGCCTGTCGGCTGTTAAAAAGTTCATTCTCACCCATTTGCCAGGAGTATTTGTAGTCTTGACACCAGTAGTTGTGTGAATATAGCTACATCATAGAACATAAGAACTTTTCCTCCACCTCCTTAGGGACCCAAATGACATTCAAACTACAGTATTTCTTATCAGGAGCCAATACATTTTAAAGTTTAAAGATATAACAAAGATTTTCTCCCAGATTAATAGATTTGCTTCATGCCAGCTTAATTCTTTAGTTTACCAGGTTAGCCTTAATAGCTTGCCTGCCCAAAACCGACTGCCCCAAGGAATCTGTTTTAAAGAGTTGATTGATGTTTGTGCAAAAGTGTAGCAGCAGGTTACAAAGAGCACTTCACATGACTGAGTTTTAAATTTTTAGGTGAAATAGTGCCATGGATTTCATGTTAAGGAAGCTGAGATGGGAATTACTGGAATAGGAAGAGAAAAAAGCAGCAACTCCATTTAAATAGATCAGTTCTTTACAATAATGGAACCAGAAGGATCCTTTTCATTTTAAATGAACATCTTCATCATGGGGAAATTTTGCTGCTAGGGCATTGGGCAGGCAGAGCAGTTTATGTTTTTTTTCAGATCTGTCACTAAATTATACCCATACACCCTTGCAGGCTACTTTCACTCAGCCTCTAAGCAAAAATCACCATGAACAGCATTAACACAGTCACTACTGTGAATTACATACAGGGAACTCCTCTGTTTCCAAGGGGTTGGTAATTTTCTACAGAGATCACAGTAGTGAGAGGGGAAATCCCATGTACTCACAATTCAAAATACTGTAGTTCAGTTATCAATTGTTCAAAGCACTATTTGTATGTTAAATATTCCTGTATTTTAACCTAGTAACAACCTTTTTGATACAATAATTACTAGTTGGAGAGGTTCAAGAAAGCAGGAGAAAACCAAGACCAGAGAAATTTTAAAAACAGAAAAGGATGAAAAATCATGTCCTAGTAAAATAGTTCCAATAGTTCAGATTAAAAATCCAATAGTTCAGATTAAAAATCTAGTCCTAATGCAGAACTGCAAACACCTTAATTTTGTTGGAAATTGTAAGCAGATAAATAAAAATTAGCAGGTCCATAGTTTTTCAAATTGTTTTATGTATACACATACATGCTGTTTACCACAGTTTCACAAGTAAAACACACAGCTGAAAGAAGAATGTGGTGCGACATCTTGAAATACCCTTAAGCAATAAGCAGAGCCCTGAAGTTTGAGGCTTCTCAACTGGCAGGTGGTTTAAACACCTCTGATTTTCAGGAGGACATGTTACCATTTGCAAGTTTGGTGCTTTTCTTAATCCACCAGTAAATATTTTATACACCATCAATTCATTCCTTATTTTTCTTTTTCTTCTTATACATGTTTTTATATAATCACGCTAATAAAATACACTGTGTTCCCCAGTGAACAAATAAGTACAGCAACCAGATCCATACTGCATCCTCCTGGCTACGAACCCTCGTCAGGCCTTTCATCCTGCTCATAGCTCCAGTATGAAATTACAAGTTATGGACACAGGATTTATTTAGTGCATTCTTAGCATTCCCTATCATTATATACAGCTGAATCACCGGTATCCTGAGGCAGTGAAAAATTTCAGTCACTAACTCTTCATACTGTTGTTGCACCATTTTCTGAAATACACAATGAACTTGTAGCCCCAGGCTAGGCTCCTTACAAAGGTTGTTCTTTCTCTGCCCTACTTTCAGTTCATTTTATAATACAGAGCTTAAAGCCCTCCTAGTAATTTATTTATTGGTCTGAACACCAAAGAAGGCTTTTATTATGATCTGCAACCATAGCGGTAATAATATCCTGCTGAAAGTAATAGGCATGATACTTTGAGTGTGTGTGAAATATATTGACCAAGACAAGGGGTGATTTAAAAATATGTACACTCAACAAGAGAAGGTAAAATTAACAGAAAAGATAGTGTCACCGTTGACTTTTCTATTGAATCAGAATTCCATTTGCTTACTAGCACAGTTAGTAAGTAAACTAATGCAGATGTCCTGCGAGGCAGTTGGAGATGGCAATTAGCTGACTTTCTCCCTGTAATCCTCTTGATTGTTCGCAGCAAAACTAAAAATGGAGAGTATTGGGTTGAATACATCACTGAATACACACAATAATCTTAAAATAAATAAATATCCAATAGGGAACATCGAAAAGTTTGGCAGTTTTGCAAATGCCAATAAAAGTCTACAACCACTGAAGTACAAGAAAAGGAACATTCTTTGCCTCTTTGGAAATAGATTTACCTATATGCAGAACTTAATGCTATCCAATCAAATTATAAAACAAGTTACTTCAGAGTATTTAAAAAGGTCAGAATTTTCAACCATTTATTAAAACTTCCCACTTCAAAAGCACAACCTGCAGCACTGCTGTCACAAATACAGTAAACATGAGCCTTAAAACCCATTCCATTCTTAAATAACTAAACAAATTCATTAAGATTTATTAAAAAAGCCTTATGTGTACTATGCCAAAAGAACACATCTGTATGCATAAATATATATATATATTTAAAAAGTTAGAAAAGATCAACACTAATTCCAGCCTTTATGACATATTCAAAAATGGCAAAAAGTCCCTCAAAATGGTAAGTGTCTTAACAGTTTCAGATAAAAAAACAATGTGAATATTCTCTTAACCATATACTACTTTACTCTCAGCCTTAGCTGCAATACTTGAAGGTCTGTATGTTGAAATTTCTGAATAGTATATTCCAAATATACAGAATGTTTTGATATAGGAAAAAGCAATGAGTTTTCTAAGAACTGTGTACAGCATTTGTCTTTTTCCTATTTCTTAAGGTAAACAAAGCTACAGCAACTGTACTTTCTAGAAAGATAATCAAATGAAAGACTTTCTCATTCCAATCTCCTAGTTCTTTCTAAAAAAATGCATATTTAATTTAATTAATGAAAAAATTCCAACTCCAAACATTTTAAAAATAACAATTTTTCAGTTTTCTACGTATCTGCATTAGGAAAGCTATGGAGGAAAGAAAAAATAGTCAGTAGTCTGAATTAATTAAGTCACTATGATGATTTTCACATCCTTATAAGACAATTTTTGTCCTTACTAAGTGATCTTGGACAGAAAACTGATGTCTTTTAGGCTTATGCTTCCTCTGAAGCCTAACACAACTGATCTTTGATTGCTGAAACGGTTTCAATGCACATTGACTGCCAAATCAGACTCCACTTTCCGATGCAATGGCACAAAAGCCATCATGACTGTGAGTTTTTCACAATTCTCCGTGGAATGATGCTGATAGACACTAAGATTATTTACAATTTGCATATTAAATATATGTTTTAGATGGTGTTCTTCACGTTCTTCCTTAAGGAACTTGTAAGACTTTGATGGCTGCCCAAGATGGGTGCTAGAAAAAGCTCGAAATTTCTGGGTAGTGTTTATAGTATGACCAGGGAATAAAGATGGGATAGGTCTAACCATCTTCACAACTGACACTTTTCCCTGTGAGGAGCTGGATCTAGGGGTGGATGGGATGGGATAATGTTGTCTGGGATAATCTCAGAGACTGTGTTTTTAGAAGTGTACCCAAAATATTTGATGCTAAACCAAAGGGAAGATCAACTGAGCTGCTGCCTCTCTGCTTTTCACATCCAGGAACAGAGGTAAAATGAAGTGCATGACCATAGTGTCTGAAGTCAGACGTAAAACAACCAACACGATTAAACCTATTTTGTATCATGTTTTAATTTTTAACCCCTGAAAAATGATACTGTCCCAGCCATCCCAATTAGGTAACAGTTACACCATTTGCATAGTACATAGAAAAGAATTACTTAATTAAAAAGCAACAAAGGATCACTGCCAAGAAATAAAATTATGTGGTAAGGTAGATAGGCAGATACTTCAGAGTGTACTGCTGGATGCTGATAAGTAAAAAGAGGGTTGGGCTATTCAGGCTACAAAACAGAACAGAACCTGACCCCTATTGCTGTTGATGGAAATTAGGGACATTTCCTTTTTCTGTATTCCAATGTAAGTTAACTTTAAAGGAAAGTAAATCCATCTCTTTGCCGCACACTCAAACATGAATTCAAGTTCAAATAGTTTCTCTTAGTAAGCAATAAAACAACTCAGAGAAGTACACTTCAGAGAGATGAAGAACCAAATGCTTCTAAAGAAACATACCAGTGCAGCTCTATGTTAAAAAGCAATTAAAAAATACTTTGATTCATCAATTCAGGGTGGCATAGCCCATGAAAAAGAATAATACCAGTTACACAGCACATCTGGTACACTATTCTCTACAGCACTTAATACTGGTATAATTCTGCTTTACTGGGTCAAAATTATAGGTGGTTTTGAAACCACCATTTCATCTCTGGTCCTTTCTTCTTCGGAATTTCATATCACTTCATGACAGGTAATATGCACATAGTATATCTTGATCCAATGTTTTCTGCTCCTAGATGCCTCACCATCTTTCAGCCTTTGAGACCTCGCTTACCTCTTAAGATATCTGAACACCACAGTAAAAACTGAACTTTTTCACATTGGATTTTATGTACAAACAAACAAAATTAAATCAGGCATATGAAAGAAGCAATATTGATTGCTCTTTTCTTGTGATTGTTTACACAGTTTATACCTTATGAACCACATGTTTCAACCCTGCAAGGGTTGAAAATTTCATTTTTTCTTGGTACACAATGTGGCTGTTAAAGACTGCTTTCCCTTGAATGAGTGGGCATTGATTACCAAGAAGGACAAGGTAAAGGTAGATTATGCTACTACTTTGGCAGGTATCCTCTGAAGTACTTGGGTCTTAGACGTTCAGGGCCTAATCAGACACAGGACTCTCAATTAGGAAAAGGTTTTCCTTTTGTCAAGTGGGCAGAAAATGTTGGCTCTTCTGTTGTCTATATTTCAACTTCTTATTTGAGCAGTTGATCTAACAAAAATGTTTTACATGCCAGTATAAAACTGTACTTTTTTGAGACTGACAGCATTTGGAGTACGCAAATTCTTCCTCCTCAGTTCCTGTTAATGCGTCGTCCTTTACCAAGCCTAAAGTTCTTTACAGTGCATTGGGAAACTATTCTAAACTCTGCACGTGGTTTCATTGACCTTTCTCAATAAATTTTTATGGCATTACTGGATAAAATTACAGGGTACTAACCCTGAAAACTAGCTTGAATCATAGAATCATAGATCATGGCACTCAGTGCCACGTCCAATCTCAGTTTAAAACATCCAGGAATGGTGAATGCACCACCTCTCTGGGCAGACCATTCCAATGCCTGATTACTTTCTCTGGAAAGAATTTTTTTCTGATATCCAGCTTAAATTTCCCCTGGCAGAGTTTGAGCCCGTGCCCCCTTGTCCTATTGCTGACTGCCAGGGAGAAGAGCCCAACCCCCACCCGGCTATAACTTCGCTTCAGGTAGTTATAGACAGTGATGAGATCACCTCTAAGCCTCCTCTTCTCCAGGCTAAACAACCCCAGCTCCCTCAGCCTCTCCCCATAGGACTTATGCTCCAG
>JAOXXN010000265.1:15601302-15622357 GCA_026770055.1 Myrmophylax atrothorax | reverse complement strand
AGTGAAATTGGGGAAAAAGCCAGATTAGAGCAAACTGTATATAATGTGCACCTTGTAACTGAAGAGTTGTGAGAGACTGAAATGTTAAAGGTTAAGGACTCAATCAGCCATTTGCAAAAGCAGGGGGTGTTTTGCTGAAGCTAGATTTGCAGCCCCCAACCAAAGGGGAGGAGGAGAATTTTTGGATCTGTGCTGACAAAACCTCTGATCAGCATAAGAACAGCCCAGGTGCAGAGGGGGTGAGCCCCAGAGGATGACCACAACAAACCAACTTTTCTTTAGCTGGATTTTGAGCTAAATAAGGGAAGAGGCTGATAAGAAGCAGATCCTGTGGAGGTGGAATAGTGTTTTTCATCGTGCTAATTTCCTCCCTTATACAATTGGCACAGGTGTAAAAGCACCAGTCCCCACACCCACCTTCAGGGAGGTATCAGGACCTTCACATTCACATGTAGCCTGACGAGGGCATAACTGGCTCAACTGTGCTGATGTGAGAGGCAGCTGGCATGTCTTAGAAGGTGTCATAAACCATCAAAGATCTTGGAAGCACCCCCAAACTCATTTCAGAGGCCTTCCAGCAGAAGGCTGCATGTGAATCAAAGTGTTACACCAAACACTGTAAAACTCCCCGTCCAGGGGAGGTACCTGGGCATTCCCACCTGAACCTAAACATGTATTACCCCCTTGAACTTTGTGTTTCATGGGCTTCCCCCACCTCAGACAGATCAAGGCTGTGACCATCACCTCGATCAAAAACTGCAACAATCAAGTCTCATTGCTGGATCGATGCATAGTGATACCTTTTTACTCTTATACTTCCTTTGTTTCTTTTCCTTATACATTTTCTTAAGTGTTATTTTTATGCTTTAATATTGCTATATTTGTACAGATACTAACCAAAATGGCTACATACCTCCTTTCCCTTGCAAACAAATTCTTCTGAAATAAATCTGCCATATACATACCTATAAACACCAATCATTTAGTGTCATTTCACTCTAATCTACCCCAAGGGATCTATTATTAACAAGAACATCAGTCACTCCATCTTCAGCGTTGTAACAAGAGTATTCTCTATTGCACAGCTTTTTGAAAAGAATGCCATTCTTATGTGGCTTTACTGGGAACTTCACCATTGTTATACTTTCTTCTTGTGATGATGATAAACAAAATTTACTGTCTGTTTAAATTGTACTTTATGAGGCTAATATGGCAGCAACGATATCAGCTTAAAAATTGGATTGCATGTGACTCTGAAAATGGGACATACAAATGAAACCTTCTGCTTCTCATATGATTGCAAAACAAGCTTCAGGCACCAAATATAGAAAAGGAAGGTACAAAGGTCTGAATATATGTGCTCTGGGAATGTTTAGGAAAAGGATATGCCACATCAATGAACAGCAAGATGGTTTGCCCCAAGAGAAAGCAGACAAGCTCACACAACTCTGTCATTTAATTCTCTTGGCTGCCACCAGGAGATCTATCACATTCCTTTAACTTCATTTTCACCAAAATACTTTTTTAACTTTTTTCTTCAAAACAGGAGATTCAGAAAAACAAAAAATATTAATAGATGCCTGAAATGAAAAAAATGAGCAAGTGATGAGGGGAAATCATTCCACTAAAATAAAACAAAACAACCCAGAAAAGGACATATATTTTACATGACATTTCAAAATTTAGCCTAATGCAAAAGAGATCACAAGCAATCTGTTTCCAGAAACCTTATTGTGTTCTGCGAAAATCTTTCTGTAAATAAACTTGTCTTAATTATTTAGATTAGCTTGAAAGATTAAAGTTCTATTTTCATGGGATCTCAATAAAGCTTTTACCAGCAAGTGATCACTTCTGGGACAACATTTCAGAAAACATCCACATAAAACCCTTTAGTGCTAAACACATAATCTTCCTGACAAAAACATGCTCTATTTGCCTTCTGCTTCCTTTCTTCTTAGAATAAGAAAAATAAAAACTTTAAGGAAGGTCTTCTCATCTGGTGAGATTATAGTTCCTATTACTAATCTTTCCTTAAGATGTTTTTAACAATAACTAATTTGCTAGCAAAAAAATAAGAGACATGAAAGTTGGCAGGGCTGCATAGAAATATTTAGAAAGTATAAGAAAATGCATAAGCAATCAGTATAAACTAAGTATCTTAAAATAGAAGAAAAAACTAGAGAAGTCCTGAATTACTGCTTTTCCACAAGTCCTACTGAGGCAGAGTTCTCTCTGGGGTGTGTTGAACTATGCACCAGAATCGGAACAAGATGACCTAATTTTATGTTATGTTGAATAATGTGTGATTTCAGAAAAAGTCATTTAATTCCCTACAACTTCAGTTTTCACCTTAGAATAATAGGGGCAATGGTTTTTTACATTATCAAGAAATGCTTCAGAGAAGTGAAATATATACTTTCTTTTCTCACTTTTATGTTTTATACTTCAACTATCTCATCATAGAAAAGGAAAGCCACAATAAATTCTTCGATGAAGTATGTGCTGTATTTTGTTACACACTGGCAACTGAATAAAACACTGCTATTGCCCTCTCCTGCTTCTTCATCTCCTTCCTCCCCTGAGGATCAGTTGGATGTCAGGGAAAATCACATTTATCTGACATCTTTGAAGTAAAGGACATGGTGAGAAAATGGGAAAACATCCTATCCAAAGGGAAGGAATAACCATAGAGCGGTAGAAAATGAGGTACCACAAACAAGATGAGTTATTCAATCATTTTGGTTCAATGATCTAGTACAAAAAGCTTACTACTAGATAAAAATGCTGACTCTGTTAAGCCCATGTGCTTGACTTGATGCCAAGCAAAATACAGGTGGTATCCATGTTATAATTTAAATGTCACCATTTTATTTTTTCACCTCAAAAACTAAATATCCAACAATAAATACAAAACAAGAACAAAAATTGTTACCCCACTGTTTTAGAGAGATGTTTCATGACAGCATTCAGATTTCATGCTCCCAAATTTGGTATTGCCTTAAAAACAGTGAGGCCCAGGCTGCAGGGAGTGCTTGGGGCCTCTCCCTGGGGCTGGGGAGGTGCTCCCCTCTCCTGAGATGTGCTGCTGTTCAGGAGCTGTATCACCAGCAGAGGAGTTATGGAGGAAGTGAGCAAACTGTGCCATGTCAGAGAGGATAGGAGATCTACAGCAGCAAGTAGGATAGTCTGAAAGAAGTCCTGCATTGAAAAACAGAGGGTATGAAATATGTGATCCATATTAAATGTACCTGGAAAATTTATATTCCTGACCAGATCAAGCCTGGTCCCACATCTGAATTACTTTTGAAAGGAATATAATTTACAAGCTCCAAGACCACTCTCCAATCTTAACAGTGAGGATTGGGTAACCTACTGATCTAAATTATTTAAATTAATTTAATTAAATTAATAAAAAATTCTCACACATACCTGTGTGTCTTGCACACATACATACACGTACAATAAAAAGAAAATTTAAGGATCATGCTGCTCTAAAGATATGTTTGATTCTTCCAATTGGTTAGAAAAAGTCCTTAAGATCAGTGCTTTCTTAAAAAGTCTATTGTTATTATGCATCGGAAATATTTAGCTATGCTTAATTTAGTTTGTTTGTTTGTTTTTTCCCCACAGAAATAGTGGTCTTTTCATTCTAAAGGCTTAGGTGTTAGTTAATTTTTAAACACTTACATTCTATGCAAAGTTCGTCAACTACGATTTGAAAAAGACTTCTTAATTAATGTTTCCTCCTTTTTTCTTTCAATTAGCAAAATATTTCCTAAAAAAAGGTGTTTAATTCTTTTTACCTACATGAAAATACCCTACTTTTCTAAGTATTAATCTGATGCTTCAATTTCATAGAGTTGTTTCATATATTACACATGGTTTAGATTGCTCTGTCCTATAAAAATTCTTTCACATGACAGCATGGTTAGATAGCTGTTGAAGAGATGCTTACCCACAGAATTACACAGGGTGGTGGTAGGAACAGAAAAGCTTTTCGGTGATACAACTCTGTTAGTAGCCAATTGCAATTAGAAGTTCATGTTCTGGATGTACAGAACAGGATTTGCTATATCAAAACATTGGACAACAGGTTTCTGGCAGGACTCTGGAACCATTCAGAACATTTGAAGATAATCAGAATGGGAAATAAAAATTCTAAATAAAACAATATTTTTTGAAAAATGCCTAAAATGTTTTTTATTTCGTAATTTCTATCTATGCCTTGTCCAGTGGTGCATGCCAATTGCACTACATTTTCTGCACCCAAACTAACACATTTCCCCTCCGAACAGCTGATAAAATTCCTAGACTGGGCTTCAAGAAGATGTTGAAACATAAATGGAGCACTTTGGTCTGATTGCTCTCTGCTTTCATTTTCATTTCTGCTTGTGCAAGATGGCTACAAAATGCTATCAAAACTGAATTGCGGTTTTCTTATCACCACTCTGCATGGCGCAAATGATACATTCAATTGTAGGTATTCAGAAAGCTTTCAGATTAAGAAGTTTCAATTATGTTGGAAAGCTTTTAAGGTTTTTTCTCATCTATGTACTTCATACTACACCAATAACACCTTGAAATATAGTCCAGAAAGGGTGATTCAATGTTCTTCTTTGCCCTTTTCCCAGCTGCCAAGGTATCTGCAACTTAGGACACACATTAGGAGAAACAGGCTCTGTTATAGTCTGAGGCAGACAGCAGGTAGTTTTTTAAATGTCTCCATTACCTTATTTTTCACACTGTGTCCCCCCAGTAATCTTAAATGCAACAGTACTTTTTTTTTTTTTTTTTAGCGTTTCCTATATGAATATGCAGTTAGCAGACTTACGATGCCTCAGCATCTTCTCCCCCTGCTAGCCGACTAGTATTGTCTGTGTCAAAAAGGCAGTATTAGCAAAACTCCCACTTCATCTGACCTTATTTGCTGGAACATTTTGGAAAATCATATAAATTTGATCAATTACTTTATTTCATAATATTCCTTGTATTGCCACATTTAAAGGCAATTTGTAAAGAACTTATTCTCTGCAGATTACTTGTTTTCTGTCTTGTCTCCTCACTAATCCTTTGGTCCAGGTTTTCTTCACTGATTTCTTGGTCTTGAGTTTTTTTAATCATCAGAGATTCTTTCCTTATCATAGATACTTTACGTCATGCTAAGAACTTAGGAAGCTTATTTTAAAAATCTTGTTATATGTAAAGTGTTTTTATTTTTGTTAAGGGGAAAAGAGGTCTTTTAAAATTTGCATTCAAATAAATCATATTCAAATAAAACTTTGTATGAGAGAATTTAAAATTTTGGATACTTTCAAGTACATATCTAGCATAGTATATATTATTGTAATATTTAAAGCAATTTCTCTTTTAAACAAGATCAGAAATATTTTCCTAAATTTTTGATCAGAAGATCATGTATCCTCAACTTCTGATGTGTTTGTATAATTATCCAATAACTGATTGAAACTAAGACATTTTTTAAAAAGCATCTGTTGTTACACTTGTTTATCCTATTTCTTTGAACAAGGAATTAAGTTAGCCATCAAGGTTAAGAAAATTTCTCACTTAGTGATGTGCTAGACAGATTACTGATATCAGATTTCAGCAAAATGCTTTAGGGAAAACCCAGCAAACAGACACTATGTTCAGTACACAGGCAACTGGGTGACATTCCGAGATCTAGTTAACAAGAAAAGTGATTAGATACTGTAATAATACCTTCTGGTCTTCCATCTATGGAAAAGAAGTGTGATTTCTAATGAAACAGAGAGAAAAAATAGAGAATTTCACACTTAATAAATGTTCTCTACAGAACACGTTTGGGTCAACTTTTCCTCTTTTGCAATTGCAGCCTGAAATAATTAAGCCAGATCCATAGTCTCTGATTTACTTGCAGTTCCAAATATACCACCATATAGTAGAATATTCCTCTCGTAAGGTATCAGTGGTGTATGTAGCAGGCCTGAAAGAGTCTGTGCTCTGATAAAGTTCTGATTATGGCTGAAAATAAGGACCACTGAGATTTACTGCAGAAAACTTAATGGCTAAAACTAGCTAACATGTTCTGATCAACAAAAGAATATGGACATGGTGGGAGGAATATTTAGCTCTTTAAGGACAGATAATCTTGTATGAGATTGAAAAGTTAAGATACCAAAAATTTAAGGCGTGACTGCACTTCTAACTCACACTAACTGATTTAGAAGCCTGTTGGATGAATCTTGACCTTCCAGATCTTCAATTATTTTTGAAGATTAATAGAGAGCTTAATATCTTATCTTGGAGAACATTTCAGTTGTCAGAAGGTATCAAATAACATAATTGATTTGGACATCTAATTGTATGCTAAACAGTCCGTACCCATATGCCAATGAAATAAGATTCATTCTAAAAAAAATTTGAAAATGGAATATTTTTGTATTATTAATGCCATTATAGACACTGATGAAATGAGAGCAGTCACACAAACTAGAATTTCTTTGCCTCATCATTGACTTAGGTTTTTCAGTTTGTTTTCAATATGAATGTTTCCCCTCCCAGGCTTTGGAACTGAGCCTGCACAGAAAGATCTGTAGAAACTGCACAATGCAGAGTAAAAAAATAAAAGGCTTAACTGAAAAAAAGTAGTCTACAGAACAATTATATGCAAATTAAACTGTATATTCTAGGGATCATCAGAGGATTGACTAACTTAAAGCACTAGAGTGAATCCACTGCAAAGAAAAGCGAGACAATATTAACAGTTACTTATTTTTCCTCTTTTATAAAGAATGATCCATCCATTTTGTTTAGACACAAAGATGATTTTCTGTCTCCCTGAAACATCTACTGGTACGATTGATATTCTAGTGCTTGAGTACTTCAGCATAGTACAAACATTTTTTTTTCTATATATTTACAGAATAAACCCAACAATTAGTCACAAGTTCATTGCATATGTCCTGCTCTCTGCTTCCTTTTGCAAAGTGTATTTAATTATTCTTTGTCATGCACACTTATGGTAGGTTTTTGCCAGCATTCAAAGAATATTCTTCAAGTGATTAGTCTTCTTCTGATGAAAGGTCATGGCCAAGGAGTTCTCATTATGTAAGAGAAACTAACAGAATGTGAAATGAACTGACAGATGAAATAATCCATATCATATACTGCAATCCAACTATCAGAAAAAGGGTAGGATGGTTGGATAAACACCCAATTATTTTTTTTTCCAAGCTAGTAGTAAAATGGTTAAGAATGTATACTGTCAACCCCTTCTTTGCCATAGGGTTTTTAATTTCCTTCAGTAAAACATTTAGCTGAGGCTTAACTTCAGCTACTTCAGCAGTCTAAAAGACATTTATCTGACATTAGTCATCTTGGTTCAATCAGGGGCCACCATCACCAAAAAAATCTATTCATTTCATCATAAGATATATGCCCAAAATAACAGGATGAATCAGAGCTGGTTCTGCCTCTTCTTTTTCATTAACTGTGGAGAAGGTCTAGGGAAATGGCTTAAATGAGACGCTTAAATTTTTTCAGAATCAAAAACGTGAGGCCTTCCAGAAAAGAAACAAAAAGGGCAAATAAAGAAAAGCTACCTGAGTTACACAGATAAACACTACAAACTAACAGTATAAACCCTATACATTAACAGTATAAAAAGTAAACACTAGTACAGTGATGAAAATTATGAAAAACAGATTCCTCATTCACCGCTAGAATGTCCTGAGGTCCTGACCTTTCACCCAAAAAATGTATGGCATTATCTTTCAAGAAAAGCCAAAGGGGATATCCATAGCAGTGATCACTGCTCATGCAATGGCTTAGTGCCTGGCAGCAGGAAACAAGCAATTTCTCATAGATGAATACTCCAACCAGAACTTGCACTAGCTAAGGATACACTCTTTCTCTGACCTAAGGCAGGCCAGAATTCATCTCATAAGATTCTGGAAAGACAGAGTGTTAATGGCTGCATAAACAATCAAGTGAGGCACTTAAAAGGGAGGAACTTCAAGTCTAGTTTTGCTTCAAGGGATAGGAAGGAATTGAATGTTTGTGTCTCCAAGTACCTTAGGAGGTGGGAAACCACTACAGCATCCTCCTAACAGCCTACAGTTTTAGGTGCCGCATAATGCTGTGGCTTGCTAACCTAAGCAACTTTTACCTTTTCAAAAGAGAAAAAAGGGCAAATACAACCCCTGTGTTTCAACTACACTTAGTTTGAGATGTGCAAGTCCATGGCTCCCAATTTAGAAGTTACCACACAGTAAGTGTGAGCCCTGAGACTTTGAAAACAATCAGATAAATTCAAACGTGCAGATGATGGTGCTCAACTCACCAAAGAAAAGCCCAAAAAATCAAACAAACTAAAGGAAGTCTGTCATATATCATGCTAATATTTGTTTCCATTTCTAAGAATGGACTAATGAAAAAGTCATCCTCAGACAGAACAGGGGTTAGGCCAGTATTACAGGCCAGACTTTATCAGAAACACTGAACACAATCTCAAACTGAGCATAAAAAATAGTATTAACTACTTCTACAATGTAACATGGTATTACTTTATGTTATGACCACACCGAGAGAGTTCTCTCAAATTCCAGAACTGTAACTGCAGTGACTGTAACCAGGTACACTGTTCATCAAGGAGTCAGCAATCCACACAACAGTTAACCTGGGCAGGCACATGCCTGTGCTGTTCTATGCTACACGTATGTACAGCTGTGCCATGGGACCTGTGCTGTGCTGTGTGTATCCCTTGGCTGCAGGACAACCTTAGCCCATCCCAGGGTAACACAGGAGCCTGTAGGCAACACAGGGACTGCATTTAGCTAAAAAGGAGGCAAGTTCACATGTGAACATTCCTTTCCTTTCTTGACAGTAGAATTTATTAATAGAACCCTTTTCTTTTAGGAGAATCCTGTAAAATCTCGAAAGATCTTCTTTAGAGTCTTAGCTTCAATAAATGGCCTTTTAAGTCGTGTTCTACAGGGTGTGAGTGACCCTGTTATTACAATGATAATGAACCAGCACTTCCAGCTGCAATACCGTAACCAAGATGCCTTATGCTCCAGTTGAAATGCCAGTCTTTAGACCTTGAAATAAAAAACATTTCTACTAACATTTTTGGTGTTAATAATACTTTATCCAAAGCACGCAATTGTAAAGCTATCATTTTTGGTTTTGAAAATCATTTAAGATATGTCCTGCAACGAGGGATGAAAGTAGAATTTTCTGAGTAAGTTTCAGGTGCAGTGCACACTACTAACATTCATGACACTGAAAAAACTCCTTAAGAGTGAACTAACTGCCCAGCTTTTTACAAGTACACCATCCCTAATGTTTCCTTGTTTCTGGCACTATTTTTTGGAGCCTCATACCTAATATACCAAAATCTTTAAGTGTCATCATTTTTTACTTTCTCACATGACCAGCAGCTGCAATCTTCATCTTTCTTTTTTACCTATAGTTAATAGAAGCATTTACCTACAAGGATTACAGACTCTCATCCAAGTCATTCCAAGTTTGATACAAGAGCTCATTTAAAGTGAAGTCCTGACCAGGGTGAAAAGATCTCACTGCAATCTATTGTCCTTTACGCCATTCCAAACATAGCTACTTAAAGATACATGCTTCTATCCTAAAGAAAGCATAAACAAGCGTCTATCAGAGGGCATACAAGAACAACAACTTGGCTACAAAGCAACACGTCACAATCACGACTTGGGAAGAACAACTGACAGAGACCAAAGTGCTGCACTGGAAATTCAATGCAAAGTTTTTTCATTATATACTTTTCCATCCAGTTCAAATTGCTTTTACAGGTTGTGATACTCACTGAATTCTTTTTATAAAAATTATGTTTTATAAAAGATGGACAATCAAAATACAGAAGTATCAACCAAAGAAGGAAGAAAATTTGCAGAACATAAAAATCACCACAATGCCTTGAGTCCTCACTATCAGACAAACTACAGTACCAGCAAACAGATCTCTGTTAGTTTCCTAAATGACACATTCAAAAAACAAAAGCAAAGTAAAAGGAATCATCAGTTCAGCATTTAGGAAGAATACATTTGATAGTATATTTTTAAATGAAATCTCGTCCTCCAATATAAGTGCCATGTTGCAATCTAGTTAAGTCTATTCACAGTATACCACACTGATCATCTCATTCTTCTCCTGCAAAGAAACCCCAGAGCACACATAATGACAGTGTAATCAACATTTAAACGAATTTACAAGACATTGTCTAATCCTGTAAAGACCAGGAAAGGCATAACAATAAGCAGCATAGAAACCGTCTTCACTATCCTATATGGATGAATTTCCTAAAAGTGATGATCTCAAAGTTGGAAATGAAATTAATGAATAGAGAGACAATGGTGACAAACAGCATTTACAGCCTTACCCAGACTGATGCTGTCTCCCCATCTTCCATATCATTCGTTAGGAGGTGAGGGCACTTAGCAGGATTGGTAAGCAAGGTGATTATGCACTTCCACGTTTCATCTAAATCCCTCTGTTTATTCTATCACATCACATAAGAGAAGCTAGAACACACATACTTTTCATTTTCAATATGAACTGATTTTTTTTTTGAAAATCCATTTGTTCAAAACAGTAAAATTACAGATTTTGTAGCCTCATGTTTTAATATGAAAAATGGATATATCAAAACTACTGATATAATTCATCCATCAAGATCCATGTAACTAAACTTTCCTTTAACCACATGAATAAAAATCCTGAAAAAAACGATTACATTTTGCATCAAAGCCTTAAAAGCCCAGAGAGTCTCTGATTGCCCAGAGAAAAGGATGTTAATCTAGGATTCAGGATCTTTAGTCTTTATCGTCCCTCAGTGAAATACACAATGCTACTACTTCCATTTAAAGAGCTGCTAACTGCATTGCCTCCGAGGAGCAGTTTCTGGGAAGTCAAGTTTCAAGCTCTGTAGGACTCATAAATCAGTATCAACTCCTTATATTACACCCTGACATAAATGGGAAAAGCCCCTACACTGTCATTCCCCTTTCTTACATTAAAAGTCTGTATAAAGAAAATACTCCACTTTAGCAATATGCACGGTACGCTGTGACTGTCATTCTTCATGCTAACATTATTTCCCTCTGGTCCTCTCAGAATTTGTTTTCTTATCTGTAGTCTTACAGCTGAATTATAAATTCTCCAGATGGAAATATCTTTATTAACCACTTGTTCAGTACCTAAAATGAAATCAAGTTCCTATTCCATGACTGTTCCAAGCCTGCAACACAGTTGCGCAAGGTAGACTTTTAAATCTTTACATTAAGTGACTTATTTGTCAATTTGGCACACAAATAGATGAACATTAGTTCAATTTCATTATAAAGAGAATTAAAGTTTAGGTTTATGGGGTGACTCAACAGAAACATAACAGACTAGCTTATTTCTAGTGTTTGAACAAAGTGTTTCTCTCATGTAATATCCATTTCAAAACACATGGTGGTTAGGGACCCAAGAGAGATGGTTATCATGTCACATACAAAATATCTGTAGACTATCGAGAGTGAAATCTTGTCTTTGGCAACAGCTATCCTCAGTTTAAACTTTGAAAGTCTAATCTTTTAGAGCCATCAACAATTTTACATAAATGTATAAAATTTAGCAAGAGCAAATGCAGGATTCTCCAGATCAGGTAATCCTGGTTATACACAGAAATTGGGGAATGAGAGGCCAGAAAACAGTCCCACAGAAAGGAACCTGGGGATCCTGATCGATAGAAAGTGGACTATGAGTCAGCAATGCTCTGGCAGCCAGGAGAGCCAACTATGTCCTGAGGGGCATCAGGCAAAGTATCCCCTGCCAAGCGAGGGAGGAGATTGTCCCACTCTGCTCTGTACTGGGGTGGCCTCACCTCAAGCATTGTGTGTAGTTATAGGAGACAAAAAGTTACAAAGCTATTAGGGACCATCCCAAGAAGGGCTAGAAGATGCTAAGAGTCTGCAGGGGAAGCTGTATGAAGAGTGGCTGAGGTCACTTGGCTTGTTCAGCCTGGAGAAGAGGAGACTGAGGGGAGACCTCATCACAGTCTATAGCTTCTGTAGTCCACAAGCACAAGTGGAGAGGCAGGTGCTGATCTCTTTTTTCAGGTTACCAGTGATAGGACATGACGAAATTGAGTAATAATGCCACATTAGAAAAATTCAGGTTGGACATTAGGAATAGATTCTTCACTGAGGGGGTCATTGATCACTGGAACAGCCTCCCTTGGAAAGTGGTTGTGGCACCAAGCCTGTCAGAGTTCAAGGAGTGTCTGGACTATGCTCTTCATATGGTTTAGTTGTAGGCAGTCCCGCAAAAGGAGCAGGGAGCTGGACTCAGTGATCCCTGTGGGTCCCTTCCAACTTGAGATACTCTATGATGCTATGGTTCTGTGATTCCATAATTCCATTTTGATGGGCTTTTTTTTTCCTTTACACTGCTACTACCAACTTAATAATTTTTATCTATAAAACAAAAAGCCAGTATCAGTAATGAATTATAATATTAAACTAGGAGAGCTATTTGGAGAATAAATACATGTAGTACATGCTTAAAAACTATACAGAAAACTTCATAAATAAAACGATGTACATTATCATTGTGTAATCTATTGGTTTTACTAAATTCTGCATAGACACTGAGAAAGAAGAGGCTAAACTAACCAAAGAGCTTTAACACCATAAGAAAGAACAAAAAGGATTAATTTAAAAATGCTGGAGAAAAATGAAGTTGTGCCAGAAGATGATATGACTCTATAGTTTGGCAAGCTGGTAGCCTAAATCACTGAAAAATAAGTAATTGACTCCTTGGCTTGTAGTGCTACATTTTTTGAACTGACTATCCTCTGTCCTTTATCGTTTCAAAAATTCTAAACACAAAATTAAAGAGTTTCTAGCACACAGACAAGCATATGTATTCCTCAGAAGATCTCAGGTAGCTTTACATGTTTTTACAGCTTATGCAGACAAAAAAAGGCAATGTGTTTGCTGTAAGACAACTGTGCAGCAAATAATAGGCACTCTCCATCAGTGAATAGATACACTCATGGTTAAGGAGAATTCTGCTGTACATCAATCAGTTCAGGTGGGATCAGCTTTCCCATTTCTTTGCCTGATTACTGTCTCCAGTGAGCTGAGGTACTTCAACCTAAATGTTCTTAGAAAAGAACCACTGTACCGTGTAGCTTCCATGAAGTACACAGCACTGTGCTGATAGTTAAGTGAAATTATGAATATAGGCTATGCAAGAGCATAAGTACTGGCTTATACATGTCAGGTTCTTGTAATATTTGTTACTAATACTGATTTAATGCATGATATTTATGATTGTCATATAGTATAGTGATGAATGTGAAAATAAGCTCAGATCAGCATCTAAAAATATTTTTGACATTAACTGTCCCCTTAATAGGGATTGGCCTTATTAACATTGATATGACTTTCTTATCAAGTCATATTGCAAAACTAATTTATACGTAACAACTTTATCATGGTATTTATTTTCTCTCTTTCAGTGTTTCTCCCACTTCATCTATTTCTGCAAACTGGACACAATAAGAAAAGTCCTTAGTCCTATGCAGTGCTTTTACCAATGCTTACAATATGTTTTACAAAGAAGGTTTATTATTGTAATCTCCACTGCTATCAACAGAGAAACTTAGACACAGAAAAGTCAAATGCCTTTTAAAGTATACTCTATACACAAATGAGAGAGCTAAGCTAACAGGACTCTTCAGTCTCAGTCCTGTGCTATATTAATATGCTACGTTATCTCCCCTAGAGAGAGAAAAAGCCCAAATCAAGTGGCTAATTAGAAGTAACCACAGACAGCCAATAATCCTTGAATAATCCAGTTTCAAACCCCCTGAATTATTAGATTCATAGATTCCTTGTAAGCCTCAGAAGTAATTAAAGCCTGACTGAGAAGCTAAGCGATCTTTAGCTCAAATCCTGTGAACAGAGTAGTTTGGGAACATAATGCATGATGACTATTAATGTGCTATTTTGCTGTATAAGCAGTAACTGTAATTCAGCAAAACCTTACCCAAATTATGCATATAACAGATTCACATCGTCCTTATGCAGCTAAAGCTAATGTTAGGAGAAAGCATCAAAAAATGTGATTTTATCTCTTATTATACCAATGACAACATGAGACACAGTGGCTGACAGAACACAGACAGATCCCTCAAGGCTCCAATGGTCTGTGAAGCTTTCCATAAATGAAGGAACGGAGCACTGTCTGCTAAGGGCAGTCTAGTAACAGGACTATGAACTTGTTACTTTTCCAACATTTTCAAAGAGAGATTCTCCATAATTTGGAGAGAAATCTTAAAATTTAAGGTCTCCTGGATTCTTAAACTACTGTTAATTTTAAGTGTTTTAACACAAAATGTCCTGAATTCTCTCCTTGGAAATGTACTATAATGTCTAGGGTAAGTTAAATGTCCTCGAAATTACCTGGAACTGCTCCATTGACCATGCAAGGAGCAGAGACCGTTTCTTAAATAGAGCCATATTAAAGCTGCAGGCACTGAGGAACAAAATATTTATATGACAACCACTGGACTCTATTGTAAAGGAATGTTCACTAACTCATCTCTGTGTCTGAGCTCATTAAAAGCCGCACCACTTGACCAGAGAATAAGAGATTGCTTTTGCTAAGTGAAACTGAGCTGAACCTAAGAACTCATTTTTAATAGTCACAACCACTGGATTTCTGTCAGTCACCAAGACTGGAGCCTCCTTTTGAGCTATTAAGTAAAACCGAGCTCAACTGTGAATTTGAAAAGAACAACATTCATCTTTGCAAAAATTCTTGGCCTTTTTTGCTATTTTCTGCATCCATTTTATGTAGATTTTTAGTTCACATTTGGAAAGAAACTAAAATTCTTGGCATCTGTTCAAAAAAACCCCATCATTTTTAACAAGACTATGAAGCTTGGCAATTTGGACAATGGCATAAATGGACCAGTGTTTGGGTTTGTCATATCCCTTCCTCATGAGGAATGCTTTTTGCTGAGGGTTTGTTACACAGCTTTCACACTACAGAACCCAGGGCCTGAGACCCGAAAAAGTAGCAGCATCTGCTCACATTACTAACTGTAGTATACACCATGAATACCTTAGGAAAGGTGGGAATGTGTATTGGTCTAAGCTTATCTTCCCACCTGCCCAGACCTGCAACTTTGCACTCCATGCAGTCACAGCTTTCATATTCCTTCCTCCTCTTCCAAGAGAATCTGATGCCAAACAGGAACAACATGGTCCATCTGCCCAAGAAGGAGCAAAGAATAATAAAAAACTAAGCCTCACAAAAGTGCAGCAGAAAGCCATAACAGCTATGGGATATGTTTTGAGGACTTATTGCATATCTGTCTTATGATGCCTCTTCAGTGAAATAAACCAATTACACCAGAAGTTCACATACTGGCCTCACATCTGACTCCAAAGGGCATCCGCGCTTCTCTGTTCTAGTCACACATCCTATATCCTCTCATGTCTTCTCTTTGCTATTCTAGATACTTCTAAACCTTTGGTTCCTTCTCCATTTGGAGGTCCTGATGGTATTTCCTAACTCTTGGTATCGTTAACATTAGTCAGGTTTACTTTCATGTTAAAAAAGTTTCTTTAAGGAACTTGTCTCCTTTTCTAGAGAGCAAAAGATGGGGGGGAATCTCATTTCTAAACATATAATGCAAACACTATGTAATTCAAATTTAAAAATTCAAACCCCTATTTTAATTAGCATAAATGTTCAAAGAATTCTTCATGCCTATGTAAGAAACTGGCACTTCTGGTCTAATAGCTATGGTTCTGAAAATATGCAGGTGATGAAATATTACTAAATTTCCATTAGAAGCTCAGATCACAATGGCAGTTTAATGAAAGACTAGAATTAACCTTGCTGAAATGCAGAATTATACTAGAAGTCTCTTTATATTACACTTACAATGAGGTGAGATTATACAAGCTTTTGAGACAGCATAGTGTTGGGTCCAATTTTTCAGCTGTGCCTTGCAAAGATGAGGAAAAAAACCCTAACTATTGTATCTCTGGTGCATTGCTAAGAAGCACAGCACACATATAGTTAAAGTGAATAGGAACAATAGGTCAGCATGATGGAACTTGTGAGGAAAGGAAAGCTAGGAAATGTGGAAGTCTACAAAACTAAAATACATGTATCATCCCTGAAATGATCTTTGGACTCATGCATTATATTAAAAATATATAAAAGAGAGACAGAAATAAAAAAAAAAAAAAAGAATTCAGATCTTTGGCAAAATAGCAGAGAGCAACATAAAAGGGATAGAATTTGCAACTGCACTAATCTGAATCAAACCCTGGAAAGTTTCAAAAGGTTCCAAGAACTAAACTTTATAGAATTTCAGCAGAAATTCAACAATAATCTGACATCTGATTCTCTCTTCTGACACTTATACTTTCAGATGTGCATCCAATATATTCAGTTAACACCAAGAGATGAGAGAAAATTTAAGCCAACTGACCTCTGTCAGTTTCTCACTAAATCATCCTGTTATCTCCCAGTAATTCTATAAAGCATCTCTCACTTATTTGCAACACGAGAAGCAAGTTACTAGACAAGATAAGGCAGGTGATTCATCTAGTCTAGCACCACACTGCTGACAATGGCCAGGTTCTCCTTCCTGTAAGAGGAAATTCTGCTTCTAACACATACAGAACACACTGGTTATGTGGAGGCCCCTCTGTAGCCATCATAATCTATGGATCGACTTGTAAGTTGTGAGGTTTTCTAAGTGTAATTTTACTTTTATTTTTATAAGAATTAAGGATGTTTACATTTTCCATGTAAAGGAACACACATAGTTTCAATTTAATCCAGTTTTCTATATCCTTGATTCCTTGTTGCAGTAAGTTGAATGGTTCATCATGTGCTATTTCAAAAAAGGATTGCTTTAGTAATTTTGAGGGGTTTTTTTCATGGTTGTAAAAATTCATTCATTTTTAAATTATTAGCAAGAAAAGAGGAAGCTACAATAAATCTTCTATAAAAAAATAGTTATCTTTGTATTACTGTTGCACTTTCCAGCACCTAAACTCTCCAGGGCAAAGTCCATCCATCTTTGGTCAATATGCTACTTACCTTTTGTCTCTACTTACATGTAACACATAGTGAGCCCAGATCCACAAAAGTATACATGCAATTATTGTTCTATTTGGATGCTAAATTTTCATTTATCCAATATGAAATAGGAACCAAAACATTCAAGGAGCTCATTCTTTGTATTTTACAAACTCAAGAAAAGAATTAATAATTACATTTGTAATGCATCCCACTGGATGCAATTTGAGACAGATATCTGAGTTACAAACCATAAAATCAAAGAAATAAAAAGATCTCAACTGCTAATAACAATGAACATCCTGGAGCAATGAATGATTTTTTAAATGACAAATAGACTGAGTTTGACTATAATTTTAATCTCTCTGCCATATTTTTCTTTCATATTTAATAGATTAGAACCATTCGTTGCTGGTTTTTTGTTACAGCTCTAAAGATGTATTAGGATATGACAGATCCAAGAAGCCATACTTTTAAATAAAACTTATTCATCTTGTAAATAGTCCTTTAGCATTTCTGGCTTTTATCATCAGTTTAATGAAGTCTAATGGATCTGTTATTATCCTTTCCCTTCAATCTGGTGATGAGAATAAAATATTACTAAGAGTGTTTGAAATAAAGGAACAAAAGCTGAAGACAAGGGAGAAAAAGAGACAGATACAGCAATGCTACATGAATGAGAGGTCAAGCAAGCTGCAAAGAGCTTCTCTATAGGCACTCTAAAACATAGTTATTCTATGATTCCAAAGCTTATCCAGAATGCAGCCTTTTAAACTGTTTACAGAAACACCTTATGCTCAACTGTGTTATGAACAAAACAAAACAAGTCTGAGGCAATCTGGTATACAGAAATTAATTTTTAAAAGGAAATCAAGTCATATTTTACTGAGAGCAAGTTGTCTGTATGCAGCAATAATTGTGAAGGAGATGATGTGCGCTTTTTGCATATTGTGATTGTGTTTTATCTAAATTAAGGTGACTCTACAGGCAAAGTGAAGTCTGATTAGTTTCTAGTACGATGAAGAGAAAAGTAAATTTATGGTAAATACCACTTTCAAGAAGCTTCTTGTCTGAATTTTGTTACCTTTTTATAGTTTTGCTATACTAAAGATGTATTGGGTGGAGGACAAAGTCTTAACCTGAAGAAAAATTATGAATAAGGTAAGGACACATGCAAAACATGCTTTTTGAACAACCAAATAAATTATTTGTAGTGCCAGTATTTTTCTTACAAGTTATCCTACACTCAGAAGTTTCTACATTGTACATTTCAAGGCATAATATGAAAATACTATCCTTTTGTCCTAAAAAAACCCAAAAAATGGGAAATAAAATTTCTCGGATCTCTACCACAAACAGATAAACAAAACTTTTGATTCTATTTTTCACATTTTTGAGTAAGGAAAAGCATATAAGCATACAAGCTTAATAAATAGCACGATCCTCCTTTCTCTTTTCTATCTAACACCAGAAAACACACCACATATTGTGTTACACATTTGCTATTAATACAGGAAACAATCAGTTTTATCACAAGCCTATGACTTCCCATCACACAAGTACAGCTTACAAAAAAACATGAAAATCCATACTATGCTCTTTTTGTTTCTCAGTTTAACTAAGATATTCAATGGGTTTATAACTTAACTTAGTATTCTTTCAGTACAGTTAAAATGAGTACGGCTTTAGAAAAGAGTGGCAGGAAGGAAAACATGGGGTTTGTATATGAAGTAACAAGAGGGAGAAGATTAAGTCATTTTACTCTGAAAGATGATATGAACCTGATCGAGAGCTTCATAGGAAAGTTATCTTATTGGTTTTCTTCCTGGACACTTTTAGCTGCACTACTTGTTAAAGAGAAGAAAATATCTGGACGTAGATCAGGAGGTAGATTAATCTTCACTGTTATGTTATTTCAGCTCATCAATGAGATCAATGAAATGCGCAAGAGAGAGATTTATTTAGTCTTCTGCATTACAAAAAAAGCAAAAGCTAGCAAATTCCCCACACTATTTCCTCCCTATAGTACCCCTTGAAACTCCCTCTAGATTTTTGCAGTGCATGCTGCTCCTTTAGTTATTAACTCGTTTAGCTTATCATTTCCAGTAGGCAGGATCTACACTTTTCCTTGAAGCCTAAGGGAATTATGCCAATAAAGCTCAATCGAAAGTGCTGAGCAGAATGAGCAGTGAACCTAGAGAAACTCTGCATACAACTAAGTTGGCTCATTTTTTTCTAAAAAGTATGAATTTGAAATAAAATAATGCCATCTAGATTTCTACTTCATGCTTTATAAGCAGTTTTTTTGCCAGAAACAGAATACAAGTATGGAACTAATGTAATTTTTCAGGAAAACATTCCCAAAAGTTTTCCGCTTTTTTCCCTTCTAATACTTGGATAATTAAATTTAATCTATTTTTTCCATTGTCATATATATCTAAGATTAATATAGTACCAAAATAATTTTTCAATGCCTTTTGTCTGTTTCCCCTTTTGATGGAATAGTGGCATAAAGGAGAGAATCAAGGTGGACAAATTTCAATGATTTCTTCATGACTTCTTGGTTTGTATGAGTTGAATACATGGTATCACAGTAAGACTCTTAGGCTATCCTACATATGCAAAGATAATGATAATTAGACATTTTTTAAAGAATAAAAAGTTAGGCAAATCTTCCTTCCCTTCCTTTTACACAACAGTTAGAGCCACACGCTTGTTCAAGCTTATTATGCACAATCCTGTTGTTATAGGAAGAAGTGTTCCATAAGAAGATTAGACATTAGCTTAAGCTGCCTTGATACAACTGAATAAGCATGAGCCTGCAGATATACAAATGCTAAATCTACTGGCATTATAATTTCTTAAGCATTCAGAAACCTCCAAGCTTTTTGAGATGGTAAAGCATCTTACTACACATAAGTCTATTTCACAGACATACCAAATCTGTTTATTTTGAACAGAAGCAGCATTGTTCAAGTTAAGTTATAGTGTAATAAACAGATTAGGGCATTAGGCAACACAATTATTAAAAGTGAAATATCCTCAAAATGAAGAAGAGAAATGAATGCCAAATCCCGTGTGCCAAACAAAACATGCAATGAAATTTAAACTAAATCTAAGTCAAAATAATTTACCTTTCAGCATCATATAATTGGCAATTTAGGTACCAGTTCAGAAATTAAATGACACTTCAGGTTGAATGAAAAATTACCCTATCTCTTTTGATCCTGTGTGAATTTTCAAATTAAAGTAATCTGTAGTCATGTATTTAGGGCACATTTTAAAGTATTGTTTGTAATAGGAAAGAAAGGATGGGAACTTTTAAGATTTTAACTTGCTCCTGGAAATCTGACTGCATTTCATTTTTTCTCAATTGTTCTCAATGGCTTGCAGCAATATTGGCTTATTGAAAATAATGCAAATTGGCTATAAGTATTATTTTCTTTCACCTGCAAAGGTAAAATTTATAGGGCAAAGGTTCATCCTCTGGCCCTCTCTATCAGAGTTTAACTAATAGGAGGATAGGTCCTATGCTGGACTTTGACGCAGAACTCTCTTATGGTTATTACACCAATTCCTATTAAAAAGGAAAATTTTACATCGAGTCAAAAAAAAGACAGTGATCCTTCCTGTGAAGGAAGGATTTTATAACATAAAGCTGGCTATAGCTGTGTTTCTAGCAGTATATATCAGTATTTCCATACTGAAGTACAAAGCCTGAAGACTAAGCAATTCTAAATTGTCTTTGAAGTAGTTCAGGTTTTCACAAGAACAGATTTCACAAACACTACCAGAACCTGCAGAAGGAAGGTTGGGGGTGGGAATGCTGGTTGCTTTCAAAAACTTTTGAAAATCTATAGTCTGTTTCAATCAAAGGTACTTTACAGCTGCCCTGATTAGCTTTAGAATATCGTGCCAAAAAAACAAAACCAAAACCAAAATA
>JAOXXN010000265.1:15581651-15594039 GCA_026770055.1 Myrmophylax atrothorax | reverse complement strand
ACACTGACACTGTCCATAAATATAACTGCTCCAGGAGGAACCTACCGTTTGGGGGTTGTTCTCTTTTGTTTTTACTTTTGGTGCTGGGGGACTAGTTCGCTCTGGTCTGTTTACAGTTATATCTATATCTACATAGATAGATAGATAGATAGATAGTAGTATATATAGTAGTAGTTAAGAACAGTTATCCTTCTTATATCTATTTTCTAATTAAAGTTCCTTCTTCTTAAATTTAATAAGGAGTGACGTGATTATTGAGGAGAAATCCTCTCCTCTGGTTTTTGGTAAACATTTTGGTTTTTCCCTCAAACTAAGACAGTGTTTGAAAAGAGTTACTGGTATGACTAGGGTAGTGTTTTATGCTTTGGGGAATAATGCGGAATAAAAATTACATGATAATTATTTGGGGAATCAAAATAACAGCTCTGGTTCATGGGCAGCAGAGAAACTTACGTCATAATGTCTGTGGTGTGGTGTGTTATTCTGTATTATTAGCACTGCATGGCATTGCTAAAGAGATATGGTGGCAAATCAGGACTAACATAATAGAAACTAGAATATTTGTAATTCCCTCCTCGACATCTGTTGCATAAAATGTAACTTGTTCATTTGTGCAAGCTGTGCTTCTTTAGAGGCAATCTCCAAATCCTTTTTTTTATGTACCTGACCCAGTTTGTACCATTTGAATGTGGTCCAAAATAGCCTGTATTTCAGTTTCACATAATTTGAGGATTCTGCAGTATACAACGTGTGTTTTTTAAACTACACAGAACACAAAGCTACACAGGGGTATGAATGACCAAAGAGTCAAAAAGGAAGAATTCAAAGAGGAATTTTTGGGGTTTTTTTTGTTTGTTGGTTGGTTTGTTCGTTGTTTTGTTTAGTTGGGTTTTTTTTTCCAAGAGGCAGAGCTCTCAAATCACCAGGAAGAATATTAAGGAAAGCAGTTAATATGTAGTTAAAGGAATCGCAATGCACATGAACATATGTTGTTTTACCTAATTTTGATCAACTTAAAAGTAAAAATGTCTTTATTCTTTCAGTTGGGTTTAACACACCATCTGGTTTAATTATTCCTTAGGTAGCACACCATAAAGTTAATAGTAACAGTATTGTTAAACCAATCAGAAAGAACATTTCTGATGTGATTTTTCACCAAGGATGTTTCTCTTAAACCCATTGACGATAAGGTCAATGTAATAAGGTTTTGCATAAGTATTATGTTACTGTCAGGGCTTGACAGATGTTAGTTGAGAGTGAGCACCTCTACATTGTCTCAAATCTGCTTACTAAGTGGAAGAATTTAGTCATTATCTGAAGTGCTCCTTTAATTTAGAGGTTTGGTCAAATTTTTAATGTAAAAACTGTTGAAAAGATATGATGACATTAAAAACACAAGCTCTTACAGGATTTTCTACTAAAAGGAAATAAATTGTAGTTTATAAAAGTCATGTTGATTAAAGAGTCAAAATTCTAGAGTCAATCTCAGTGTCTATTTCAGCAAAGAAAGATATGCCCAGTGAGACTTCTGAAATCCACTGCTTTGATCAACTAGGTAAGTGAAATACAGAGTGTTCATTATTCATTGTAATACCAGAGGAAAGGTAGGGATTTAGGGATTCACTTCAACATCTCTGAGTTGAAAAGTGATTTCAATCAGTTTTGAATAGTCCAAACTTCAAGGAAGCCTAGTGAAGTTCACCATTCCACTCCTGCTGACTTTCAACAGACTTAATTATTGTTTGAAATCCTAGAAAAAATTACTTTGTGCTGCTTATCTTCAAAAGTATTATTAAAACAACAAAAAAACCCAACCAAACAAAAGAATGTTGTAACAAAGTCTTTCAAAACTGAACATTTCCCTATGGCCTTAAAAAACCCTAATTCACTTGGTGTTTCTGAACTGACAAGAAAAATATAAAAAACAGGCTCTAAAACAGAATTTCGTCTTAACAGATGTATAAGAATCACTTTATCAAACACACAAACACTATTCTCAACTTAGTATAAAAAAAGGGAGACTATAAGAACACATTATTGGTAGGCAAGTGCATGATAGTCTCATCATCATAACATACTTCCATTCTCAAATATGGTATTACATGTTCTCATTCCCTATTCCAGATTTCAGCTATTTTTATAATAAAGAATGTTACATGCTGATCATGAATTAACAAACCAGATATCAGTCATACTGAAAAAACCCAAAACATTACATAACTTTAACATCAGAGTTAATCACAGTGTTTTCCCAATCTTTATGCTTTGTTGCCCATTGCAGCTGGATACAACTCATGTCATAGTATTGCTATTCTAAATTAATGGTGTCTGGTGACTCCATTAAACACAAGAGGCAAAAAATAACTTCATTTCTCAGCAGTCATGCTACATGGAGTTAATGGAAATGATTTGTGGTTTACTAAATGCCTCTAAATCTCATCCAACCCAGGACTCCCTGAGTAGAAAATAGCTGGAGGATGGATGGCTTTAGAAACAAGTGTCCTACAGCCTTGAGCTGTCCCTGGATTTTCCTAGATGTGCATTTACAGCTACTGCTGTATCAGGCTGAATGACCTGTTGATGTAACCAAGTAAATTTGTTTCTATGTTTCAGTATAAATAAAGAACGGAAGTAAATAGAACTGTAACCCATAAAATGATGAATAAATTATATCAAGACAACTTTGGGTACCTAAATGTATTTTCTTAACAGAAGAAATGTTATGCAAAAGACATGGATCTCTCCCAGGATTCATTTTGGGAAGTCCTATGGATAAGAACATATAATATTGATGAACAGAAGTTATTTCAGCTGTAATTTGAAACTTGAACTTAAAATGCCTTATCCAACAGTCCAAAGGAGTTAATCAACTTGTAAGAGATATCAGGAGATGGAGACAGTAATTCACAGGTAGTTCCATGATTTAGTGAAGACTTATGAGAAAGAGTAATCTCAGCCAGATGATCCTACCCACCCTTATGCCAGCCATAGCACTCAAGGAAGCTACCTGTCTGAAAACCAATTTGACCAAAAGACTCAGTAGACAAAAAAAGTCAAGGAAAGATCTCTTCAAGTCATAAAATCCAGTGCCTTGGTATCACAGACCTCTCTGTATTAAAATCCTGTTTCTAAATCAATTAAATCCTGCTTCCACTTAATCCTGAACTAACACTGTCTTTTTTTCTTTCTTTCATCTCTTTTTTTTTTTTTGGTTGGTTGGTTGTTTTTTTGTTTATTTTTGTGATGTACCTTATATCTCTCAGTTGTTAACTAGACAAGCCAACCAATTTTCAACTTCATTTCTAGAGTGGACATTCCATTTTTCTGAACATCCAATGATTTTTCTCCCTGGTTTAGTATGAGTTTCCAAATAAAGGGATTCCTTTGTAGCTTTGCTAATGAAGTCTCAACAATGCTGTCTATAGTGACAGATACAAGGCATTCTTTGATATTATTGAGACCCTTTACTTCAATACAAAATATCCCAGACTCATATTGTAGCAAACAATGCCATGGTCAAATAATTTGTTCTGAAACAGGGAAACCAGCCAAACAGCAAGTTCTATATACAGACACTTCTGCAACAGCAATTTGATTTTATATGTAAAAGAAAATAGTTAATACTTTTCATTTAGTAGGAAATAGCTGTACTTTTTATTATGTGGAAAACAGGAGGAGGAATACCTGTTTAAAAAATCACACCACTTTTAGTGACAAATGGAATCAACTTTAGGAATATTGCTGTTGCTGGTAGGTTGTTAGAAAACAACCAGTAATGCAACGAAATAAAATGTAGTAAAATTCAGTAGATTTTTAAGTAATTGTCAATGTGAAAATGAATTACAATTATCAACCGTTAGTCTGTTCATACATCAAGAATACCCAATTCCAGCCTAAATTAATTCTCGAGTCGCTCACTGGTAGCTGTAACTAGTAGCTACAGAAATGTATCAGGAAGTTGTTGCAAAAGGGAGCTTTGAAGTATAAACAGAAAGTAACCACTATCCCTTTCTGTCATTCTTTCTCTCATTGCAAGTTCTAAGAACTTGATCAATGAAACAAGATACACCAAATTATTATGGTTTTTTCCTATCATTTTTCTAAGTGAAAAATTACGCAGTTTAGGAACAAAAGCTGTGCTGGGATTCAGTGAAGATTAGGCCTTACCTTATTCTCTCTGTTCCCATGTCAATCTAATGAAAGAAAATATTGATAGCTTTTCTTCTATTTCAGCAAGTGTACTGTTCTTTAGAAAAGGGGTCAAACCAATCATTTTCCTGTAAAAAATCTGACACAGTATCTTCTAATTAGTGAAGTAAACGCTTTTCTGTAAATGCAGTTACAAGACCTAGGTCTTGAGTTTTAGTGTGAATGTGCAGAAATGTACGTTTATTTAGTTCAGAAAGATTATTTGTTTGGTTATGACTGCTGCCCAGGCACTAAAAGTACTAAACCATGCAACAGTTTGATACCCCAGTGCTGGACATGTTCCCAGCTGCTGGCAAGAATCTGATCACCTTTTTCTAAGCAAAACATTCAGGAAGGTAGTAAAAAATCCGCCTGTCTAACACCACCTGTCAGCTGGGCTTCAGCCCAGGCCACCAGTCTGAGGCAGCACCTATGGCACTACTGGATGATCTCTGCATTATAGGGGAAAAGAAAGCAGTCATATAAATTCTAACAGACTTGGCACCTTTGATGCAGCTGATCTCCAAATATTCCTACTTTCATCCTAAATGCCGCTGCAGAGAGGAAACAGTAATAGCCAGAAATTACTTGAGTCATTTAAATCAGATCACAAACACTGGATAGTACGGACATTGCTTTTCTCTTCTATCTTCAGAGTCTCACAATGGTCACTCTCAGTCCTCACCAGGATCTATATCCGATCAGTGCAAGCAGAAGAAGCCACATACAACATACAATTCTACCCTGTGTCAAGCATGAACATAAATTCCGTAAAAAAGCACCTATTCGAAGATGAGGTGGTAAGAACTGAATCCAGGAAGGCCAAAATAATGCTTGAAGCTTGACAGAAGTGCTCAAAAAAACTATCTCTAGAATTGCTTCCATTTACAAATATGCTTATGCCACTAAAACAGGTCACAGCTTCAAAGACTTATTTTCTTCCTCATCTTTGGCTCACATATCATGAATGCAAAAATGTCTGCCTGGCTCTCATCTGAGACTTACTGGAGCTTACCTGCTTTACAGGCAGGTCCTGGTGAAGTGTCACTCATCCATCCAGATCTCCACTGCATGTATGCGAAGAGGAGGGAATTGTGATTTCACATGGAAATGAAGCTTCAAATGAGACAAAATTCAAAAGCATCAACTAAGCAATAAAAATGTGTTCAAAGTCCAGTTCAAACTTTCAAAGGCCTACACTAGTCCTTGCAAGTTACTTCTAACCACACCACCATTCCAACAAAACAATTATGTTTGCCATTCTTCACAATGAAGTGTAAGAAACAAAAAATTTATGATAGTATTAGCATCATTGTGATACTAATTCAAGATTAATGGAATAACATACAAACCAAATTTATACAGATTAATTTAGCTTAATTTTCTTCTTTTACACACAAAATGAAACAACTCCTATAAATTAATTGAGCTATTTATTCTCCAAAGGAAGGAGGGACATGCTTGTTGGCAGTGTTTTATGAATCTGAAAGGTAATGGGGCCCATAAAACTCTTTGACACTTGTTTTTGAACTTCAAAAAATTTGTCTGTACCTCGTACTTGAAGTTTAAAAAAGATCAGTTTCCCTTGCCTGATTCATCTACCAGCCAAATTTGCTGGTCACAAGAATTTGTGTTACAGATTTTTACTCCCTTCTCTTTACAAGAGTACTATTTAAGTCCATTGCAGTACTAAGTCTTTTATAAAAGGCAAAAATAACAGATGAATCACACCTATCCTGCAAAAACACACACCACAACCACTGTTTTCCAATGTTACTGAACACATATGACAAAAATGCACTGATGTTTAGAAACATGCTGTTAATATAAGATCAACATTCTTCATGGAAAACTGAGATTCATCTTACATAAATCTGTTTTTTTGGTATGTACAGAATCTAGTCAGGCAAGGAGAGAAATGCTACTACAAAATGCAGACTATGCTGTGCATACTTGTACTCTAATCAGTACAGACAGAATCACTCCCCAAAACAAGACGTAGGAACAAAAGATATTAATTTCCAGTATTTGTAGAAGTTCCACATACAGATGAAAAAGTTTTCAAATTTTGGAGAAACTAAACTGCACAGAAAACTTAAGCACATTTTAAGTCATATCTCAAAACTACCTTAAGAAATCTAGATGGTTTCAAAAAAAGCTCTATACGTAATCTCAACAGAAGTAAGAAATATTGAGTTTGGTATATATTTTGATACCATCTGCATGAATTTCATATGTGAAAGCTCTTCTTCCTCTGTTAGCTCCACTACTCAGACACTCCTACAAATTTCCAATGTGTTATTTCAATATTAAATCCAAGTTCGGGGAAAAAAAAGTCTTCTTTTTCCACCATTAATTCTCTTTCATTATCTGCAATTGATTTAAAAGGAGTCTTTTCAATTGTTTATAGACAATAAATCATTCCTCATCTTGTGTGTTTAAACCTGTTCAAATTCCTTGTTCTCACAAAATAAACATTATGGTAATTTTCCTGGAATGATATCAAACTGCTAACATATGTAGGTTTTAAATGTATCAAGCAGCATTCATTCTACCTGAGTACAGTCCTGACAAGAGCTACTTTCAATGTGGGAGAGAGTACATTTCTATGGTTATCACTATTGTGTTTTGTAGAGCTATCCATTGCAACAGTGGATGAACCTCATGGCCAAGATTCGTGTTAAGTGTACACATCAACTGAAAGAGTTTGCCAATACACTTTCAGTAAGATCTTGATTTTCCTGTCTCAGCCAAAACACTACCAAAGCTAGGAACTAACATTTTGACAGATTGTAACCACTTTACTCCACTATGGCAGTTCCAGCATTAAGCAGCAACAGAAGTGGGTGCTCTCAGCAGGTACAGTTTCCTGAGTAGTAGTAATGTTTCAGACTCAGGTCCCTGTCGAAAAGGCCAAGAGAGACAAAGCTGGGCACAGAATCCACAACTGAAAGCAAACACTCAACCCAACTCAACTCAGCTTTCTTTAAATGACTTGTAGTCCTAGTCAAATTTCATACTTTATAAAACAATAAAGCTATTTATCTTACAGACCTAGAAAAAACTCTTATCAATACTAAATATTTAAGTGCTTTTATACAATATTGGAGAAAAGACCCACAGAAGAAAACAATATTGCATTTATTTACTGATTAAACTACCTCTAAGTAAAACCAAAAATTATTCCTCTCAAAAATTCCAGAAAATATATAAATTAATCAATATGATACATTTGTTTCCAATGAAGAAAAACTACCATGGATGATTCAGAGTCTCATATGGCCTCCTCATATGTGTATCCCTCTGCTTATTTTGTTTTATCTGAACTGGGAGAGTGTGTCAGCTCTGTGTGGAACAGGAGAACAAAACAAAACAGGAAAATAAGATACCTATAAGATGAGTGTGATGTAAGAGGAGAAGCAACCAACATACGTAAACAAGCCTCAGCACGGATTCACAAGCTTCCATTACTCAAGGACAGAATTTTCTGTGACAGTTCTCAATCACATGTACGTGATTTAGTTCAAAATTTTACTCCTCTATTACTTCTTCAAATGTATTTTTTCCTTCTAATTGAGGTTAAATTTTAAAGATATTAAAGCAGCAGCAACAACAACAAAACCAAACCCAACTCATGGCACTATCCCTGATCTCTCAGGGAAAAAAAAAAAAAAAAGAACAAACTTAGAAATGTGGAGAAAAAAAGTTACATTTCATCACTTTTAACAAAGACCAAAACCAATCAGCTCTGGTTTAAGTTCTAGCTTCCTGACACTCACTTTCAAGATAGGTGTTCTTTGTCACACAAAACATGTAGGACCTCAGTAATATTGACATGCATCAGAAATTTAGATGCCCTTTACATAACAAATGATATATAACCATCATATCCACCAAGGTTCTCCAGCATTCTGGCAACTTAAAAAGGTTCGTTCAAATTATATGCACTGAAACTGAAAGCATATTTTTTTCTCAGCACTTCAATTCTCACCCTCTGTGCATAATCATATCTGTTGCTCAATATACTTTCAAAATAATTGAAAATGGCAGAAGAAAACTTAAAACTCTAATTTTAGATGTATTATATTCTCTGCACACTGCCAATTTACCTAGTTCTAATAAGGTACTTACATTCAGGCCTGCAGTATGCTGTATCACAGAGTTTATAATTGGGCTCAGAGAACCTGATGCAGAAAAAAAAAAATAAAAGGAAAAAAGCCCAATTCTCAAATCTCTGAAGATCCAGAAGTTGGGAGAAAAAGTCTCTACACATATATCAAGTTAATTTGTCTGATAAGTCTCTGGCAAACTGTGATTCACATAGCTGTACCTGTCATACCAATGAACAGAAAAGCACTTCAGAAAGTGGCAAGACAAACAGTAGGGCCAACTCACCTGACCTTAGATAAGAAAAATATGAAAGCAAAAGTGAAAAACATAGAAATAGAAAATTAATATTGGGACTGTATGGCAACACCAAGCACTAAATTCTAAAAGAGGCTCTCAGGAAGGAAATGTTTATCAGTTATCACACACAGTGAAAGAAAAGGTAGGTAAATGTATCAGGAATGCACTCTAATAAGATAATGTAGGAGATATTCTCTTGAGTTCCACATACTTGGCCCTGGATGGAGGAACAAAAAGGAAAAAAAAAACCATGTCCCATAAATTTCACGGAATTAACTAAAAAAATGAGACATTCAGGCAATGCATTGGATTTTGCATCTGTGTTTGTATTAAAATACCAAGAGGAAAATGCTACTCTAACTCAGTGAAATTGAGGATTCTAAAGGACATCATTTTCCTCTATAGAAAGATGAATTATTGGAGAAAACACCAGACAATGATTTTTAGTATTGCACATTATCTATACAATGCCAATCTTATGAAGCCATTGTAATATTTGTGCCAAAGAATATACTGGAATATCTACATTGCCCTCAAATGTCAGAACGGAAAAAGATAAGCACTAAGCTGTCTCACAGGAATTGCTTTTGAAATGTCATCAAGTCAAGTATTATAAATAGTTTTTAAACTAATTCATAGAAATTATATCCAAAATACCTGAAATCCATTTTTTGTAATTACAACTGACAATTCATGCAACTTATCATCCTAAGAGTTCACAGCAGCACTTCAGAGAACTCTGCAAAAACACTGGGAAAGGAAGCCCTTCTAACACCATAAATGTTAAAAAATCTCTTCAATAATGTCCTGGTTCTGGCCAGGACAGAGTTAATCTTTTTGCAGTAGCCTGGAGGTGGTGTGCCTAGGACACAAAGGTTATTCTATACCACTCAGCCCATTGCTGGGGCAGGGGTAAAGGAATCCTGCTTCCAGGGAGAAGGGGTTCCTTCTGGTTGAGAAAACATTGTGGGGGGGAGTCATCCAGGATTGTTTATTGTCCTGGGGTCCACCATGAGCACTACTGCACGTGAATCACTCTCTCTTTTGTACACTTTTGTTATTAACATTGTTGCTGTTACTGTTCATTTGCTTATTTCATTACCATTTCCAGTAAATCGTTCTTATCTCAACCCATGATCTTTGACTTTTGTGCCTCCAAATTGGAGGGGGTAGAAGGGGGAGCAGCCTGTTGGGTATTTTTAGTGGGAGTACCAAACTGGAGAATACCATCCCTAAACCACAAGTAAGGCATTCTAAAGAAAATTATATTAGAAAATAATCACATTTGCAGACAGGATTAAAGTAGAGATCTCTAGTTACACAGGCAGCACAACCAGAATTGGCCAGCTTTTAGACAAAGCTATATACTGTGGAAAAAAGTGAAAAGTAATATATTCCTTAAACAAAAACATATTGATTAAAGAATGAGATATTGAAGGCAAAAAATCTCTCCAAATGAAAAGGACTGTAAAAATAGCGCTCACAGCGAAGAATGAAGAATTGGGAGAATATCTATGGTCATAAAGCACAATATCCTCCCAAAAATTAACCACATAACATGAACTTTTTTGATACACAGCTTTTATTTTCCAGGTGAGAGAGAAGGAAGGGCAGAAGTTGAGGGGGTGGCACTTCAATGCTCAGTGTCCTTCATATCTGCTTCTATATTCAAGGCAAGCATTCTTAGTCTTCTTTGCCCCTGCATCTTCTTATATATATGTACACACTGTTCACCTTTAAACATTTTCTAACCTAAATCAGTAGTAGATAAAGGTGATTCAAATATTTTAATCACACTATAAAAGGCTGCACAGGGAACATGTGTTCAATATCGTTCCATATGGAAGAGGCCTCATAACTGAGAAAAAATAATGGTAACACTAGTAACTTTTGGTACACTTTTCTAAAATTGACCTAGTTTCCAACTTAAGTGGAAAACCCAGTATTTTTAGTGTGCCTAGAGCATGACAATACTGGCAAAGAAACTGGAGACTTCACAGTAAGGCAAAACACATTTCAAAAAATATTTGGGGTACAAGCTGTTTGCAAAGATGTTTTGAGAAGATCCCAGTGATTTATGCCAACTACATGCCTTGAATTGTACAAATCCTTTGTTGCAGTAGTTCAATTTCTTAACCCACGGTCTTAATGAATCTGTATCACAAGCTCATTTTTCTACTTTTTTTGTTCCCTACAGAAATACTGAACCAGCTACTTGGCATTAAACACTTAAATAAGAAGCCTGGGCCTTGAAAATAAAATCACTAACATTCTAAAGATGCTGTAATGAAGGACTGGACTCATGTCATAACATAAATATATTAAAATCTTAGCAAATGGTCCAATCTGACATATAGTCAAGAAAGAAAACATCTGTGAAAATTCCTAAAAATGGTTTCTTAAAAGAATCATTATTCCAGATAACAGGCTATACAAAGATACGTTAGGTCAAATCCTTTATAGCAGATAATTTCAGGGAAATTATTACCTTTAAGAAACAGGGATTGCAAATTTTAAAGCCCCTTAATTTTATCTTAAATATTAATGTGTTTTAAACAGAGCACATATATACACAAAGCCACATATAGACTCTAATCTTAAAATGAATGTTCAATAAAACACTACTGACAGCAGGTACTTAGAAAGCCCTCATACACCTTTTTGATACTTTTCAATAAAATTATTTTTAATATTAACTCAGATTATTTTATAAGATCAATTCAGAAAAGAATTTTATATTTTTTTATGATTCAGGCATATATGCAGAACTACTTTGGAATTCATTCAGTATACAAAAAAAAATAATACAAAGAGCCACATTTCTTTTAGGTTGCACAGAAGAAAAGTGTCTATCCAAGGTATAACAAGATAGAAGGTTCATTTTGGTTCAAAAAATGAGAAACTGGGGAACCCTTTCAGTAACACCAGAGAATGCTATGAGTAACAGGTAAGCTCCCATGCCTGCTACACTTGTATTTAGTTTAATTTAAAGCAAGAGAACAAAAGTCATAGATTGGTTTGGGTTGGAAGGGATGTTTAAATATTATCTAGTCCAATGCCCCTGCCACGGGCAGGGACACCTTGCACTAGATCAGGCTGCTCAGAGTCCCATCCAGCCTGGTCTTGAAGTCTTCCAGGGATGGGGCATCCATAGCTTCTCCGGACAACCTGTTCCAGCACCTCACCACCCTCACAGTGGAGAAGTTCTTCCTTATGTCCAATGGAAATTTACCTTCCTTCAGTTTAAAACCACTGCCCTTTGTCCTGTCACTACAGGCTTTGGTAAAACATCTACCTTAGAAAACATCTTTCTTATAAGCCCCCTTCATATATTGCAAGGCTGTAGTAAGGTTTTCCCAGAGCCTTCTCTTCTCCAGGCTCAATTACCCCAAGTCTCTCTGTTGGTCTTCATACAAGAAGTTTTCCAGGCCTCTGACCACTTTTGTGGGCTTCCTCTGGGCCTGCAAGAAGTGGTGCCAGAAGTCACTGTTCCTACACCATTTTGACATTTCTGCTTGCAATCAAGCCATTTAATGAATAGTGCAACAGCTTAGCTTAAACACATTTCTGTCATCTGGCTAAGCTGTTCTGCCGAACTTTCACTGGTCTAGTACAATGGAAAAATTAAATATCTGCTAAAAGGAATACTGACATCTCGGAGTACAGAAAGTGAAAGAGGTATTTAGGGTTAACAGCATCTCAATTTACCGGTGTATCATATCTTAGAACACATTAGTCAAGATCAGAGTTCTAAACTAATCAAAAAAAAAAAAAAAAAAAAAGACTTCCAAGA
>JAOXXN010000265.1:15562481-15572494 GCA_026770055.1 Myrmophylax atrothorax | reverse complement strand
GCCGGTCCTGCGGCTCGACGGGGCGGCGGCGCGAGGGGCGGCCGGGACACTTTCGGCGGAGGGTCGGCGGCGGCAGGTCTCCTCCACTCCTCTCCGTGCGCCACCCGCTCCGCTCTCAGGTTCTGCCGCTACAGCGGCGCCGGCCCTTCAAGTAAAGAGAAGCGGCAGGAGGAGGAGAAGGAGGAGGGGGCCGGCGGTCACGCCCACAGGTGCACAGCGCTCGGAGCACGGCGGTCCTTCCCCCGCACCGCTCCGCCAGCGCGTCCCCGCCGGCGGAGCGCGCCCGCCCCGGGGCTCGCATCGCCCCCGGCCCCGCTCCGGCCCTCAAGCCGCTCCCCCGCTCGCCGCTCCCGGGGCGGTGCCGCGCCCGGGGGGGGGGGGAGGGAGGGACCGCTGTAGGGCCGCTCCCGCAGCGGTTGCGAGCGGCCCGTGCGGGGGGCAGGGCCGGGGGTCGCGAGCCCTGTGGCTCTGCGGGGGCAGAGCCGCGTCCGGCCCCAGCGCTGCCCACGGCCCCCAGCGGGGAGGCAGCGCGGGGGAGCCGCTGGCAGGGGAAGGGAGCGGGGGCGGCTCCCCCCACGAGCCCCTCGGGGAAGCTTTGCTCCCGGCTGAGACCGGGTCTCGACTGAAGAAGTGGACCAAGGAAGTCGCTCTCCCCGTCCTCTCACCTGCGCTGTGCGGCTCGAAGTCTCCACGGTGTGTTCCGCCTAGCCGCGACCATGGATGTTAAAGGAATCAATTCCTCATTCTGTATCCCTCTGCGGTCCTTAAGGATTCTTATGGGGACAGCTGTTTCTGTCGCTGAAATGGCAGCGACACATCGATATGAAACCCAGTTTAGTGGGCTTGAGTTCACATGTGTGCCAGTAGTCCTTATGGTAATAATAAAAAACTTAAATGTTTTAAGAGGGACAAGGTGGTTGGGCTTTTCCATTCGGGGTCTCCATAGCAATGTCTTCAAATTAATAGTTTAAGTTCTGCAGAGGGTAGTCATGTTCCAAGTACAGGCAGACTTGGCAGACTAGAAGAGGAGCTTGGTCACAAAACATCCCCATTGTCTCCTCCTGTGTTTTACTTATATAATGAAAATACCATGAAAAACCTGATCCACATTTCTTCAGAAGCCCCAAGTTTGTCTGACTGTTTGCCACTTAAATATCTAGAGTTAAAATTGCATATGAATGATGCGATATTTACAAGACAGGACTGTAGGGACTATATTAGTACAGCTACTCTTGACTAGATACTTGTAACTAACTTCAGTTTTGCACCAAGAGGACACTGCCAATGTAATCTCTTTGATTTTAGAGATTTTCCACCAGAATAGTCTCATTCTGAACTGTTAGGGCAATATGTTCAAACATCCTTCACAGAGATGAAGCTTTAACTATCATTTGGGTACAACTACATTTGGGTACCAGAACACCTCCTTCCAAAATGTGACTTTCTTTTCACTTATTTTCAAGGCAATTTTCTTTCTATTATATTTAAGAACTAGAATAAAACAAAAACATTAAGGCAACATGGTAACCTGTGTTCTTCTCCCCTCTATAATTTAAAAGAGATTATTATTTATTATTATTATTATTATTATTATTATTATTATTATTATTATTATTATTATTATTATTATTACTGCTACTACTGCTACTACTACTACTACTACTACTACTACTACTAATGTAGAGATTAAATCTTTGTAACATCTTCTATCCCTAACTTGACAATATATTTGCTGCCTAAGTCAACATCAATTCAACACGTCCTTTGCAATCCTGAAGTATTACTTCTGTTTGATATTGCAAGGTTCTACTGGATCATGAGTTTTTTTAAAAAACTGGAGTTTCAGAATTCCCATTCTCAGAATAAATGTAAATAAGTGTTAAGCAACAAAAATGCCTCAGCATGACATGCTGTTGTTCCAGTTGCAGGAATAATATGTAAATGAATCAATTTTCTCTGTGTATGAAAAAATATTTCTATTACAGCTGTGAGTAATGAAGGTACTGTTGACTAGCATAATTTAAACATTACTAAAAAAAAAGAAGCACAAGTATCTTGAAAAGAAGTATATAGAATGATGTATAGATTAAGAGACTTTAAAGCCAAAAAGGACAGCTGTAGTAATATATAGGGCCCTATACCTTTCAGTAGAGAGCACAAAATTTTAGTTAGTAAATCTTACAGTTTGCCCAAGAAGTTATGGTTATACAAGAGGATTTCCCTTGGAAATACATCCAGCTTTCAGTTTGAGGAGTGTAAGTCATGATTACTGTTCACCTAAATAAATCTTGAAGGTTGATGCAGAAGCTGAAGACTTGCTTTGATAATTCTGAAAACTGACATTATTCATTTGAAACCAGGTTAATTCCCTTGTCAGAGAACTACTCAGTTACTCAGAAAGCAAGGTACCACTCACTGAGAACAGGAACCACCAAACTGCGACCTTTGTGTTTCTGTACTACTACCTGTAATAGTTTTACATAAGGCATTTTATATTAAAAATTTTTTCAAACATTACATTCTGATTTGATTGTCAGACAATCAAAGATAAGATAAGACTTAAAGGCACACTTAAAATGTAATTTTAGGTCACTGCTGGTTTCTTCTGTAGGTGTATGTTGATTCCCAGTAACAGCTTGGCTGTTCTGCACTGTCTGTATTGAAAAGTATTTGACACTACTCACAGAGTAAAGTCTTACTCAAAAAGTGGCAGAATGTGATTGATTTCAAATTAATTTGCTTGCTTCTTCCTTGATATGTCCCCCTTACATTGATTTTCAAGGAAAATGTGAAAAGTCTGTCTTTAATGGCTCCCTCATTTCCCAAGAAACTCCCGGGACTCAGACCTGTGTTTAGAGACCTGTGTGTAGAAACAATGATTAAAATCAGGGACAGATTCTAAAACCTGAAAAGAAAATAGAAACTCAAGTAAAACGCTGTATATCAAAATGGAATACCCTTTTCAGAAATCAGGTTTGTTCCCATACAAAGACACAGATCTCTCATCCTGCCATTGCTGTTGGAAGAGATAATATTTTAAAGGAAATTAAAATAATATTTAAGCTATTTATTAAGATAGGCTGTCATTGCTTCAACAGAAATTATAAGCAAAACATAGCTGCTGAATTAGAAAGAGGTGTAGTTTTAAGCCTGATATATGCTGTCTCTATGTCAGAGTTTGTCCATGATGGGTATATGCATCGCTGCTTTCTGCTAGCATGTCAGACCTGTAAAGCCCGTGTAGTGATGTTGACCTCTATTATAGATGCAACATACAGAGGATAAATCCTAACATTCATTTAGCATCAAGGATGTACATGTTAGAAAGTAGATAATGTTCCTCAGGTCTTTGCAGAAGCACCTTCAATTCTTTCTGAGTTTGCTTGTTTACTTTGAAAATAGAAGGTTTAAGTAAATAGTGGGTAAATTTCATGGCAGTGCACTGATTCAGTGTACTTTGTAAAGAATTAACAATCAGAAATATTCAAGCCAACAACTGTGTTTTTGCTTTAGATGTAATTATTGATTTCCAGGAAAGAAGAGAGTAATATCTAAATAGATATTATTGTTTAGATCTCTTAATTTTGAGATAAATATGAGTAAAATAGCTGTAAATGAATAGCAGTAATTAAAACTTTTTTACAATGTTAACAGCATGGATTACATGCTGGGCTATATAATACAAGCTTGTTGTTTTATCTCAACAGAATTTTCAGAGGAAGAGCAGTGAAGCTTAATACTAGGAAAGCAAGCACTTCAAATTGATTTAACCAACAAATTTTTTCAACTTAATTTTTCAACAAATTAAATAACTCTGCATGTCTCTTTAAAACAATCCATAGTACTTCTTTAACTACCATACAAAGTATCAGAAAAAAAAAGGCAAGAGAACTGCAATTTTCACTGTCTTCCTCTAGAAGGAGGTACCAGTGGACACCAGTGAGGGGGTACAGATTCATGATTTAAAAAAATCAACTGTTTGGGAAAAGATTTGCTATCTTTGTATTTACTGACTCAGGCCATCTTTGGAAATTTTTTTTTACTAGATCATACCTCAATGATTTAATTTTTTATCCTTATTTAATGCCTGTAATATTGACCATCTATTTAGTCTGGAAGTTTTTGCTATTGGTTGCACGAGGCAGAAAATTATTGTATTTGTGACAAAGAGGAAGGAAGAGAAAGGGACTGATTGTGGAGATGCATACTGATTTCATTGTGAAATTATAATCTGGAGAGTTCAGTCTTTCAATAACAGAAATCATATTTGAGTCTAAATGGCAGCAAACTGCCTGTATCTGAGACTGAGTTCTCACCCACGGTTTCAGTAAAAGTCTTTATTTACTAAGTATTTTAAAAATTCATAGAGAGATATTTTGATACATGTTCATGCAACAGACTTTTTTAAGGTCAGTAACAGTAAGGTCCTTAAGAACAATTCTCTTAATGCATAGTCCAGTTATATTAGAGGGAAACTGATGACCAAAGCTAAGTCATGTTGCTTTATTGCATTGTACTGTCTGTGTGCCAGATGCTGTCACCAGTGAGTGCTTTTGTTGATTTTACAAACATAGCTATAACCTGTTACTTGCAGGCAGTGCCTTTTCACTCATCTTCTTTTTGTAGCATATTCATGCTACCAATTTGAAGTGGGTTTTTTGTTTCTCTAGCCATTATTAGTTTAGCTGGCATTTTCTTCTCACTTTAATTGCCTGCCAGTGACATTATAGATATTGTTTGATATAGATAAAGTTTGAAAAGCTGTATATGCTTTTGATTTAACAAGAAAGCTTTCGTAAGTTATGGGAAATCCTCACCCTATAAAACAAAATACGTGAAGTTGTTCACTGACAGCTATGTTAACCTGTCCAATTATTTGCAAAGCCAAACATTTAAAAAAGCAAGAAAGTGGCAGTGGGGATATGTTGCCAATACAAAATATTTTTATATCTGTCTGTATAACTGATGTGTTGTCACAACATCCGCATTATCATCCTGAATGAAGTTTATTTGTAGACTTTACACTACAGTGAAGAAAAGCCATGAAGGAGAAACCTTTAAAGAAGTATTTTAATTCCTCTTTGATTCAAAGGCAAGTCTGGGTTTTTTTGTTATTTGTTTTTGTTGTTTTTAAAATTTGATACTGATGTATTATTCTATCAAAATATTTCTGCGATTTTGTAAGAAATCCTAGCTATATATGGCCAAGAGATTAAAGTAACTTTTGTAAGATTACTGCATTGTCACTTAAATCCTGAAAATATAGAGATTAAAAACCTCTCACTTTACTGTTGGCAAAAGAAGCCCAATTATCAGATCTAAAGTTTTGTTATAATAAACTACAGCCCTTTATAGCATGTACTAATAAAATGTTTATTGTTATGATGTGAGAGTGTAGGATTGTTTCTTTGCATTGAAATGCCTACAACTGATGTGGCAGATAAGTACATTCCAGTCACTTAGCAACCTTCAGTTGTTCAGAAAAAAAAATAATTGGGGATATCTGAAATGCTATTATTGAAAGTGTCTGGAATCTAGCAAATTACCAAATCATTCAGAAGTGAGTCATTACCTGAGCTACAGCGATGTAATATACTGGATTTAACAGCAAGAACAGGAATAACTAACTTGCATACATGGATAATTTCGGAAGGTGAGTTATTTAAAAAAAATTAGGAAAGAGATCAGAACATGAGACAGCAAACAAACCTGAAATAAATCCAAATATGGCAAATTGCTTTCATTATGGCAAATAGATAGAGAATAAGAGGGATATGAAATCATGACTAGGAGCAAATTTCTGTCTTGGAAATTACATAAAATATTAATCAGCTCAGTTGTGAGTTAAGTCTAGTTTAATTTTGTGCAATCAAGTGAAAGATACGCTGAATTCAGTACCTGTTCCAAAATGTCCAGAAAATTCTGATTTTGATATTTGATCAATAACACATGCAATTATTTTACAATAGTTTTAAACCAAGGAAATAATAAATTACTTATTTGTGAATTTATTCAATTTTTTTCTTTTTTTCCCCCTCTAATTTGCTTCAACATTTTTCCCTTCAGTGACATACCACAATTTGATAACTTACACATCATACATGTGTTAAGAAGCGTACAGTCAAAAAGACCTAATTTTTATTCTCACGTCTGTATTTTTTCTGTCCTGTATCTGTTAGTTTCCCTGAACTGCCTTCTGTAAGAGAGAGAAATCAAAGTATCCTATATTTGTTTGTATATGCAACCAGCATCTACCCATTAAAAAGAAAAAAAAACATCACTGAGGTCTGACAACTGCATGATCCTGTCTTTCAGGGACTCTACTCTGAAGCCACCTATGGATTTGCTATGTAATTCCTTATTTCCTTTGACTTTTTAACACACACACACTGAAAAGCTAAGGGCGTATGAGGCTAACTATGTATCTTCTTGCCTTTTTCTGGAAATCACACCACTTCTTCACAGACCTTGCTGTAGGAGAAGAAGGAGGTGGTATTAGTCTGGAGGCAGAGTACAGGGTTATGTTCCAAGAGCTCACTTGTGTTGATAACCAAACCAATACATTTTCTGAGCAGCTCTTTGACAACAGTTTCATTGTCTCTTGTTGCCTTAGTTCCTGCAGAATCATGAGTTGTTAATGGTTTTTCTCTCTAAAGATCTAGAGCTTTTTGATGAAATGTTCTGTTTGAAGGTGAGGTAAGGCAAAAACATTTACAACATGTATTTTTGAGAACTCATCTCAATGATAGGGCAGTGAGTGCAGATGTGCTCAGTGTAAGCTGTACTTGAACAGTTATATTTACCCTGCACCCATATGGTTGATGAATGAATAGTAGGAAATTTTCTCAGGGAAAGAAATCTTGACAAACCAAGCAAAGCTGCAGATTTAAAAGCTAGAATTTTCATCTAGAGCTGATAAGATTTACAGATAATGCAGTTCCTTTGCATTCTCGCATTTGCCAGTTCAACTATTTGTTCTTTAGAGCAGGATGAAATGGTGTTTCTGGTATCATTATCCTGTCTTTCAGAAAGCAGCTAACTTTCTGTGTTCAAGGAATCCCTCAAATGAATCATTACCTTCCTGAGTGGAAATTAGAAACTATTGGTTTACTCTAAACCGTAGTGTACAAACTGTGACCTGTGAGCCTAGTGGACTTACTTGCAGAAGTAGATAGGCTGTCTCTTGAATACAGCTGAGGAGTAGACAAGGGTTGAAATTTCCAGTGGGTTTTTTTGTCAGCTGAAATGCTAAGTTCATCATCAAACATACTCTGTTTCTATTATATAAAATAGGATTTTAGATATAAGGTAGGAAAAGAAAGGGCATAGGAGGTAGAATGGATAACAGTGAATTACAAATAGGAGCAATTTACTAGAGATCTTGCTGGTAGAATAATTTTTAGTTTGGGACCCTTGACTTTGGCTGGGACTATTTTTGGGAATGTGGAAAGCAGGACAAGAGGTGGTGAGATGGCAGTAAATGCTGAATTATGGAAGGGCTATTTTTTCATAAGGCAGTGGACATATTTCATTCTAAAGGTGTCAATTCCATGTGCATCCTGCAAAATTTTGTCCATGCTGAAGCATGACTTTGGATAAAATGTTTAGCTTCACAGAGCACCAAGCTCATAAAGCTCAAAAATGGGAAGTGCAAAGTCCTTCACCTGCAGAGGAATAACTCTGTGCATCACTATGGACTGAGGCAAGTGACCTGGAAAGTAGCTTTGCAGAAAGGACCCGAGAGTCTTAGTGGACATCAAGATGACCATAAGCCAGCAACATGCTGTTGCAGCAAAGAAAGCCAGAAGCCTCTTGGGCTCCATTAGGCAGAGAGTTGCCAGCAGGTTGAGAGAGGTGATCCTTTCCCTCTAATTAGCACTCATGAGACATGTCTGGAGTGCTAGGTCCCATGCTGGACTGCCACAAGAGGTAGTACAGGAGAGCACAGGACAGGTATGTCCACCTCTCTCTCCAGTGCAGCAAAGGGCTGAAAGGTTGATTAAGGAATTAGAGCATCTGTTGTACAAGAGTAGGCTGAGAGAACTGGGATTGCTTATCATCAAAAAGAGAAATATGTGTGTTTGTGTGTGTGTTTGTGCATGTGTTTGTGCGTGTGTGTATGTCTTACCAATGAGTCTTGATGGGAGAAGACATTCTTCTTATACAATGAAAGGGAAAGACACAATAGGTACAAATTAAAATAGAGGAAATTCCACTTAAGCATAAGAAAAAATATTTTACTTTGAGGGTGATCATACACTGAAACAGGTTGCGTGGCAACATTGCGCAGCCTCCATCCTTGGGAATATACAAACCCTGTGTGGATAAGGTCCTGAGCAGTCTGGTGTGATTTAGCCTGCACTGAGCAGGGAGGTAGGACTAGACAAATTCTAGAGCTCTTTACCACCTTCAACTGTTCTTTAAAAAGTAATAAAATAATGCTAAATAAAAAGAATTTAAATAAATAAATAGATAGGTAAATCATTACATAGTCTTCCTTTTTTCCAAGAGTCTTATGTAAGAGACTAAATAATATTTATGCTTTCAGCATGATGAGGGCTAGGTACCTCAGCTGACGATAAAGTCAGCAAATTGTGCATCTTAAGAAGTAACTAGCCGATATCTTCTTTAAAATGTTGAGGACAAAGGTAACTCCTGTCCTCTTACGAAGAATCTTAAGTGCTTTTTTATCCACCTGAGTTTTTATCACTGAACCTACTCCTGATGGCTGTTACCTATAATCCTTCCTTCTAACCAGGTATTGTATTTAGAGGAGAATAAAGTGGTGGCAATAGGACAGACTCCACACCATGTCCTCAAGGCCTCCTAGTCATTATAACATTTGTTCAGGATGTGTGGGAGCTCAGTTCTGTTCTCTTCTCTGCTGTGGGCAAATCTGCATCAATCAATTGTTCTATAATGGGGCACTTAAATCCCTTTGCTGAAGAAATGCTGCTGTACATGTAATAAATCAAGATTTACAGGGCAGAAGGAGAAAGTACAAAAGTGAAACTGTAGCTAACCATTTATGTGGGTACTCACCTTGAGAAGAGACCAATCTTTTCTTGTCAGATCCCAGGACAGTTCATATAATTTTAACAATGACTGTATAATGTTGTTAATTGTGAAAAAGACAGGCCATTGAAGAAGACTGGTATCAGAGAGCTTTATTTACTAGGTCTTATTTTCCATGCCTTGTCTGAAAATTGATTAATATCTCATGTAAGTACATAACTTCCATGGCAAATTTGGTATCACATTGCAAATAGAGATAAGCTATGGCATTGACTTTCTAACATTGCGTCAGTTTCCAACCAACATAACTATTGTTCTGAATAGTTACATTTAGGACAGGTTTCATTAAACAAACAAACAAACAAACAAACATATATTAATGTTCACAACATTTTCTGACAAGGTAAAACAAATGTTACAATTAATGCACTGTTATTCACTCCTCTGAACACTCTCTTTCTTTAGACTCACATGCTTCTTCATCATACCCAGACTAAATTTGTTTCTTTTTTATTAATATAAACACTTAATTAAAAAAGTAAGGTTACTGGAAATAATACTTTTCTTACAAAAATATTTTTAAGTAGTCCAAAACTTGTTACCTTCTCCTCTACCCTTCATTTTTCACTCTTTAAAATCTACAAGTTCCAAAATGAGAAATCAGATGCGTCTTCTCTGCATTTGGGATTAGTGCAATCCAATTTAAATATGCTGTAGTGTTTATGCCAAACACTTCTGCATACAAATTTCACGTACTGTTTACATAGAACCCACACATCACACTGGAGCCTCTTCAAGGAGCAGGGACATGCTTTGCTCTGCCACCACTAGTGCCACCTGTAATGGGGACCCCACCCATCTCTGCCTCACCATGGTGGGGTCCTGGATTTTCAGAGCAGGACTTGATGCAGCTGAGGGGTGGAGACATGGCATGGTGGCAGAAAGGGAAGTCAACTACCTAGGGATCCTGTGCAAGTTCTGGTGGCATCTGGCTGTCT
>JAOXXN010000265.1:15475640-15506289 GCA_026770055.1 Myrmophylax atrothorax | reverse complement strand
AAGTCACCCGACAATTCCAGGCCTAGTCCAAACTTTAGAACCCAAATCCAGGCCTGCCTAGGTGAACCCACAACAACGGGGTATTGGTCATTTTGCTCTTTTCCAAAAAGAAACAAGTACATAGTCTTCTTCTGCTAGTGTTATATTGACAATGAATAATTCATATTGTTCTTTGTAAGATTTTTTCACTTAAACCTCCACTGTATTACACTGCTCCTTCAGGTCATAAAAGCGGGACAAAGATTTCAATGAGACTTACAAGGTTCAGCTGGGAGTACGCTCATTCTTCCTAGGGTAAGAACTTCTCCTGGATTTACCATAAACATATGTATCAAGATATCTCTGGTCGTTAGGGGAGCAGAGTGAAGAACACTATTTTGGCTAGAAGTATTTGCAGTGAACCAGAGACAGCCAGCAGACAGCTTAGTTCAGGCTTAGGGACTTGCTCATCCAGCAAGAAGGATGCAATGATTTGTCTTTGGCCAAGGGCTAAGATCAGCAGCTACTAAGGTGGAAGAACATCTAGAATATCTCCAGTCAGCAAGCAAACATTCAGAATTAATACCTTAAAGCTCCACTGATTATAAAATTATAAATAAATAATATAGTCATGAAACTCTTTTAAAAAAACTTTTAAAAAACATCTTGTGATATAAAGGAGAAACAAAAAGAAATCCAACAATCATGTTGATAACTCAGCAGATCACAAGCTATATTTTGAGAAACAATTATATGGCAATGTGTAAACTAGTTAATATTTCAGAAAATATCTACTTGTGTTAAACCTGGAAGCATTTAGTAACTGCATGCTACATCTTCCCCCCTATATTTTCCAACTAAAACAAAAGGTCCAATTCAACTGTGCAATTGCATGTGAAAATGGAAAAGGATTTTTTGAATTATTACTTTGCGAGCAGATCATCTACTTTATAGCAATGAGAACTGTAGTTTATAACTGCCTCTTAATCTCCCTTACTCTGATATTGAAAGGTGGGAATAAAATTCTCCTTAAAATTTTCTTTGTTTAACTGAAGTTTTATTATGCAAATGTTAATATAAAACTTATAACTGAAATCTAAGAAAGCTCAGTGGTGATATGAATGGATAGAAACACTACTCACATTTCTTTATTTGATATAGATTTTTCTACCTTTTATTTAAGAAATGAAGCTATGACATTATTTCATACAGAGGAAATAAGTATTTTCAGTTCAAGATGACAGACATGCAGAACCTGCTAGTTTACGTTCACTGGAGTTTCATGACTTTTATTACTCCTACCTGAATGGACTCCATTTGTTCTTTCCTCATATTTCACTTTGTATTTAGGACATAATCAAAGAAAATTACAGTGGAACCCATAGATGTGGATCCTCCACCCTGATGAGTTGAATTTATTCAAGTGTAATTTTATAGACACTGTTATGGCAGGAGAGGGAGTCAGGTTCACTGATTTCTATTTGGTTTCCATTAGAAACCATAAATCTTTCTGCAGTGCTAGAAAATCAGCCCAGGTATCTCCACATTCAGTTCCAATTCACTATTACATTTGCAAGTCAGAAAAGCTCTCTGAAATGGATGATGAATGAATAGTTTTCTGTCAATCACATGATAAGCTGGCTGTGAAAGCCCGATACGTGTATATTTACATCTCAGACCTTCACAGCTAACTTTCATAGAATGTAAGAAAAACAAGGAACTCAAAGATTGTTCTTAATGTATGGGACAATCAAAGGAGCAAAGTTATTTTAAAGTGTTTTTATTTAAAAATATCAATCTAGTTAAGAGTGTAGTCATAGTTCCACCTTCAATATTGAAGAAGCCTTTTGCAACAGAGCCCCAGCAACTTCACAGCATAGTGGGAACAGATGCAGGAATAGAGCAAGGCTCCTGTGTGCAACCTTCATCTCAGGAGTTCAACTGTCTGTGCTTCAAACTCCTTTTTATTGAAGCATGGTCATATATCCCTGCCTCAGTTTTATTGTGAAAATTGTTTATTAGAAAAAAAATACATGAGAGTGCGTAAGTTATGCCATGCAGCATAAGAAAACACAGAAGAGCAATTGCTAAGTCAGAAATTGTTAGCAGATGGATTCACAAGGTAAATACTGGCATGAGAAATACAAATCTCTAAGATGAAAAACAGTGAATCAAAAAAGAGCAAGAAAGCAACATGAAAGATCAACCCACTACAAACAAAATCAACTCTTTCTATCCTGGCAGTTGACAGCCCAGCTCTACCTTATCACCTGTCTCATTGGGTAAGTTGAGTTTATTAATTCCTCCCCTACTGGGATTCTGAACTCACAGCAAGCTACTGTGTTAACCAAATATACCTACTATGTATTCTTGAGTTATTTAGATCCTGCTTGTAGTGTCTCTTTGCAAATGTCATAAGAGCCATAATCAAATTACCTGTGAGGGTGGGCCACAAAGGGCTAAGAATTCCCCTATGTGTTACCTAGGGAAAAAGTGAGCAAGGGAGAAAGATGTGGGCAAATTTATTACCTTCTTGGAAGCCTGGCCTGGGAAACTGGGATAAATAAAACTATAGAAGCTGACTGTAAAATGTCCTGCTGCTGCATATTTTTGGTTTTCATGCATCTTCCCCTTTTCTATTGACTGGATGACAGTAAAAGAACTCTCTGCTTTAAACGTGTCTTAGTACCTCATTGGTTCAATTTTGTATGTAAGTCTTTTTGTTATCTTTTCTTCCAGGCCTTTTTCATTTTTGTTCCTTTGTTCACAAATAGCCTATTAGTCTCTCTGAACATAGTAAGTATTCAATGCTTTCCCTCTCACTCCCCTCCCTTCTGTCATGTAATCAAATATTCTTTGTGTGTCTTTGTTCATTGCAGGGGTTCACAAAATGATTCAAAATTGATGATAGTTTTTAGGAGGCTTAAATACACTCTACATTCAGTTTCCTTTGTCTGTGTGATGTCTTGCACAAGTATTATAACTTTTACCATTTCATCAGAAATAGATTTGGTATATAAAATTTTCTCCACTAAGAATAATGCATGATTATTTTTTATGCTTTATTTCAGTGTTGGAGATTACTGTTTGTATCATCCAGATTCTTTCTGGTGAACATTTCAAGTATTTAATTTTTAATTGATCTTCATATTTTTTCCCAAACAAAAATATTAATTTAATTAGATTTCTTGATTTACAGTACAGTTAAGCCTAACAGCACAGTTACGTTTTTAAGTTCAGTAGTTGTCATGCAGTACTAATGTATAATCAGAAAGCCATGTGCTTTTAAAATGTCACAGTTTATAAAAACAATAGGCTTATCCAATGAGTCTGAGTATAACTAACTGAAGTATGTGCTCCACTAGTGCACCATAAGACAGGTGGCTTGAATAGCTGAAGAAAATTCTCAATTATCACCAACATATTTCAGGTCATGGTATTGAAGTGTGTGTTTCTTATCTCTTATCTTTCTCTTCCTAATGGGAAGTACTACCAGCCGGAAAAATGGCAGGTGTCTTGAAAGAAGTAATCATTAGTACTCTGCCTTTCAGATATATTTGTTGAGGCAAATATAGTCCTGCCAAAGATTTTTTTCAGCCACATAGTAATAGTATTTGTTTCTACTTTCCCTATGGCTGCCTATTAGTATGTTTTTTCATCTTGACTAGGAAACAAGTAAAACTGAACTTGATGATGACTTTCTTTTCCTTCCTTTTTCCTTCTTAAATTTATTTTTTTTTGTAGCAAGACAGAACATATTTTGATTTTTTTATATTTTGCTTTATAAGTATTTAAAATCTCATCCTCTATTTAAAAAAAAGAAAAAAATCCAAACCACAAATCAAACCAGAATGTTTTTACCAATCTTAACTTTCAGTGTCAGCCTTTTAATGCTTACACCTGATATGGAAAATTCTTCCTGTTGCATAATACTGATTTAATGGGTTATGCACTTAAGTAAGTGTTAAAATACAAAGCAATTTGAACCCTGAAGAGTGTGCAAGTGAGTAAATAATGATCTGTTGGTGTGCTCAGGAGCTGCCTTTAACCTTACCATATTCCTCCAGCCAGTCTGTTTCTGCTGTGTGATTTGATGGATCTTCCTTACAGTGTCTTTTACAACCCTGTAAATATTATTATTTTGAAAATAACAAGTAATTCATAGATAAGGGTAGATAGGAACATGGCTGTTGGATGCAAATAAGAAACAAAACTTGGTGATTTTAGTCTTATCTGTGATCTTAAGGAAAACTAGTTAGCATATTGATTACCAACAGTAAAATCTCATTTATCAATTAAGACAATAATTCCGTCAAAAATCCAATAAGCAAACAGCATAAGAAAATAAGTAGCAAGAAATAAAATGAAATGACAAAAAAGTCTAATTAACCAAACTACTCCTTTTAGTAAATAATGGAGAGTCATGAGGTATATGCTAGGCTGTTAAAGCTAAGTGTATTTTTTACTCATACAACCATTTTTTGACCTTCCAAAACGCATAACTTAAGTCCTCCTATTCAGTGAGTAAATGATTGACCCTTTTAATATAGAAGTGTTTCATATTTTACTAAGCAGAAACAAAGAAAAGACAGCATTATATAAAACTTCTATAAAGTTGGCCTTTTGTCTCATATTATGCATTAATCTCAAAGCCATAAATTTATGCTTCCAAGGAGGAAACATCCATGTTAAAAACTCATATATTACAAGTTCATAGACTTTATTGGTGTGATGAGTGGTACAGATGATATTAAAGTGTAAAAAAAGAGGGAGCTCCTCTAAGTATCTGTCAGAATTTGTAAAATCCAAGTAGAGCAGGACACAGTACTTGCATGTACTGACATTGTCTTATTTCAATGAGATAGTTAAGTAATTCGTGGTCCCTTTTATGATACCTGTTGATTGCTAGTTAGAAGTTAAGATATCTACTAAGGCAGTCACATGCAGTATAGAAAAAATATTTTCCTATCCTATATGACTTTGTAAAATTCTGAAGGTTTTCTATTGCACAGATGAATAAACCAAAGAATTTAAATTGGGGTATTTTTTGGTTTTGGTTTTTTATATTTCCATTTTCTAAAAGCACAAAACTACAAGACAGAGATTACAGATCACAATTGGTATCTGACAGATGACTCCCCTCTTCCATTAAAATACTTGAGAGCAGTGGAAAAATAAGTATTATGAATGTGCTGGTGCAAGCCTTGAATATCTGGCAAAATTCTGGAGAAAGGATGGGGGTGACAAAAGTTAAGTGAGACTTCTCGATTATTTTTGTATTTTCTGTGTTTTCTATGAAAGCACTGGCTGTTGACCTGCTCAATCAAATATTTTCCTTCACATCTTGGTGTTTATAGTGATTTACATTTGTTGTTATGGTTTGACTATGGTATTCTTGCATAGAATTGAAAATCTGCTCTGACTCCAAGAAATTTGTAGGAACCTTGGACAAGTAGCTTTAGAAGATCTCAAATTCAGTATTTATAGAGGATAACATAAATTAGTTTCCCTCCAAAGGGAAAAATATACCATCTACAATCTCCAGAGTATTTGTGTGCTGTGGGCAGTTTTCTTATTGCAAAACTCATTTCCATAGCTTTTGCAGACAACAAGACAAGATAAAAAAAAGACATTTTGAAAAGCATTGTGAAAGTTTATATCTAGGAAAGACAGCTGAAGAAATTTCTAAAATCTAGGGGAGATTCAGCAAGAGAACACATTCTTCTACTTTGTTTATTTTCTATTTCCTTAAAAATGTGGTTCAGAATGGATGGCCTTTTGTTTTCTTTAACTCAAATATTTTCATAAGTTTAAATTAAGCAGCACTTTCTGTTATTTCAGTTGAATTACAATGACTCATTTCTCCTCTGTTTGGAATGCAAGGTATGATATCAAATTGATCTTTCTTGAAAACATAACTTAGAAAATTTAAAAATGCATGATACTTTTGCAAGGAAGTTAATATTAAAATATTCCAATATGCCATCACAGAGAAACAAGTTCCTTTTCTGAGGGACATAAAAGTCAGTTTTACTAATGGCTTTCTAAGAAGTTCATTGCAATAATGGTGTTAGAGGTCACAGGACTTGAATGGTGCCACCAAGACAAGATCACCTTTATAAAGATTATATTCTAATTGAATGCAAATATTAAATTCTAATCTTAATAGGATTTCTTCATAGATATTATAGATGGCTAAAGTCTCCAAGTAAACAAAGAATTTAATGAAAATTAAGAATAGATAAATATCTCATGTGCTTCTAAATAGACATGTACACAAATCGATAAATACATACACTTAAATCTGAAAATTGTTAAAGAAAAATTGACAACTTTATAATATTTTTAATATATTAATTACTATAAGAATACTACATAACCAGATGCCTTAAATGCCAAACTGAATTTCTTATGAATACAGAATTTATATTTCATTACCAGCTGAATTGCTTTGACAATTCACTTTGACATGTCCTTTATTTCAGTCTTAAAGAAATATTCCCTGTTCTCTTCCTAAAAATGATTGTGTGTATCTATATGGGAAGACTATGCATTACCTTTCTTCCATTTGATGCAACTGTGAGCAGATCTTTGTGGTTTGTGTTTTAATCCAGCTAATTGAAATATCTCTAAGTGCAACTTCTTTGTCTTCTTTGTTTTTTTTTGTTTTTTCATTTTTTAAATTTCTTTTAGGGATGAGAAAGGACCAAGAATAGCCCTAAAACCAGTTCAGCAGCTGCTAGAAAAAAGCTCATAGCAATACTGAGACTGTAGGTAGGTGGGTGTTAACCAATAGATCACTACTTAGTGTTATTTTACATTGACTCTCTTCCAAATACTGGAAACACATATAAAAGTATGAAAACTTCGGTTATCATGAATTCTATCATTTTAAATTTTAGTGTAATAAGATCAAATGCATTCCTGTAGTGCTTCTCCATGAGGTACATGGAATAGCATTTAGGAAAATAGGTGTGTCTGTATAAATAGTATAAGCAGTATATTAAGTGTGATAAGCCAGTGAAACATACTTTTCATTAGATGAAAAGCAGAGGATCATCAAGCTGCTTTAATATTTTGAGAATATTAGTATGATGAAGTCTTGTATCAGGACCAATAGCATTTAAGAATTAATTAGACAGAAAGAGAATACATTTTTTAAGTCATGTTGTTAATTTCAGCAATTCTGCCACATAGTTAAAAGAAGCTCAAGAGAAAAGTATTGTAACAGCAAGGGTGTTTGGGGCCCCATTCAGTCACCACCTTAAGGCACATCTTTGTTCTACTTTACTAAGCTTACAAGAGATGAGAATGTTTTCTAACTCAAAACCCCCTCAAGTTTTTATTAGAGAATAAATTAGAATAACTAGTCTTTTGGAATAGAAACCTAGAAAAAGGACCAAAAAGAGAAGAGGGCTTGTAAACTTATTTTCATTTCCTTTTGAGACCATAGTTAGCTGTAATCCACTCAGTTTTCACAGAATTTTCACAATTTCATCCACCACCAAGAAAATTTCTTTATTTGCATGTCCTATCTACATTTTTTTCCTGCACTTCTCAGTAATTTCCCAAAAATCTCCTTCCTGTATTCTCTCCTCAGCTTCACACTCCTGCCACATCCTCTGAAATTTTCTCCCCACCAAACACGCAAGCTCAGCTTCTGGCCTGTGACTGCTGCTTCCCTCACAGGTCTCCAGCTCACAGCCATGCCACTTTTTAGACAATACATTGTTAAGGCTAAGGACAGCTGAATTCAGGCATGTAGAGATGACTTTAGGAAAACTTAGACTCATTAGAAATGACACTCATTGTGGATATCAAGGGCAAAAAGAAGAGCTTCTGCTGTTACATTAGTAGTAAAAGGCTGAAAAAGAAAAATGTGGGCTTGTCACTGAATTGGATGGAGGACTTTGTGACAGCAGATACAGATAATGCTGAGGTATTCATTGCTTTGTTTATGTCAGCCTTATGGAATAGGTTACAGGAGGATGAAAATTAATAGTAGCATATGAGGGTCATGTCTGGTATTACCTGGGTGAAGTAAACTCATACGTGTCCATGAGACCCAACAGTCTGACTCTAAGGCTGCTGAGAGAACTTGATGATGTCTTTGATAAAGAAAAGAAAGTAAAGATGAATAAGCCTGTCAAAAGAGACCTTAATCTATGTAGACATAAAGAGTGTTTTCTTTCCACTAAGCTTTTGTCCAGAAGTATGGGGCAGATTCTGTATTGTTAGTGGAGTGCAGAAGAGAGCTTCTGACTGAGATTCAGAACTACATTAAAGGTGAAAGCAATGTCAAAATATTGGCAATTTTGAACAATCCTATTTGTTTCCACAGAAAACCAAAATGAAATAGAGTTATTGCTTGTTGCTGTTATCTTTCTATTCACCTTAGGTACATCTACAGGTAAAGGAAATTACAAAGACAGAGCACTGGTCTCAGGGGAGACATGCAGTGTGGGTGCAGTGTGCGTACAGTGTAATAGAACATGAAGCTAATTAGGCACTCCAAGAAGCCTAAGGAACTGAAGAAAGCAACACCCTACCACAGCTCCTCTCCCTTTATTGCTTAGGACTGCCAACCAAAACTAGCTCAGATATCTCTTTGTGGAGCACACAGAGATACTCCTCCATTGCACATAATTAGCCTTTCATTCCTATTTCATCTAGACTGCATACATGTCAATCTGTTGGCATTTCCATATGTACTTCTCTATGAGCACTGATTAGTAATAACTAAGATTATCGATTCCATCAGTGCATTTTACGGGAAAATTGGGGTCTGTTATTGGTCAATGTGACAATTATTTAAAAAATATTGCACATTGCTCATTGCAGTAGGACAAATATTACCAACAGAGACCCACAAGGGAAGGAATATACAACAAAAATGTGGATAGTCTGCCAAAGAAATCTTCGCATATATTTTACTGCCTGAATGGAGACTGTTTACTGCGTACAAAATCAAATCTCTTTTTGAAGAAATCATGATGCTATGGGAGTCTAAATGGTTTTAGGGGAAAAATAAAGGATCTTATATAAATGAAATTCAATTGAAACAGAGAGCAATAATGTATATTCAGGAAGCATTCAAAAATTAAACTGATAGATGTAACTTCTACTCAATCTTATATTCTCTAGATTTAATTAAAAGTTAAACGTGAACTTTAGAGTATGAGTGACTGAAAGAACCACAAAAATTGACTTTGAGAATATGATAAATGTGTGCTGTACAGCTACCTGTTAGTCCTGTAAATCTAATTATGTCAGAAGAGGAGATAGCCTGAATTCCTTGAGAACACATCTTCTCTTAATAAAGTGACACTCTCTCCTTCTCCCACTTGCTTTCTACTCTGTCAAACATCACGGAAATAATTTTAAAACTGAAAAATTTATAGCACAGAACAATATTCATAGAATGCAACACTGCTGAGTGAATGTGTGGTAAACCTTTGATATGTAGTCACAAAACAGAAAGTTGGTATTACAGAGGATTAAGTTTGGGGCTGATTAAACTCAATGGCAAACATTCTATTGGTCTTGAAGACACAGGGTTTTGACTTTGCATTCTATTTGGCATTTTGAGGCCAAGATGGAGATTTATAAAGTCAGAAGGCTTGGCTCTGTCTTAGCATAAATCCAAAATATTGGGTGTGTAAGGTATAAATGAATCCATTTGCAAGTTCTTTGATATAAACCCATTTCAGACTCAAAAGGTCATTGCAGCTTCAAAATGACAACATTGAACCATATATACTGTGTCTCTTTTTCCATTAAGAAATTCACTAAAGATAAAGATAAAATCTATTCTAAACATGGTGTGGCATATGCCAAAAAGCCAAGGCAAATTGTAAATTCTAGTGTCTGAAAAACAAAAGATAAAATTTACTTTATAATCAGGATCTAGTGTGGCAGAAAAACTGTTTAAATTTACATTTAGAATCTTCCTGAAATGACAGTGGACTATTTGAAAAACTATTCCACAATTCCATTCCAGCCAGTACAGCCACATATGTCCTTAGGTCTGCAGTCTTTCACTATTAACACCAGCACCATGTGCTGGCAGCAAATATGGTATCTATTTGACATTTCAGAGTAGGAAAGCATAAAAGATGTTTCCCTCTCTTCAACTGCAGCATCTCCAGGAAGGAACTTAGAGGAACAGCTACTTGTCTGCTCTGTCTGTCGTCCATCAACTGATGGTCTTTTTGATTTCAAACCTCATTTGTTTGTAAGTTCTTGCAAAAACTTAAAGTTGTGTTTTTTGAATACAATTGGGAAGAAGAACAGAAGTTATAGTACTTTTATAAGGACTAGATTCGGGTTCAACAGTCTCAACCCTTTTGTCACACAAAAGTGACTGATTGAGACCAGACATTAATGCAATAAAGTACACTTTGCATACAATTAACGTGTTTTAGTGTATCCTTATGCTTTTAATGCTGGGGCAGACAGAGAATGAAAAGCCCAGTGAAAGATGGCTTCTATCAATCAGTAATGTCAAACTACCACCAAAGAAAGGGAAGAGCTTAACACTGAAAATGAAAAGCTATTTATTAGCAACTGCAGTGCAGGTGTTGACTTGTGGTACAACAAATTCATCTTTGGAAAAAAAAAAGCCTCAGTCTTATGCGAAACAAAACCTCCATTTGTCCAAAGAGTGGGACTTGGGACTTTTTGGTTTTGTTAGGGGTAAATCAGACCAGGTCTGAGAGCCTGAAAGAGGCAAGGCTGCTGCAGCTCCCTGTTCCCAGGTTCAACAGGTAGCAAGGCTGAACATTCATTCCCAGTATATACATGCACAGGTATATGGAGCACAGGTATAGCCACAGACATACAGGTCTGGCCACAGATATATCTACAGAACAAACTGACAGAGCACTCCTTTGAGCAAGATGGCATGAATGGCCTCATCCTGCTACTCTGACTGAGCGAATGGAGGCCTGCTAGTGGGAGTATGGACTCTGCATATGTACAGAGTGGGTGGCCCTACAGCTGGGCTCAGACATCCAATCTGCTGGCACAGGGACATACAACCTTCAGAGGCCACAGCTCTGCTCTAGCTGCTGACACAAACACTCTCCCACACAGAGAACAGCTTGGACTCTGCTGGTCCCAAATAACCACCCCACATCTTATCCCTTGGTTTCACTCTTAGAGACCCATTCACTCCCTTGCTCCCAGACGACCACACATACTTGGCTCATCTGTTTTGATCTTTGCTGGCACTCACACACTCATTTAGACACTCACATTTGCTTCAGCAGCTGGCACCATGGACACATGGGGCCCTGTGAGCCAAGGTCCCTCCACAGTTGCTGGCATCCACATCCACCCTCTGGGGTCTCTGCAGCTGCTGCCACAATGGACACACAGGCCCTCCAAAGTTTGGTCTGACTGAAATCACATCTCCATACAAAATACACACAAGATATCCTCATTCAGGAAAAGAGTGAAAAGGAATATTAAAGGAATAAAAATAATTTTCAAAGCGGCACTTCTAAATAAGCAGTTTTCATGCTTTCAAGTTTACCAATCACTATTCTCCAGTACTCAAGATTCCAAATGAGCACTCATATACTTGAAAATGCCAAAATGGACCGGGAAGAAGTAAAATAAATAGGATTTAAGTAGTATTTCACTTGGAACATAGCAAATGCCAACCTGTAGGATTCAGTATTTTCCCTGAAAATTCAAAATTGTAGAAAAAAAAATCTGAGGAAGTTAATTGCCATTTGCAAAAAGTTAAAACAGAGCATTGAAAAAAATTTATTCCCAGAAGTTTGTACTTGCTGTTACTTCTATTGGTCTTCTGCAGAAGAAAAGTCTGGCATTGTGCATATTCTCAACTGGAGCCTATTTGGGATTTTGAGGACCAAGTCTGACAAAAAAAAAAATCCATATATGATAAATAAACCCCAAAACTTTAGTAAATTATTTAAAAAAATTAAAATTCATTACATTCTACAAACTGAGATTTCAATTTCCTTATGGATCTACAACTGGAATCCAGGTAAGATATCACCAGACCTTCCGCCTTTAGTATAGTGTCCTGAGCCTTTAGCTCATTTGTGGAAACTTCTTTTTAAGTGATTTCAATTTTCCTCTACAGATACTTTTGAAATAACTGGAGTACTAGTGTATTCAGTATTTATCCAACCTCTCAGGTGAGTTTTGAATCAGGTTTGCCCCAGCTGGTCCGTGACTGGTATTTGAGTTATTTTGAATCTGGGTTACATATCCACATGGATTTCTGTCAGGAAAAACTGTAGAGCTGCCATACCCAAACACAAGTGAAAAAGGGTAAAAAGAAATCACCAATTGGGAAAGAGAAAGGGTACTGGGGGGGTGAATGTTTTTTTTTTTTCTCGTAAAAAAGAAGGCAGGATTTAGGAGAGGAGAAAGTGAATAGACCGAAGCCTTCTTTCAAACTCTGCCTCATCCACAAATTCTCCTGACAGTTTTGTTCATTCACCCTGTGATAGTTCATCTCTTGCCTCCAAAATCAAAATGGTATCTCTTATCCTTATTGTGTTGCTGTGAACTTAAAACCCATTAATGTTAAAGTCCAAAAGGTCAGCTGAAAAGTACAGTTGAATAATCTGATGTGTTTATGGCAATAAAATAAGGATGATTAACGTTGGCTATGACTAAAGCAAAATCTATTAAAATTATTTTATTAGTCATGAAAATATTTTTATTTTTTTTATGCTCAGCTCTGATACTGAGAACCTCATTAAGACAAATATTTAAACTCTGAGGAAAATGCCAGACTGATTGGATAAAATCCACTTTTGGTAAATCAGGATTTATTTTAATAGCTACAGTCAAACAGCTAATTTTCTTAATTCACCCTTCCAAATTCTTATATTTTATGAAATCTAAAGTGTTTATAGTTACTTTTTTATAGCTAATTCCTACATTTTATTCATCTCCTGATTGCAGATACTAATTTTGCTTTTCTTCAACCATTAAGTATGAAACCTGTTAATATGCTTAATAAGAATCCATCGTACTGAACTGAGTTTTGTCTGTCAATTATTCAGTATCTTTTATGAAGATTACTCAATCTTCCTGACTCAATCAGTCATCTGAGTTTTATTTCACCTTAGCTACTGTAATTTGCATTTCTGTATATCATTCCCATTAGCCATCCTGCCTTTGTTACTGTGTTATAGATTTGTCTTTATCGAAACCTGAGATGAAGCATTCATTTCATTTTTGAGCCAGACCCATATTACCTTTCAGACAATACCCACTTTTGACACATTGCTGCTCCACTTTTTTCTCTATTTTCTAGAGAACCTTTCTCACTTGTTATAATTGCCTTTGCAAGGTCTGTCTCCGCCTGAGTTTCAACAATTTTCATTTTATGAATAAGAATTAAATGAGGTCCACCCTTTCAATAGTCTTATCCACCTACTGAGATATAGTCCTGTCATTTGTTTATTGGCAGTCCCTTTTCTGTTACAAATCCAGTTGACAATAACTCTTTTTACTCAGTAACCTTAATCTTCCTCTGCATATTGTTTATTATCCTGTCAACAACACATACTCTCCATTACATCACAAACAGCAGAAAATTACAAATCATATTTAACAGAGGCCAACTGAAAATAGTACAGGAATCACGTATACCTGGATGTTGTGAACTGTGAACTTCTTTGGAGAATCAGCGCTATATTCCACATAGACATATTAAGCTGCAACCTTTCTCCGCTATCTGATTTTAGCTACATCTTGGATGTACCTATTCACTACTTAGTGTCCTTTAGCAGAATAGAAAATAAGCAGAATCATAGAATTGTTAAGGTTGGAACCTTTAAGATCATTGAGTCCAACCATCAATCCAGCACCACCATCAAGTTCACCACTAACCCATGTCCTCAAGTGCTATATCCACATGTTTTTAAACACCTCCAGGGACTGGGAGTCTACCGCTTCCATGGGCAGTCTGTTCAAATGCTTTAAAATGCTTTCTATGAAGAAATATTTCCTAGTATTTAATCTAAATCCCCTCTGGAACAACTTGAGACCATTTCCTCTTATCCTGTCACATGTACATATAAATATATAATAGACAGCACTGTCCTGGAAAAAATTAATGCAGAATTTTTAAAATGGAGATGTCAAAGAAGAAATCAACAAGATGTACCACTTGCTGCTACATACCACTGCCTATAGAAGAATGATCACTAGAGTTATAGCTAGAACAGATTTAGAACAAGAAGGCAGGCCAAGATGACCCCAATTCTCTGCAAAGCTTGGGACTGAGTGTGATGGGGACAAACTAGGGTTTGTTTAAGTACTTTCATTCCTTGGTTGTGTAAGATCAGAACAAGAACCGTGCCCAGTGACTGAGGTCTGAAAGTGTCTCATATTGTACAGGAGGAGCAATTTTAATACAGTCAGATTAGACAGAGAAGCACAAAACTTTGCAGTGACTCCTGGCCAGCTAAAATCAAGGATGCAATAGTGAGGGGCAGACATATGGTGCAGCCTCCTTGGAGGAAAGCTATAACCTGAAAATGGGAGCATGAAACTGGAGCTCTCTGGAGTATAGTTCTTCCCTTAGACCACTCTTTTCAGTATCATAAAACTCTAAGGCATACCCCAAGACTGGGTATACTTGACACTTAACAAACTTCCTAATCCTAGCCAATGGCTAGAACATACTCTTACACAGAGCATGCCCTTATTTTCTTTACAAAAGCATATAAATGCACACCTCAATGCTATTAATATTATTTTAATCAAGATTAATGGTGTGTTCTTTAAAATGTAGTTATTGTAAGTAGATTATATGTTATCTCTATACTCATGTCATATACATTGAAAAAAGATATAAAATCTTTGATATTTTGCTGCTAAAAGGGACAGAAATGTCTCAATATAACTGCCATTATTTCCCTAGTGGAAATATCAGACAAATCCACCTCTGTTTCTTTTTTATCTTTACTTTCTAATAATATACTGAGGAACTTTTTAAGTGACCTTCATATTTACCATCAGAAGTGAAACTTCACTTTTTTTCTGTCTGTGGAGATGGCAATTACAGGTTTGCTCTTGTAACTGAAACATTGATGAACGTGCTCCACACTGCAGAAATATAAAATAATTGTTAGGCAGACTATGTGGTCTTCTGTGGGGGAAAGAAACCTAACAAAGACTTGAAAACATTGGTGTGAATCCTGGTAATGACTACCCCAGTGGGTTATTTCCTAGTATCACTTACCATCAGGTGAGATTAAACCAGTGGGGGCAGCTTATTTTGTCATAAAATGGCAAGCTTCTGGTTCTTCCTCAAATAACAATGACCAGATGCCCAAAGGTCAGATCCAACCACCTTATTTGTAGGGCAGCATAGCACCTTCTAAAGGCAAATCAAAGGGGTCAGAAGCAAATTTTTTCCTCTCTGAATGAAGGGTCCCCAAAGAATCAAACAAACAAAGAAACAAACAAAATACAGGCTGCCCAGACAGAACAGACATCCTACATAACTTAAAAGGATAAATTTAAGTCTGACACATATAGCACAGAACATAAAAGAGATACTTCAGTTCATGGTAGCTTTGTCCCTTTCCCCCCTTCTTGTTCACCAATATATAGCTGCCTGGCACTTGAGTCTCAGTCTTGGGCATTTGTTAGCAGCACACCCAAAGGTGACAACAACAGAGAGATGGCAAAACAAAGCAACTCCCCTGTGGTTGTCTCAAAAGCAGCACTAAATCCACAACTATACCAAACAACTGCTTTAGACAGCTTGAATAGGGGCAGAAGAGTGCATTGGTCTATGAAGTTAGTAATGTTGAGGGTATGTCTACCTGGATGGCTTAATGAGATTATGCATAGTTGATGCAAACTATGGCAGTTTACGTCACTGAAATAAAACCTCTAGATCTGAATTTTGCTTAATATAAAGAAAAAACCCAGAAATTTAGGAGCAGTATATAGCTTGTTAAGCTTTTGTTTGCATTTCATCTAAGCAGTTTGGGTTGTGGATGGGCGTTTGTGTTATCACAACGACCTTTAAACCACTTAAAATTGATTTAATTCAGGACAGGAATAGAAAATAATCATAGCTCTGACTGTTGCTCAGTTTCACTCTTTGTTGAAAAAAAATGTGAAACTGAAAGAATAAAACCCAGAGGGAGTTCTGCTGTGAGCTAGTGAGTATTACGTCAGAGAATGTTCTTATTCCAAATATTCAGATCATGATTATTGATAGGGAAAACCAGATAAAGGTAATTATAGAGGAAAAAAAAAAAAGCAAACACAACAAATTTTCCATGGTAAGATTAACTGAAAGTATTTGAAATTATGAGAGAAGAAGAAGGTACTCTTTCCTTAATTTTAACTTTGTTCAAAAATAGAAGTTTAAATTTTTAACACTCTTCATATAAAATTTAATAAAAAAAAAGAAGCCAGGTTCTTAAGTATCTTGAATCTGACAGCCAATTCAGTGAAAAACAAACCAATCAACCCAAGAAATCATGCAGCTGGAAATTCCTCTTTAGTAAAGAGATGGGACTGAGAGAGATACATAACATTAAACATGTTTTAGAGTGTTCCTATTAAAGGCTCCTGTCTTACCAAAGGGAAAACATCATAAACCTCCAGGTAGCACTTTAAACCACTTAGACTGAACCTCCTGCGCTCAGCTGCTTGGCATTTTGGAACTAGATAATTAATGCCAATATTTAGCACAAGAACAGGTGGGAAAACTAATGACTAATTTCTCCTCTCTTCCAACTCAACAACCACCACTGTCTTTTAAAAATACAGTTCTTATCACTGCGTGCTGCTTCCATTTCTTGTCAACCTCATTGCTCTGACATGGGGCTGCAATAAGCAAACAGCTGGATGCATCTTTCTACTGCAAGTGGAACAGCTTCATTTCTGCAGCAAAGCACCGTGTCTTAATGTGCTCATGTTGCCTCCCTTGGATGGATCAAAACATGTGAACTCTTCTACAGGAGGATCAACAGCGTGTGTGCTGCAAGTGACACTAGTTCAGTTAGACTGCTAAACTAAATAAGCTCCATTAGAAGAAGGGAAAAGAAAGGTATTTTTTTTTACTGCTTTTCATGCATATGTAATAAAAGCAAAGGAAGACAGAGCAGATCATAAAAATTCAGGATTTCTATTTCTCAACTCAGCAATAAAAGTATTCATCCAAGTTGCTGATAAGTGGATAGAAATGACAATTATGAATCAGTTGAAAGAGAAATGGATCTAAATGTATATGAGTTAAAGAACAACATGTTCAACTTTTCTCATCCCAATCTCTTCAGTCTGCCTCTACTAATCACGTTGCTAGTACTAGCAATACATAGAAATGGTAATTTCCTTTCTCTGGTTGAATGACCTTGGCAGTGACCATAAAGTTTTTATCAGGCAGAACCAGGCCTATAGCAGCTTCTTCATGTTTAGTCCTGACATGCCTCAAGGTTTACATAAAAAATTGACCTAAGGAAAATTAACATGCTTAGAGGAAGCATATGATCCTAGATCTTTCCCCAATGACACACATCAGAAATGTTGAGAGGGTGCTATCAATGCCACCTAAGAGGAATAAGGGAATTTGGTTTCACTGTAATTTAAGGGAGAGCAATTCATGCTGGGCAGTTGTGTAGCGTCCTTAATTCTGTTTCAGTCTTGGGCTGGGAATTTCTTCTGCAACTTTTTTCCTTTTGAGAGATAAATATCAAGGAACTTTTTTTGTTTGTTGGAGTTTTTTATTATTATTATTAGACTTAAAGGAAGCCATGGAAAAATTTAAAAAAAAATTTAATTGAAGCAGAAAATGTTCAACAAAATTCCCATACATCTTCAAACATTTTTAGCTGCTACAGAGCAGTCTTTTTGGTAGCCTAACACTATCACAGTAAAATCCTGTTTATCAATCTTTTGAGCTGCATACAATGTTTGATAGAATATAAATGTGAAATTTAGCAGTAGGTAAAGCTAGTGAACAGAAATGCTGAAATAATAAGTGAAGTATAACAAGAAACAATGATTGATTGACAAAGAATAAGTTTGTTGCTTTCACACGTGAGTTCAGCTGTGTGTTCAGTTCATACTGTCTTTGAAAGGGTTAAGTACTTCCTTACATAGGTCCTATTGGAAAGCTGAGTTCATTGACTTTTCAACAGGAAGCAGTAAGAATCTATAGGGAATTAATAACTAATAATTAGAAAAAAGTTACAATTAATTAACTTCTTCAGCTACCAAGAATTTGTGTATATTCAGTTGCTTTTGTTTTTAAGCACCAAATAAACCAGGTGAATTTTAAAGTGTTGACTGAGTTGGGGAATTGAGCTGGGTGGGGGAAATAAATGGAAGAGATGAGTATGAAATAAGGATTTGTTTAAAAGTATTAGTTTACTAAAGGAGGCTTTTTAGCAGAAAAAAAAAAAAGAAAGGATGAATTTACAGGGCCTCAACTATATGAAGAACAGGCTATTTAGGCAAGAGACATTTTGCCTTATTTCTGCATAAGGCAAAATGAAATTTATCCTTTTCCCACAGTGATTGCTGTGTCCACGTGCATAGATTATTTTCAGGGTTAAGTGTTGTGTGTATGAATTGGTCAATTGCTCTAACAACCATTAGTGAAGCAACAGAATTCCTCACTAAAATCTAGTAGAGTTTTGGTCTTTTTAGATTTAATACAAAGCATCATGTTGCCACTGCATAGGGTCCTAGTTCTGAACGCTCATTATTTATTGCCACTATCTTTTATTTGTCAAACTGCAGTGAAAAATGTCAAGGCTCAGTTGATTCCACAGCTGACACAAACCAATGGAAATGAGATGTCTCACAGAGCAGAAAGATAACTTTTGCCTGCATATTTAGGATAGAAAATATGTATTTTATTTTCTTTACCAGTCCTTTAAAAATAGAAGATTTTGGGGGGAAAAGAAGTCAACTTTGCAGTATTCTATGAATATGATGTCTGCCCATTGAATTGTATATATCCATAATATGGAATAAGAATGAAAAAAATGACCTCATTAAGAGCAAGTATGCTGGCCTTTTCCACTGTTTTTCAAAATAATATGTTTTCCTCTGACTGTGAAGTTGTCTCTCTAGAGATAAATAACTCATTCCACTGCATTATGACTTAGTGTCTAGTCACAGTATTTCAGTATCAAAATCTGAAAAGTGACACTGAAAATGGATAATTGATATTCATTCTTTAGCTATCGAACTTTTGAATTGCAAGTCACTCAAAACTCCTCTAATTCATTTGTAGGCAAACACTGAAAGATATTAGACCCTTTCTGAAATTTTCGAGGTATTAGTTTTCTGTAGTAGCATTTCTAGTTCTTGGTCTGTTTTGCTCCACTGTTATAATTAAACTTTTTTAAAATGAATGGCAACTTTTTAGTGAAAATGTTGCTATATCTTACGAAACTAACAAACAAAACCAAAAAGTAAAAAAAATAAAAATAGAAAGCTAACCTGGTAAAAAATTGTGGTGATATCAGATGATTATGTTTCAGTAGGATTTTTAAACATGCAGCCATGAATGACTGCTTCAAGAACAACAATTGTTCTCATTTGCAGGTAGCTCAAGTTAGTCACCTAACAGTAGTTAAAAGAATTTAACAGAACAATGACTAAATCCTTCAGAAATATAATGGTAGTGTAAATTATGACACTTATTATATAGTGATTTTAGTAACTGCCTAATGTGTGAACATAATGAGTGATTAGAAGGAAGGATAACAATGTTTTCCACCTTCCTGTTCCTTAGATACAGTGGTATTAATCCACAAAAAAAAAGTACAGTCATCTACAAAACCGGAATATGAATCTGTGCTCCAGCATACAGAAGTACTTATGATGGAACAGAACTTCAGGCAGAGTCTTTAAATTAGATTAGATTTCATCAGAACATAAACTAACACGTTTAACTTTGTAAAGGAACAGAAAATCCAAGGAGATCAAATAAAAATAAAGCCGATTTATAAATCAGCATATCTCTGTCTCCCACATACCCTTTCAGAACAACTTTCTCATCACTCAGGTGATGAATAGCTCCACAGTTCCCTCTAGGACTTCCAGAAGTGTGTTTCTTTCCATCACTTTGGAAGTGTGAATCCTTATTACTTTCAGGACTCTACTCCACCGCAGAAGCTTCCTCTCCTACTTTGTCGGATCATGCACCCTCTGTACAGAGGTCTGGTTACCAAATAAATGTTTAGGATGCATCTACCCTGAGCATGAATATTATTTATCTAATTTATTTATTTAATATTTATCCCATTTTTACATATATAATATACAGGTTTATACTGCTTTTATACTATAGCTTTTTAACCTTATTTGTAAGATTCATTTAGGGCATTAGAACCAACAAATTAAATACTATGGTTGAATTGATTACAACTGTAATACTTTTTCAATCTGACTAACCCTCCTCACATTCAATTGAATGCAGTTAGAAGTTGTAACATGTTCCAGCATGTCACCATATCTATCAGTCAACTGAGTAAGAAAGGATCTTGCCAAATACAACACTAAACTGTGTTTATCCTTTTATCACTATGCTTAGTTGGAAAGCATAACTTCTATAGTTCTTAGTTAAATTGCATTCTCCATAATAGATACATGTATAATTTTATATTATGAATATGACCTTGTTTGTAAATCTCCCGGACTGTCACTTCTCTGGTGGCTGGTATACAGCTACGGGTCTAAACTTAACATGGCTTATTATTGAGTGAACCAGTGCAGAAATGTCTGAAGATAAAGGTGTTGGTTCCATAGCAATTTTGCGATTATTACCTGCCAAACCTATCCATCCTCTGCAAATAATTTGAACATAATATGCCAGATCAGAGCTTTGCAGAAGCTGCCAGTTTTATCTAGTAGTAACATTTAAGACTTTGGCACTTGTTTAATTACAGAATGGAATAAAAGCAAGTTTAAAAAGTGTTTAAGTGAAAACTAAATCTCCATGTATAGATTTCCCTGTGAGATTTTCCACTCAATAAAACATATATATATATACCCTTATATCATTATGCTTGGAGCACAGGTTGCAGACATTCATGACTTTGGGTGCCAATTCAGATGCAATTTTCCACACTTCAATTTATTCTAACAGTGATAATGTAAGTCCAGATCTCCCATGTGCACAATACAACCCTTCCCCCATGCATTAATCCAGCTGGGTGCTGGACATTTTGTCCAGAAGGATACTGTGAGAGACAATATCAAAACCTTTACTGAAATCCAAAATGACTACATCAACAGCCTTCCTGTGATCAACTAGGTGGGTTTCTTTGTCATAAAAGGTGACATCCTAACCAGAAGTGCCTATCAGTTCTCTCATACTCTTTCAGCTGGAAGGAGATACACTTATTATTCACCTGAAAATGTGCCCAAACCCTTGTAATGTCACTAAAACTTTATAAATAATGATATTTTTTTCTGTTCTTCCTGTGCAACTATTTTAGTAAGAATAACAGCATGGCCCTTCAGTTAATGACTCCTGATATGTAGACCATTTCTTCAGAGTAACAGGTGTCAATTAGAGCACCATCCCTGTTCATGCAGCTTGCAGTGAAAATTTGAGATGGCACAAATTAACCCCACAATTCTTCAAGTAATATTACTGTGCATTTCTTGCAAAGTTGGAGTAGATAAGTCAAAGGCATAGTGAGTGCAGATGACTGCATACTGAGCTGTAAACATGGCTTAAATTTACCTTTATCACTCATTTTCCCACATTTTCCTTTATTAAACTTACAGTAGCCAAAGCTTAGATGTTATAGAACAACAATATACACTTTTGTAAAACCTTTCTTTAAGACACAGCTTCTTTCATATTAGAGAAGTCAAATGCTTAAGATAAGGCAATCCTTAGATGGAACAGAAGGAACTTGTGGTAAGATTACGTAACAGTTTGGGTTGTGTAGAGGTCTACCTTCAGTGAGGAAACTGGCAAGTGAATTGCTTGTTAGTAATCTAAAGGAAAATAATATGCTAAACAAAGAAAAGATAAAACATCTTTCAGCTAAGCATTCAACCACAGAGTAGAAAGAATCATAATTATGATGATTATGATAACGTAGAAACAAATTCATGAGCAAGACCTTTCAACCTAGCTGTTAAAAGCTACTGCATGCTTTGACAAATTAAAAGAAAGTAAAAGGGTTTTGATTAATATCTTATTGCCACTAATTCTTTTGAAATTTCCAAATGATTTGTCTTTCCTTTAACAAGCTGTAAATAAAGCTGAGATTTATGATGTCAGTAGAAAAGATTTTTTTTGCTAGGTTGTTTCTAAACTGAATATTATGAAGTTCCTTGGAATTTCTATTGTAAAACAGCCACTAACAGAAACAATTGATCATACAACTATGTGTCATATAAAAATTACCATATTACTAACTCTTAATTGGTTTCTCTTGTGTCCTAGTTTAAGGGAAACCAAAGTGTTTACCACAACTGGAGGAGGGGACTCCTCCTCAATAACCACTTCACCTCTTACTAAATTTAAAGAACTTTAATTAGAAAATGTATATAAGAAGGATAACTTCTTAACTAGTCTCTTTCTCTAGATTTAGATATATATAGCTATAAACACACCAGAGCAAACTACTCCCCCAGCAGCAAAACAACCCAAAACAGTAGTTTCCTCCTGGTGCAATTATATTTATGGATGGCAGGTGGCAGTGTCACACATCGACTGGCCAAGAGGTGAATTCTCAGTCTTTTCCCAGTGAGGCAGAGACAAGAGGCAATATGACTCACGTGGGGGCGGGATGGAACCTTTTCCATGGGGAAGAGCAGACCCTTTTCTTGTCCTTTGTTCAAAGAAGGAAGCACTGGAAGTTGGGGGCTGCTGGTAGTTCCCAGAAATCCCCTTGCAGCCAGAGTCGGTCTACAGGAAAAAAAAGGTCTGCAGCGTATCCTGAAGCACCTGTGACCTTCCTCTCTCTCTCTCTCTCTCTCTCCCTTTCTGAAGCTCAGTGTGCCCAGAAATGGAGAGGGAAGGGGGAAGAGCACAGACAGAAGGATCTCTTACCAGCTCAGCAAATGGTGACTTCTAGTCATATCAGCTGCCCAAAATGAAGCCAGCACACAGAAAATGCTGCTCCCCCTCCCAGTTGCTGGGAGTCTGTTTCTCACCTTCACTCCACTATTAGGTTGGAATTGAGAGTCATCAACCACTCCTTTGTTCTTGGTCCTGGCCCTTCAACTCCACAAACATTTATGTTTTGGTAGGGAGAGAAAAACTCCCTGAAGGACCCCTCTCCCCACCACCTTTTTTTTGTTTGAACCTTTAGCATCTTGGAAGCTGAAGAATGTGAAAGAAAGCTAGGATTTGCTGTCTGTCCTTAAAGAGCAGAGATGTTGGAGCAGTTTTCTTTATCAAGTTACATGATTTAATAATCTTTACAGGAAAAGCCTGTTCAATATGCACATAAAGAGTTATGGGCTAGTATATATGTTGGTAAGTGGACAAATTCTGATCCATGCAAAAAACAGATGGGAATTTAGAACAGAGATAATTCTGTCATTGGGAAGTCTTGCTATTGATTAAAAGATCATCTATTCTAAAAAGAGATAAAACCATTTTAAATATACATCAGTGTGAATCACGTTTTCAGAATAGTAGGTTTTTTTACATGTCTTAAGTTGTTTATTAGCTGTCTAAGAATTCTTCATTCACCATTCACAACAAGTTATTAGACAGCATATAGTTTACAAACTCAAACAATCCTTAAATGCAAGTTATGTTTCTGAGTCTATTTGTGCTTAAAAGTTTTGCTGTGCTGAGCCAGAGTGAAATCTGCAGTGTCAGTGTTTCTTACTTTGCTACTTACAGCGAAGTAGAATATACACTGGCTGTGGTCCTGGATTGTTAGATGAAGTCAGCATGTGATGATTTTACAGTCTGAATTTTCAGGAAAAAGACACAAAAGGACACAAATATTTAATTTGAATAAGATTTTTATTTTTGTTTCGTCTTAGGATCCTTCTGTTATCATGGTGAAAATCTGAAGTAAGTTTGACAAATTCTGAGTTCCAGGAACTTCTCACTATATCTATATCATCTCTATCATCTATATCTATATCATCTATATATCTATAAGTATGTATATATATCTCTCTATCTAATCTCTATCTATATCATATCTCTCTCTCTCTCTCTCTCTCTCTCTCTCTCTCTCTATCTATCTCTATATCTATGTATATATTTGTTAACATTTAGACAGATAAGGCCTACAGGGATCCCTTTTGCCTTGAAGTTTTACCTCAGTAGTACTTGGGCCAACCAGGATTTCCTTACTTGCTACATTTCCTATGAACCAAATATTACAACTAAAGTAATGTTGTGGTTGCTGCCAAAAAGCAGCTTTACAGTTGTGCACAGTCTGCTACATGCAAATAAGAGTTAGAGAAAAGGGAGTGACACTGGAATACAGGCAGGGCAGGAGTAATAAAAATGCAGGCTTCCATCTTGTGTTCTGTAACCAAATGTTTTAAAGTAACTGTGCTGGACTTTTTCAACATTTACAGTTTTCATAAGTGTAGAAAAGACTCATTTTACATCCCAGTGACCTAGTTTTCCAGGAGGAAGGCTCTCATATCATTATGCATAACCCAGCAGTTTTGAAACCAGCTGGAGAAGAGAAACATAGAGTAATGAGGAAAGGAAAGACTACAGGGATTCAAGAGTTAGTACACTGGTGAAAAAGAAGCTAAATATGCCTGCAGGCAGCAGCAGCTCTAATGCTTTTGCAAGAGTGAATTAAAACTCAGAGGCAAAGGATATAAACTTCTAGTAGGGGCTAAGACCATTATGCCCAAGTAAAATCAACCCCTGCCTGTAGCGCATGAGGAGACAGGAAGAAGTGGCCAAAACATTATGAAAAGTATGTTTTCATGTCTTAGCTAATTTTTCATAGCAGAAGGAAGAGAGCAAGCTAACTAGAAAACAGTATCAAAGGGCAAAAAGATAAGAATCAGGCATCAGATTCATGAATATGATTCCCAAATACCTTTTAAATTCTGAATGCTCCAGCTCCTCTTAAAATGTGTACAGTTATCTCCCTTTGAAAAAAACATACTATTAGTGTCCCAGGTGTTTAGAAGGAAATTCTATTTACTATTGTCTTGTAGTTAGAAGATGCTAGTCTTTTCCCTGGCTTGCTTACTTTCTTCTGTGTCACCTTGAGCCTCACCTAATGCTCCTGAGTGAGGATTATGTATGTGACTGGGTCATACAAAGCAGTTTTTCTTGGTAGGAATCTGCTTTTTCAAAAAGAGCTGAGTCACCAAAGAAAAGGCAAATATCAAACCCAGAATGTTTATAGACTGGAGTCAAGTTTGTAACTGCTGGAATAAGCCTCAGGCAAAGCCAGGTTTTCTGTAATGTAGTAATTAATTAATGTTTTGAAGCTAAACCCTTGTTTTGAAACAAGCAGCTTTGTACATTAAGAGAAAGGGAGTGTAGATCCAAGGTGTATCCCATCAGTGTCCTTAATATGGTCAGGAACACTTCAGAAGAAATTTGGTAAATATTCTGTTCCATGTATCTGCTCCAGGAAAAAAAATAAAAAAAACACCGCCACCACCACCAACAAAAAAGCAAAATAAAAATCATGGGCACTCTTGCCTTAGCTCCTACTTCAACCTGGCAACTCACTGCAGAAAAGTTGCTGATGCCTTCTGCCCAATGGCTGAGCCCAAAAAGACTCCACTCCTGAGTTTTTAATACCTCATTTTAGGGCTAACGCTGATAAGAGGTCAGAGAGAGAAAGGCTGAATGTGGTAGTTTCAGCTCATGCTTTCCTAATAGGTAAAAGGTTTGTATACTGAACCAGGAGGAATTGCAAACTATTTTTGCATTAGCCAAACTTTGAGAAGTTACAATGCCAAAATTATTTAATGGCTTTGGATTAGCTGCATCCTATTTTATCTGAGCCTTACTCTGTAATATCATTGGGTGTGAGTAGGAGCTACACTTTTGTGAGAGGCCCAGTAGTAAACCTCCTTTACATATAACAAATATAATTTTTGCAGCCTTTTTGTATGTAAGCAGTAATTGAATGGGAATGCTAATGCTTGGACAAGAACCAGACCTTAAATATTTATTAAACTTCAATCAAATGCCTTAAACACACATTGTATGTTTTATTTAAATATCTTATAGCATTTTAAGCTCTCTCTGCAACCTTAACATTTCAATTGTTCACCAATTTTCTTTCTCATTTCGACTCAATATCCACTGGAGTCTCACCTTCTTAGTAGATTGCACAGGTTGCCAGGTTTATATGTAACATCTCAAACTACTCACGAGGAATAAACACAGGGTTAAGAAATGGCTTTTTTTCCATTTTTCCAAAATTAAAATTGTGTTCTGCTATAAGTAGGCATGTGAGGACCAAGCAATGGGTTCTGCAGAAAAACAGATAGACCAAAAAACAAAAGATCAAGGAAAGCTCAATTAAAAATGAATAATACCTGTTCTGTTAAGATCACTGTCACTGATATGACAATCAAACAACACCAACACATTGTCAGTGACAAATAAGAGCTGGAAAAAAAAGCATACAATCTGTATTCATGGCACAATGACCACTTTTTCTCCCACTTGATTTTTTGAGCAAGCATCACCAGACACAAACTCTATGAAATGAAAGAGATTTTTTAGGCCCTGAAAACAACGGATTTATAGAAAACTGCAAGTTTAGGGAGGTGCTTGTTTTTGTGTTTGTTTTTTGTTGTTGTTGTTGTTTTTCCTAAATGCTTTCATTATCCATCAGAAAGTAATAGTTCCTATTTTTTATTTATGTATTTCCTTAAATTTTTGAAGGGTTTCTGAGAAAGACCCCCTAATGGTCTGATGTCTTAAATAACCGCTAAAGTCCATTCCAGATGCATCAATGATTATGGTTGTACCATTCTGATTCTTTGATGGTCAGATGCATGAACCATGCAGCCTGGCATCATTTCGTCTTCTGTGATATGCATCAGTTGCCTCATTGAAAGTTCTTAGAGGAGAAGTGGCAAATAATCTATCTAATAAGGATGATAGGGGACCAGAGATGGATTGTCAAATATTTAGATTGTGGCAATATTTAGTCTATGAGTATGGAAGTTTTGCTTATAATTCTTTCTTACTCTTTCTCTTTTCTCTATAATTATGAGTATTCTGGCCATCTGTAGAAACATTCAGTTTTATCTTTGTCACTCTTGTGCAACTGTTTTCCTGCCTAATCCTGAACTTTATGAAGGCAGATGTCCTATTATAAGTTTCTGTAAATATCACTTTTATCAGCCATTGCCTGTTTGTCATGTTATGCACACAGCTCAAAACTTCTCAGGGCCAGGTTAGGCAAATTTGCATATCACTTCTCCATGGGTTTATCTTCGTGGCTAGATTTGACTGCTTACAGCTCCTGTTTCCATGAAGTCTTTAACATACATTTGTCATCAGTCTGCTTCAGAAAGCAATAAGCAACCTTTAATTCTCTCTTGGAGATGTCTTGCCTTTTCTGTGGTGGTTCAAATGTAGCCTACTGCAAGGTCAGATGGGAAGTACAAGCAGACTTGTATGAAGGCTGAATTTCCTCTGTAAAGTCTTAATGTGGGTGTCGTACTGGGCACATGTTGGCAGCTTGGGCTCTTGAAGCTAAACTGCCTCCCTGTATAAATCCTTCAATAGATAAGTAGAGGGTATATTTTTGCCATTTTTCCTCTATTTCAGATTACTCATTGTCAGTCGAAGAAGACCAGTTGTAATGGTAAACTTTTCCTTTCTGTGTGTGTGTGCATGTCCAAAGAAAAGAAAAAGGAAAAGTTTGTAATTCTCTGTATAGGTAATATTAGTGATTTTCATAAAATCTTTATCTCACTGCTTGACTAATCTGCATCAAAAGTTTCTGAGATTTATGGCCAGGAAGAATATTAAAGAATAGGTTTAGGCACAATCACTTACGCAAGTTGAAACTTTGAAAAATGAGGTTTTCTAAATCACAAAGCTTTCCTCTCTACTTTGTGCGAAATGAATAGAAATATCTCCTTTTTAATAACAAAGCATATAAAATAATTTTCACAAGTTATATGTTATGAACAAAGCCACGCATGAAAAGTGTACTTACTCATGATAGAAAAAAGATTTTTAAAATCTCATTCAATGAAAATACTACTTTTTACTTTTCCAAACTACTTATTTATTATCAGTTTTACTAAGTCAGAAAAAGAGAAAAAAGAACAAAATATTATGACTCCATTTAGACAGAAAGTTTCATTATGCTGCTTACTGAAATGTTGGACTTGGATTCTACATCCAGTCTGATACATATGCAAAGAAATTAAATTAAATGGGAAAGGGTGATATTTTTTTTTCCTTTTCCATCTCCCTCCAGTTCTAAAGTGTTTTAATTTAAAGCTGACATAGAACTTACTTCCATTACAGCAATAACAATAGAAAATAAAGATTTTATAGCTATGGAAAAAAAGTCAAATGCTAAATGCTTTGCATATCTCTGTTCAAAGCGAGACTGGCAAGTGTAAATCAAATTAGGTGAATGTTTTCAAGACATCTAGTTTAAAAATGAGCCACCAGCAGAGGAAAATCCCTGAGAAAGTCATAAATAGGGAGAGAGGATGATTTTGTATAAAGAATCAACTGAAAATCTGTTTCCTGACTAACGGAAAGCAAAACACAAAACTGAAGAAAAAAAAATCTTCTATCACCTTTGAAACAAGAAAGAAACAAAATTTTGTAAAACTGAAGTATTTCAGTTCTATCTGAGAGGGAGATGTGGCACAATACATCCTGAGGTTAACACTTTGAAAAGGGAATGTAACATTCTCTAAACAAAAAAGTAAGTAGCAGATTAGTCTGTGTGTTTACAAATATTTCCATATGAAAAACTGACTTATGACAAGTAACGTTAATGCATTGCAAATTACAGAAGATAATTGGCTGACAATCACTCAGATTCCTTTTAAAATACGATCTTTAAAAGTTCAAAGCCATCAAACCCCAGATAAAAACCACCAAAACCCAGAATTCCTTTTCTTACCAAAGGCGAAGTTACGCAGGTATGCAATGGTCTTAGTAGATGTGTCTGGTTTGCATGGCTAAGAAAGAAAGTCTTACAGCTGTCTGACACTTATAAGAGGTCAGGTAACTTCTCAGGTAATTGTTGATAGTGGCAGAGAATTTAATTGCATGGGGACAACTCTCTTGATGCCAACGGATGCAGGAGGAGATCAACCCCCTCTACTCAGCCTTATTGAGGTCACATCTGGAGTGCTGTGTCAGTTCTGAGCTCCTCAATACAAGAGAAACATGGAGCTCCTAGAACAGGTCCAGTGCAGGGTAACAAAGATGATTAAGGGACTGGAGCATCTTTCTTATGAGGAAAGACTGAGAGAGTTGGATCTGTTCAGTGTTGAGAAGTGATGACTAAGAGAGACCTCATCAACGTCTATAGATATATGAAGGAAGGATATCAAGAGGATGGGCCAGGATCTGCACAGTGGTGCCAAGAAATAAGACAAAAAGCCCTGGGCAGAAAGCGATGCACAGAAGTTCCACCTGAATATGAAGAGAAACTCCTTTACACTGTGGATAACGATGCGCTGGAACAGACTGCCTAGAGACATTGTGGTATCTCCCTCACTGGAGATTTTCAAGAACTGTCTGGATGCAATCCTACTCTCGGATGACCCTGTTTGAGCAGGGAGGTTGGACCACCTGACTCCACCTGCAGCCTTTTCCAGCCTTACCCATTCTATGATTCTATGGTTAGTCCCAAGCAAACTAGAGTGAAGTTCTGGCAAATGATGATCTAATGGCTATGGAGTGAAGCTTTGCAGAAGGTGCTGAGAATGCTCCTAGAAAGAACAAGTAACATGCACTAAATGTGTTGATAAAAGGTGGCCCCTACAGATTTGTATACTTTCCTCTGCATTTACCATTTTTTTTCTCACTTGTTGTGAAAGGGCAGCTATGCAAGATTAGAGAAATGGTTTGTGGAGCTGAAGAGATACTGAGTAACATTTCCATTTCTTTACTTCTTGACAGAGAGTGAATTTTTGGAAAAGCCTTTCAGAAACATCGAGGAAAATATGAATATATTGAGACCATACTGCATGTCCAAGTGGAAACAGAGACATTGTTTCTGTTTTACACTTAAGACCGTCAAGCAGAAAATGGGACAGTCACCTTGTAGTTTATCAGAACTGACATTATTTCTTCCCATATTAGAAGTCCAAAATACAGTGCCTGGGATAATATTTTCTAAAAGATATTTTACTTTTGAAAGCAAACTGAAACAGGTCTGATCATTTGCATTAATCAGAAATGTCCTAATTTTTCATAAACCAAGAATTCTGCTATCTTGTAACAGAGTTGAATGTTGTTAATTTTCCTATACTTCCCATTGAATAGGGTATTCTTCTTAGCTTCACATGTCAAATGTTACTGAGAATGTGGTATGCTTCCCAAACCTTTCCCCACTTTCAAAAAGTGGCTATGTTCATTTGATTAAATATCCTCTATGCAAGGTGTGCACTGTCTTGGGTTTAGTATGCTCACTGAGAAAAGGTACTATGTTAATGGGATATTTAATATTGTTCTAAGCAATAGAAGTAGGCTCCAGGGGTAAAAAAAAAAGGAAAACAA
>JAOXXN010000265.1:15462407-15472938 GCA_026770055.1 Myrmophylax atrothorax | reverse complement strand
ACTGCTGCATGGCAACAGAGATGGAATTACATGTGTGTGTGTTTCAAAGCAGGTGTTATGGAGCCACAGTACCTGTGCTACAGTTTGACATAAAATCTGGCATGCCAAAAGAGCTTGAATTTATAGGATCATACACTAATTTAGGTTCAAAGGGTCCCTCCTAGACCATCTTGTGCAACCCACCACTTATAGCAGGTCTACATAGATCAGGTTATTCAAAGACATCTCTAACTGATCCTTAAAACACCCCAGCATTGGGTATTCTTGAACATGCCCAGGGATAGTTGTTATAACGTCAACATTTTAATAGATATGCAAACTATAAAAAAATTAGTTAGACTGAGGAAGCAGAAATTAAAATACAAGGAATAAAAAGAGGTCAAATCAAAGATTTCACATAAGAGAGTATCTCACTGGGTTGCTTTGAATAGTTCTTCTATCATATTATAAGAAACTTCCCGGAACCTGCCCATAGCCTCATTTCTTGTCTTTGTGTGTCAGTTCCTGGGACCCCTGTTGACTGTTAATATTACCAGTGACTTAATCTCAGCAGAGATGAAAATCCTTAGCAGACATCTGAACACAGCCAAAACACCAGCACAATTAATGTAGATATATGCATGCTGCCACTTCGTCTGTAGCCAGTTTCCAGAAGTCCATGATTATTTTGAGGGATATGGACCAGATGAAGTGTAGAGCCAGAATACCAAATTTTAGGATAAAAAATTTTCCTTTAGGTAATTAGTGAATGGGAACCCCTGGAACATCCCCCCTTGGGACAAAGTTACTGAACAGAGCTGACAGGTCTTTAAGGAATCTTTTCTTAGAGTGTAAGAGCGTTTGATTCTGACAAGTAAGAAATCACGCAAGAAATATGGAGACCAGCATGGCTGAGTTAGGACATCCTGGTCCAACTAAGTGTAAGAGAGCGAATCATGCCTGACTAACCTAGTGGTCTTCTACAATGTGGTGACTGCATGAGTGGACAAGAGAAGAACAATGGTTGTCATCTACTTGAACTTCTATATGGCCTTTGATATGGTGCCCCACAACATTCTTACCTCTAAATCAGAGAGATACAGGTTTGATAGATGAACTGTTGGATGAGGATTTGAATGAATGGTCAGTAGCTCAGTGTCCAAGTGGAAACCAGCAATGAATGATGTACTTCTAAGGTCCCTACTGGGACCAGTACTTTTTAATATCTTCATTAACAACATAGAAAGTGGGATTGAGTGCACCCTCAGTAAGTTTGCAGATGACACCAAACCTACTGATGCAGTTGATTGTCTAGAGGGAAGGGATCCCCATCCAGAAGGACCTTTGCAAGACTGACAAGTGGGTCCATGTGGTTCAGCAAGACCAGGTGCAAGGTTCTGAACCCAGATCAGGGCAATCTAACTTATCAATACAGACAGGGGATGAGAGAAGTCCTATGAAGAAGGATTTGGGTATGCTGGTGAATGCAAAACTGGATATGATTCTATGAATGTGTGCTTGCAGGCCAGAATGCCAAGTGTATTCTGGGCTGCAAAACAAGAGGCGTGGCCAGCAGGTTGAAGTTAGTGATTTTTTCTCTTTACTTCACTCTTATGGCACCCCTAACCTCAAGTACTGCATCCAGCTCTTGGGTCCTGAGTATAAGACTCTTCAAGTGGGTTCAGAGGAGGGCCATGAAATGGGCAGAGGACTAGAGCACCTTTTCCATGAAGAAAGATTAAGACAATTTGTGTTGTTCAGCCTGGAGAAGAGAATGCTCTGATGAGACCCTAATGCATCCTTTCAATGCTTATAGGGACCTTACAAGAAAGATGGGGAAAGATTTCTTTATAAAGCATGTAGTGAGAGCATAAGGGGGAATAGCTTCAAACTGAGAGTAGGTTTAGATGAAATATTAGGAAGAAATTCTGTACTGTGAGGGTGGTGAGGGACTGGAACAGGTTTCCCTGAGAAGCTATAGATGCCCCATCCCCAGAACTGTTCAAGGCCAGGTCGGACAGGGCTCTGAGCAACCTGATCTAGTGCAGATGTCCCTGCCCACAGCAGGACATTTGGAACTAGCTGACCATTAAAGTCCCTTGAACCCAAACCATTTCTTTAATTCCATGATTCTGTGAACAATAATGAAAAATATTCAGGATATTGCAGGCTTTAGGTCAGTACTCCACAAATGATGCTTACTTCAGCTGATACCATACTATCACTGCAGTACATTATTGCAGTGACATCAGTGGATCTTAGTGCATTTTCTACACACTGTAAGAGGATAGAAATGCCACACTTATTTAAACAATACGTTGTAAAAGAATCAGACTTTCAAAAGCTTTTACGTTTACATAATTTGAAGTTGTTCCCAGGTGTATGAATATTATATTGGATTAAAATTATGCTAATTTTGGAGCAGGACCTACAACTCTGGAGATCCACAACCAAATGATATAATATTTTGATCATTGATACACACTTGCCTTTTCCTGTCTTGATGGCTTTTGTAAACCTGACTTCCCAGTGTCATAGCTTTCCTAGCACACAGGGAACACATTTTTATCTAAAGAATTAGTCTGTATCGTGGTTTGAGAACTCTCATTTATGCCTACTAGCTTCAAGAGGTTATGAATGATTTAAAACCAATTTCCTACTTAAAATAATAAGCAGAGCTTGGGATGCTAGCCAGTGCCAGATGAAGCCAGTGCTTTGATAGTGAATGTATGAACATATTTTGAAAATTTATTCTTTATATTTTGTAGATTGATGCTTAGGTCCTGACTAGAGGTAGATATATTTGCGTGAAATGAATAGACAAAATTCTGAGGGAAAGCATACATTACTTTTCTTTTCCTACTTTTGCAAAATGTAGGAAAAGAAATCAAATCTGAAGATTGATAGTCTACAACTACAACTATATTCTTTCTCTATTTAGTGTTCCAAAGATGTTATCACACTAATGTGCTGCACATTGAGGTTGGACATTTTCCTTGTTTAAATGTTTGAATTTGTTGCAGAATGAGGTAGTTGTCCCTGTTGAGGAGGAGGACAGGAAGGTCAGGAGTGGTAGAGATGTATGGAAACAAGAACTAAAGGGAAAGAGTGAAAAGCATGAAGGAAAGGTTCTATGCTGAGAGACAGAAGTCTTACTTTATAAAATGGAACAAGAAACCCACTAGAATTGAAAGTAAGAAAGTAAGGCTTGGAGGTTACAAAGAAATCTCCTCAATTGTGGTATCATCATTAGTGAACTAATTGTAGTGAACTACGGGAAATAAAATTTAATCACTCTATGAAATATTTTTTTGAGACTGTAGAAACCTGGTGTGATGCAACTAAACATTGTGTCCTATATGCAAGAGTGTTCTGTGCTCATTCAAGAAATGTAAATGAAATATTCCAAAGTTTATTAATTTTCTTGAGTGCACCATTCTCTTAGAGGAGTCAGTAGCTTGATTATCTGTCCCAAATCAGGATGAAAATGAATTTGAAAAGAATAAAATATTTCCGAGAGTCTCTGTTGGTTTAAATCCAGACCTTTAATTATGATCGTTATTGTAGACATGGAAGGTTACAAGGCGGTTGAAGAACAGAAGAGGATAATTTCTAGAGGGTGGATGACCCCTAGCGAACATGGTACTGGTAAGGGGAAGGTAGCAGATTACTTTGAATTCATTATTAGTTGTATAGGTTCAGCAACACAGAAACAAACTTTACTGAGCTACTGAAAACAGTAACGGACCATAGCTGGCTTTTGTATGATATGTGGACACATATGTGGGACTAGATGAAGAATTTCACATCTGCACAAATGCTGGGAATGTTTAGGTTTGTACTTAAGTAGCTTTGCCACTGCTATCAATCTCTATTTAGGGCTGTATGTAGTTTCGTTACTGCAATTGTGACATTCCAACTTGCATTGTAATCTTCAGAGCTAAAACTACACAAGGGAGAAAAAAGTACCAGATGGAGTCACATCATTTACACTGAATACTGCTGGAAAGGCAGCCAGATCACAGCAAATCAGGAGAAAAAAAAATCTGGTTTTGTCACTAAGCAGAAGAAGAAAAAATAAATCACAAATAGAAAGGGATTAATTTCTAAGGGACCAGCTATTAAATGTAGTATGGAAATTGGACTCTCTCAGAAGTTTGTGCAACTTAACTTGACAAAATATATATGCAACAGTGAATTATTGCTTTAAACTCATAACCCAAGGCTGTAATGCAGGGATCTAGAAGGTAGAAACTAATTAATCAGAAATCTAAGCTGAGAGCAATATTCACTTTTAGATGCCTGGTGAACACAAGTAAGGACACCAAAAGGACTTACATAAATTATAGGTCACAGAAGAAAGCAGCGCTCAAATCTGTGAAGGTCTCAATGTTAAATGCAGAAGTGGTGTAACAAGATAAATAACAAGCATTTAATGATAGCAGAAAAACAATAATAACCTACAATCAGATGGATAATAAATTATGGACAGATGGTTGTTAGAATCTGCAAATATTTCACTGTCCCATCTGCCTTCATCCATTGGTATAATTTTAAAGTGGAATCCAAAAAAGATGCTTTTATTACTGCCTTCGTCCTCTCCCCCCCAAATACATTATTAGCATTATGTTTTTTGACTCCGTTTCATAGTTTGCTATGATACATCATCAACAGCTCTTTGTATTGTAAATTGGGAAAAGGACAGGGTAATTTTGGTTTTTTACATTTTTCTCTTACAAAATTCATAAAGTGAAACTTCCTCTGTAAAGAGTATTTTTATTACAGAAAACATACTGGAAGTTTTACTTCAGTCAAACGGTGGTATGACTTTGAAAATAAAGTAGATTTTCCCATCCAAATAAATATATTGTGCAAACATAGTAGGTACCTTGACAAACAAATAGCGTTCAAGGACAAAGTGGATATGCATGTACATTTAGTGATGCTATTAAAATTACCAATAGAAATTTAACTTCATGGATCAAGAATGGAGAAAGATTTTTTCCGACTTGTGGTTAAAGCACAATTTCTCCCGCTAATAAACAACATGAAGCTTAGTATTTTTGACAAAATATTTGCTATGCTTTCATCTATGTTCTCAGTTTGAGTATGCTGATTCTTAACCTTAATCTGATCCTACTTAAAAATAAAAGGAAAAAATAAACAAACTCACTTTCTAAGAGTTTGTACAGGCAAAACAGTAGAAGAGGACACTTTGCAATACCATCCTTTCTATCAGTCAGGAGGGTAAGGAAAGGAAGAACTTCAGCTCATCTGAAGCAGGCTGTCCATCAAAGGCATTGCAGTTCCTCAGGCACAATCATTCATCACCACCATCCTACTCGAGGAGAAAAGGGCTTTTATAAGCAACTTAATGAGCTTAATTCCCAAATCTGACAGAGCTCAGCTCCAGGTAGCTGAGCTCTGAATGCTCTTAAATTTAACAGCTTCACAAAATTCTATCTCTTTGTAAAGTATGTGTGTGAATTGGGAAAGGGAATTGTGAGGGCACCTGTTTTGTTTCTATAGTATTCAAGGATAACAGATAAAATTAAGGGTCAGTTTTCTTTGATTTATACACTCATGCCAAACTAATACGCTAATATCTTAAATCAAGGCAAATGAATTTGCATACTGTAGTGTTCTATATCCCATTGAGATCTTTACTGCCTCAGTGTTCTGTGTTCTCCTTGTGCTTCAGTTTCAAGGGCTTTTTAACCTCTGGAAGAATTTATTATGTGCATTCCAGATGGAAAGAAAAGAAAAAGGCCAGTTTATTATAACACATCTAAAAGAATTATTAACCTTTCACATGTGAAACACAAGATAAAATCTGTTATTGATATGCCAAAGATATTTGGGTAGATGAACTAAATTTTGGAATTGAGAGATTTAACTATATATTAATGGATTTCTAATAAATTTTCCCAAAGGCATTAAATGGTACAAAAGAACCAGGAAGCAAGGTACATCTGTGAGGGTATTTATTACTCATTGATTTGCTTTTTGGAGAAGATAATGTGTTTCAGACTTAAAACAATGAATGATAGGTAGGATCAAAGTGCAGTAAACAATGTTCTGAAGTGGTTCAATTTTTAATATTTTTGCAGAAACAAATCTGGCATTGTACCTATGTTCCAGGTCATTCAGACCAGTGTCACTTTTTTTGTTTAACCTTGTTGAGTATTTAGTTATTTTCTGATTATTTTTAAGATGTAAGTTCAAATATATAGAGATTAGTTTTTCAGAGGTTCCAAATTATGGTGTTTTCCTCTGAGACTATAATACCAGTCTCTACCCTTTCAAAATATACATACAAAAGATTATTTTCTAAATGCTTCAGTTAACCTTTTTGCATTGCTTATACATAATTAGATATAACAATGAGTACAGGTGGTCATTGTATGTTGTAGTTTCTATTCTATCCTCCTTCCAGCACTTTATTCCATCAAAACTACAATATATTCTGAGATCCAGCCTTTGTTTTCTCAGAGCTCATCCTCCTAGGAACAAATATGGTCATATCCTGAAACTGTAATACTGAAACAGGTCACAGAGCTTGACACATACTAGAGATAAGATTGTGCAGCTTGAGTTGCTTTCAATTTTGCATGTTTATAATGTAAGTGCTGACTTAATGCTCTGGATGTTTTGGTTCACACCTCTGCACTTTAATTTCATTTACCTGTTTCCTTGCCACATAAGGAATCTGACTTGTGTGCATGCTAGTTAATCATATCCACTTAATAACACTAATTCAGTTTATTTCACCATAAACTATGCTGGTTTGGTACAGTGCTCCTTTTCACACTCTTCTTTTTCTGCAATACAAGTCTGTTCTCTTACTCATTGTCTTTCAGTATATGAAAGATAGGATTTAACAGATGTCAGTTTCTGTCCTTACCACCTTATTTAATGTCCAGATATTAAATCTTTATAATGTTTTTCTTGCCTATATGAAGAATGTTTCCTTGAAATGTTTTCTCATTTTTATTATAGCTCTGATTTTTTGATGATGTCAAAACTCCATTCGCTATTCCATGATTGTCACTTCCCTTTTGTCACTTGCTCTTCTGCCATGGGAAGACCACTGCCTATCCTTTTCAGCTGAAATAAATACTTTAAATTATATTTTGAAATATCTTGTCTAAGTTTAAAACTAGATTTCTTCTGTGTATAGATGAGCCTCACACAAACCTTGTTTAAAGTTCATATTTTATGTCAGGACAGCAAAATTAAAACTTCTTTGACATGTATGTCTATTATTTTTATTTTTTTAACAAGTCTGCAAATAGCAGCCTTTGGTATTTGTTGGAGTTGGGACTATTTCAAGATAAATATACTTACCCTCAATGATTTAGTTTAACTTCTATTCTGATTTAAGGCTGCCAGATAGTAATAATTATTGCACACCACATATTCTGATATTTCTGTAATACTACTTATCAGATAAACTGGTGAACCTGTTGTTTGAAGTCTGTGGAATTATATGTTGTAAATACAGCAATTAATCTTTTCTCATTTCAACATTACTATAAAAAAAATTTGACGCTTTTGAGACTGGGAACAGGCAGAAAGAATGGCACTTTTGCTCTCATCATTTCAGAAGCTGAACATATATGAGAAATCAGTTCATTAACTAAATACCGTGTGTTATGTTTTTAGTCTCTTTTATGTTTTAAAAGAGTCTGATACATAATATTTTTATTCTAGTCTTAGAAATAAATTGATTTTTTCATGTTAGTCTTCTGGGCTTTAATTTAGGCTCAAAATAGTAATTGATCCTCATTCTTTATATAAAAATAGATAAATTGAATTTCCTCTTTTGACATATTAAGCAGTGTTAAATTATATTCTACTGATATTTTAAAAAACAGTTTCTTCATTCTTTACAGGCTTTGGTGGATAATGAGCAGGCTAGTATTTTAGGAGGAAAATGTGGGCTGCAGTGCATTGCTTCATGCATGATACATCTGAACTAGCCCATGGCATCTCTTTCTGGTTTCTGATAAAAAGCGCTTTCAAATGTAATAAAAAAGTGAATAGGGGTAAAGACTTCCATATAATATGATCCTCATTAGGGAAAAATCAATTTTCTCTTCCAATTTATTAAAGAAGAGTTAGTCAAGATAATCAACTTGTGCAAGTCAAGATGATTTTTGTTCAATGCACAGCTAAGCTTCCAGATTCTAGGTCACACCATATGAGGGACAGTAAATACATAAATGGGCTTCCTAAGAGCTGAAAGGGAGACACAATCTTCAGGTAAGGTTATAAATAGAAGAGGGGGACTACTGGAGGAGATAATACTCTATCTTGTCCTGTTCTTAAACTTTTTCTCTATTTGGTGTCAGTGGTAACAGACAGATAGGAGACTCTGCTAAGTGGATATGTGAGCAGACAGCAAGGACTGTTCTTTTCTCTGTTAATTTTTACTTTGCAATGCAGACAAAGTAGTAGCCAAAACAATGAGTAGTCACTGATACCATGAGACAATGCCCTGGAATGGGCTCTGACATAGTGGCAGGTGGACAGTCCACTCCCTTATGGTGTTTCCTTTGTGGTCAGGGAAATCTTTCATCCTACTCCCATCTGCATCCTCTGGATAGCAGGAGCAGTTTTCACTTGTGTGATACAGTCATAAAAACAGGTTTGGTTTCTTGTTCTGCTCCAACTATGGTGATGAAGCACAAGGTGTAATGCCCCAGTGTGCTCAGTGGGTTTAGGGGAAGGTAGTTGGATTTACTCTGGGCTGCGCAAAGAAGGAACAAAATTCTACAGAGGTTCAAAACCAACTTTTACTCACAAACTTTAGAAAATTCTGATGGAATAAGGCACTTGGCTTATCTTAACTTGTGCCTGCATTTTATGCAGAGCCAGAATGTCCTGGCAGGTCCCCCATTACAATGTGGACCACTGGCTGACTTTTCAAATGCATGAGAAGGCTCCAGGGGCCGGTGAGGGGAAGAGTGCGCTATTCCCACCTATGCAGGGCTTGCCTGATTCCCCCACCTCTTCCCACCCAATGGTTTTGAGCTGGTCAACCATTCATCCAACCTGCTACACAGGGCTGCTCCACAGTTACTCTCAGACAGCACCAGTCCTGGGGTTACATGCTTTGATGTCCTTTTTTCACAACTCTTTACCCCCTTTACACTGTTGCTCTACCTCTCTTTCTCTTCCTTTGTTTTCTCACAATTACTTTTTCCTTCTTTTACCAACTGTGCTGCAACAGTACCCAAATTTGATATTTGTGACATTGCCTAGGTAATCTCGCTTTTATATGGTCTTGCTGGTACAGTTACATAGACACAGTTTGTCTTGCAACACTGTGCTCTCCCAAAGGTCCTTAATTCTCCTCTCCAAGTATCTGTGTGAAGTTTGACTGTCTCTTCCTTTGATTGGTGAAATCCAGACAACCCTCGTTGCACTAACTGTACCTCATGTCAGCATGTTGTTGAATTATTTGTTTTGTCCAGCAGCTTCATATCCAGTAATTCTCCGTGCCCAAGCCAGTTAGTTCATCCTCCAGCCAGAGTCAAGTGCATGCTCTAGTCATTTGCGTGCAATTCTAACATAACCCATTACCATTTTGTCCCCCTAAATCACTTTATGAAAATGTTGTTTAAGAAATTAAGTAGTTGATACTATTATATGTATTATTGTTAATTTAATTGATTCTACTACCTTTCCAATTTGATAATTATTAAATTAGTAAGCAGCATTTTATGAATAGTATCTTAATGAAGGCCAGATTGCAAATTTCTCCTACATACTGGAAGGACCATGTTTAATTCCAGTCAGTGAAGTTATACGCTCAGCTATAGAAGCAGCTAAGAGTTAAATGTCCAAGCACATGTGCTTTCTCCATTAGTTTACCAGGGATGACTTATTGGATGTCAGTGAAGAAAAGGTTAATGGCAAACAAATGTGAAAATCACATAAATTAATATTCATGCAAGCATTCCTTTGTATTTGCATATGTGAATATTCATTCTGTAATAATTTTCTCTTAGTTTCTCCCCTCAAACTGAGCAAGACAAACTGATACATAAAGATGGGATAGGAGATAAATTATTAGAATATTCTACTATATACTTCATTCTAGTTCTTTTGCTAGAAAATCTTACATATGGTAAATGATTACATAGGTTCAAATGGAAGCAGTAGATGAAGGTTACTAATTAGGTGGGGAAAAAAGGTCTATCTCAAGGGCAGCAAAGGGCTGAAGACTAGAAGAGTAGCTCAGAGTGAATGTAAGCATCACATATGCCTGTCCTGTTCCCTTCTCCCAAGGATCACCTACTGCCCAGTGTTAAAAGCTGGGTACTGGCCCAGGCAGATCTTTGGATTAAAACAGTATACTAATTGTAATATTCTTGTGGTTTAGAGTATTCCTCCTTCAATGCAAGCTTCTTTTTGTTGTTGTTTAAATGTTTGTCACATGAAAGGAAGGAGTGAGACAGAATGCAAAAATTTCTAGTCTTAACTGTATTAATAAGAAATTATTAGCAATAAGCGCTTCCAGACAATCAGATCCTTATGTTCCCAA
>JAOXXN010000265.1:15408304-15432507 GCA_026770055.1 Myrmophylax atrothorax | reverse complement strand
CCTGCAGAGACGCAGGACAGTAAAAAAGGAGCAGAAGGAAGTGCTCCAGATACTGGACCTGAAATTCCTTTGCAGTCTATGGGAAAGAGCATGGTCAGACAGGTGAAACAGGCTATCCCCCTGGAGCCCATAGTACATGGAGGACCTCACACTGTTTGAAGGAGGCTGTGACTCTGTGGGAAGCCCATGCTGGAGCAGGCTCCTGAAAGGACCTGTGGACCTGTAAAGAGAGGAGCCCAAACTGGAGCAATTTTGCCATCTGGACTTGTGACCCTGTGGCGGGTCCATACTGGAGCAGCCTGTTCCTGAAGGACTGCACTCCATGGAAGGCATTCATGCTAGAGCAGGTCATGAAGGACTGCGTCCTGTGGGAGTGATCCCATAGCAGAGCAGAGGAAGAGTGTAAAGAGGAAGGACCATCAGAGACAATGTGTGATGAAGTGACCATAATCCCCATTCCCTGTCCCTCTGTGCTGCTGAGGGGAGAAGAGTTAGAGAAATAGGGAATGGCTATGAACTCAGGAAGCAGAAAGGGATAGAAGAAGGTGTTTTAAGATTTGATTTTTATTTCTCATTACCCTATCTGATTTAATTAGCAGCAAGTTTAATTTTCCCCAAGTCTGGGTTTGCCTGTGATGGTGATTGGTGCATGATCTCTCCCTGTCCTTATCTTGACACATGAGCCTTTCTCTGTTTTTTCGCCCCCTGTCCCATTGAGGAGGGGAGTGGCAGAGAAGCTTTAGTGGTTCAACCTGCCACATAGTCACTAGGACTTCTAGTGTGTGCGTTGCTTGTATTGTCACAGTCAGTCAAATAGTGGCTGAAAAGGCCTTTATAGGGACCTTCCCTAAGGAGTAGGTAATTCACAGAAAACAACTATTTAAACTCTGGTTTTTTTTCTGCTGAGCCTGAGAAAGTTATTCTGCCAGTTACAAATTATAAGAGGGATGGATTTTTTGTGAAGCAGTCATTTTAAGGTACATGACAATATATATGGACACAAAAACTCTTCAGATAGAAATTGTCTTTGGTCTTAATATCAAAGGAATTGCATTCTCTCTACTTTCCTGAAGTCCTAGAGAATAACTTTATAAAAAAAAATTTTAAAAAATTTTCTTTTAAAAATATTTGCTATTGTACCTTTGCTGCAGAAAGAAACTTTTACTTTGTCATGTTGCTCCCTGGCCATGCCTGGGGATATGAAGAATCATTTTGACAGAAGGTGATCAGGAATGGGATTCATCTTATATAACTTCAGTCATCCTAAATTAGGGCAACTAGTTCAAGCTAACTGCCTAGGCCCCATGTTCAAGACAGGAATAGAGAGCAATAGGAGCACAGTGTCCCTCATCTTATCTCTCAGATAGTGTTTTGGAGAGGGGTAAATAATCCACCAGCAATGCAGAGTTTCTTCAGGTACATTGTTGAGGGAGCATGGATTATTAGTTTACACAACTTAAGTTAGCTATCAAGTCTTTCTCCAAGTGTATCAAATTATGTATAGACAGCTCTAACCTCTTTTGTAGTCCTCAGCTAAACGCTAACAGTCACTAGCTGTTTAGTTGAATGGTTGAATAATTCAGTAGATTTTGGTGACTATGGCACTCGATTGGTGCTTGTTCCTCCTCTGACTCCAGAAGAAATTATCACAAACACTGGGTTATGAATTGGCATAGGTATCATTGCTGCTGTGTTCTATTTCCTGTCCATTCCAAAACTTATTTTAGAAAACAGAAATTTACTTCAAAGGAAAAAGGATCTCTGAAGACCCATATGACTGTCAGGTGAGGCAACCATATTTTATCATACACCATACCTCAAGATACATCCAGTTGCAACCAAAGAGAAAATTTAAAAGGAGGAAAGGAAGTCAAAAACCCCGCAACTATTTATTTTCCTTCTGGTAATTCCAACTCTGAGTTTAGATTTTTTTGTGGGAAAATATAGTCAGTATTTAATAAGAGAAGCCACTATTTCAGGTATCAGAGGAAGGAGTAGGGTCCTCTCCAAAATATTCTTTTGCCACTGTAACTATTTTCAGCAAAGTTTTTTCAGGAGAGTAGAGGAGAAACAACCATCTCTATTACTGAATGTCAGCAAAACAGAATAGATGGGAGCAATTGTCTCATCATCCAATACCAGCTCAAACTGCCCTTGATGTTTCTATTTTGTTTTTCTGAGCATATAAGATGTACATTACTGCAAATTAACTCTTTTGGTTGCTGATACTTTAAAAGTTTAGTGTAGCATAAGTTACTAAGATAACCTTGGGAAGCAGAACATGTACTAATTACACCTGCTGACAATAACATTTTGTCCTTCCCCATGGAGCTGAAATAGTTAGGAAGACAAAGAATAATTGCATGTATCTTTATGTTCAATTGATTAAGAACAATGCTTTGACAAATCCATTATTATTATTATTATTATTTTGAGAAATAGGTCCACAATTAGTAGAAGAAAGTCAGGACAAGATCACAACACTTTATTCAACAATACAGTAGTGTTTCTGCTGAGTGTTCTTGCCAGAAATCAATTTTACAATGTTTAGTTGAAAACTGTAATAAATACTAAGACATATCAGCAGATTTTTATGTTAAAATACGATAAATTACTTTTTTTACGTTTCTGTTATGAAACACATTTTTGTTATATTTAGCACAGCACCCTTGTGTCTCTGGTTTTCTAATTTAAAAGGGCAAATGTATGTACTGCTTTGAAATGATAATAAATTAACATCCATATTTACTCTCACTCTGTATGTTTTCAGCTGTAGCAATGTTACAGATCATAAGTTCTTTCTGCCACTAATACCTAATCGTCCAGGTAATAATTTATCCTGGAATATTGAGGTGAACACACCCTATGCAATGCATCACTGCTGCAGACTTGTCACATATTTCATACACTTGTTGAAGGTTCAGTTACCTGCCCTGTGTTTTCAGGCTCACTGAGGCATTAGGATACTCTTTTCTCCTTTTCTGTCCTCTAGAATTCTAACTCTTGAATACAAGAGATACAGAGCAATCTGCCTCTATTGAGAATTTCTTTCATCATCTCACTTTCAGCCATAGAAGGCAGACACGAGTGACTGAGACAAAAGTACATTTTTGTAAATATCAAATAAAACTTTTTCTTGATTTCTGTACACTAAATTGTTACTTTCATTAATAATTATTGGACTTAATTTTTTCTCCTTTGCAGGTGGGAGTAGGGTTTTTATTTATATGTAAGAATCTATGTTTGGAGAACTCTATTGCATGCAGACATGCCTACCAACACTCTGGGAAAAGACAGATTTTGGATTGGGAGGGCTAGAGGAGTTTCCCTAATATGAATCCACCAGCAGGTCATTTCTATAGTAAAAGTTCTGCAAAAGTTCCATGATATATTCCCTGGGTGCAAACACTTGGGAATGTTCTTCAGGTATCAACTTGCTGTATAGAAGGGGCTCTGAATATGTGATTTTCATATGAGTTTGAAATTACTTTTTTTATCTGCCTGCTTCTGTATATGTCCATTATCACCTCATACCATCAAAAGGCTGTATCACACTAAAAATACCAAAACTTTTATTTTGAGAAATGTGGCTTTTTTGTCCTTAGCTAAGATCTGTGACAACATTAAGAATATATCTGGAGAATGAATAGCACATTACTGGAATTTTCTGCCAATTCCAAATTACAAGTATATCTATTAACTCCAACACCAAGCATTGTTTCTTGGATTTCAAAGGTCCTGTGAATAAGCTAGTTTTTGACACCTTTTGCTATCAACACATTCCTAAACAATTATAAACAGTGGAATCAATTGTACGTTTCAAAAAATGCAGTTAAATCAAGATACTCCATGCTACATCACTTTTGGTTTCTAATATGTTCTCTCAATAAAGATTGTATCTTCCAATTGGACAGGCAGAAAATTTCAATAGACATTAAAAGAATTCAATAACTGTTAGGAAATTTATCTTCCATCCTAAGAGGGTAACTTTTTTGGATATGTAAATGTTCTTGGTTCCCTAATTTGGCCGATATTAGAATTTAAAAGATATTTCAGCTATAGGTTTTTTAGTGATCTGATTGAAATATTCAACAGTTTCAAATAAAATCATATCTTTTTAGTGTCTTCAGAAGGCAGAGGATGAACTAAAAAGAAAAATTACATTCTTATAAGTATAGTTGGTTCAAAAACTTTATTTCTATCTCACAGGACATTGTGACATTGTAAAATTTATTTTATTATTTGGATTGAAAAATGAAAGTGTAGATGTTTCTTAATTTAGAGAAATTTGGGAAAGAATAGTCACTCAAAAATTACTGTTTCATTTTCATATTTTTACATTCCCATATGATAAAACTCCTATAACACAAAATATAAATTTTAGTATTGAAGTGAATTTCAATACAAAGTTCAAATGGAATACTTCTTTCCTACTGAAGTAAGTGAGCATTACAAACCTAAAACTAAGAAAGTTATGCTGATTTATTTCATGCTTTTCTTTTAAAAATTTTACTGATATGTTGGTATTTGTCTATATAAAAAAAAAATCCCTGGTTTATATGTAATGACCTTAATAGAGTGAATGTATTTAGCAGTGATTTAGTTCCCTCCATTTTGAAATAGTATTTTATTGAAATGGAGCTGAATGCTGATACAAGACATATTATTTTCTCAAGAATTTTTCTTCTGATTAATTTTTTTAAAATTCTGAAATATTGTTCAGTAATTTAGAATATTATAGGATCACAAGTAGCACTTTTTTTCTGTTAATTCTTCTGATCAGTCTGTGGACCCTTTAACGTCAATTGAAGTTTTGCTTTGTGACTCTCTCTCTTTCAGAAGAACTAGAATTATTTTTTAAATTTTCTGTGAGTCCTAAAGAAATTGCATTGAGTAAAAAAATTTACACAGTTTTTACTGGAAAATAATTTGTAATTCATGTTAACAAAAATTAATGACTTTGTACATAAAGTTGAAGGAAATTTCAACATGAAAATTCAAAAAGTTTTTATTTTAAAAGAAAAAAATTGACTTTTATCTACCCACTCAACCTGAAATAATTTCAGAAAATGCTCAGCTTTGCTCAGTTTGCATTTTCAGCTACATGTATATTTTAGCTGAAAATATTTGTCCTGTTCTACTTCTTAGTTATAAAGAAGAAGCTTAAAATAAAGAAGCTTGGCTTGCTTCCCTCTCATCTCAGTTCTCCCCACACCTTGCTCAAATTGTTGATGGAACAATTTGTCTAAGGCTTTTCACAGCAATTGTGTCTCCAGTGCCTGTAGCTGCAGATGCAAATACAGGCTGAAGAGCTGATAGTATCCATAGCCATGAATGTAGCTGATAAACACATCTTATTTAGGCAGCAATTGATTGCAGAGTCCTTTGAGGCTACTTTTCCTAGTACTTTCCTCCACGTGATTAGCACTCTCGCAAAGCAACTGGAGACTGCCACAGTGTTAAATGAGACTGACTCAAACCACAATTCTTGGTTTTCCTGGCTGTCAAGTTATTGGGGAAGAATTAATTTCTCTTCAAAAATGATGACATTATTTGTGGTTACCAGAGGCCTGAGTTGCTAGCTTTAGGTGCTGCAGAAGATTTGGCTTCTAGGAACAGCTGATATTTGGAACAAGACTTGTGAAAACCTTAGCTTTTAGAAAGCTGATTACTCTTTTATTATCAACACTATTAAGATAAGTATACTATTCTATTTCAGTTCTCTCTTTTTCAGTAACTTACTCCTTGTAGTGCCATTTTGAGGTTACGATGTAGACTCATTCAGTGTGAGCTCTTTTGGGCTCCATTCTCTGGTTTAGCACACTAAGAGATCTAGTATGAGTGCTCTCTTCCCTGCTTGTAGAGAAAAGACCCGTTTCCATGATGCGGACACAATATTCATCTACCAAAATTCTGCTGGGAATGACCTTGAAAGCAGAACTCTTTCAATAGGCATACAGTATTCTTGTAAGTTAGAGTAGCAAGGAGAGAAAAATAAAACAGAACTATGTCTTTTACAAGACTTTGGGTTTCTAGGTAAAAACATCCTTTGTTATTCAGCTTAAAGGCTGACATAAAGAAACGCCAGAACAGGGATATTTCTCTATAATGAAATGTAAGAAAACAGGTTCTGGTTGCTCCTTTTGCATGACTATGAATTTTTCCATCATTGCTGTGAAATTTTCATGCCTCTAAGAAATTTTAATTTGCTATCTACATTAGATTGTGCTTATATTTGAGGTCTCAGCATGTCTGTCCTAAACATTTATGTAATTATATATTGGGATTCTAATAAAAATTACTAGAATGAATACAGACTAATGCAACAATCTTACTTTTAAGGAAGGAATACAAATATGATCATTGAAGAAAATGTAGTCTATGTGCCTACCTGTGCCCCACTGGTTCATCTGAGTCAGCTGCTGTGTTACGTATGCCCTTGAAGAAATTTGAAATGTTAGATGACTACAGGATGCAAGTTGCCATCACCTGATTTTGCAGTATTTGCTTCTACCTTTTGGACACTGGTCTATTTCATGAGATACTCAGCCAGGAAATACCGTTCTGCATTACAGCCTCTGCTTAAGGTTAAGGATAACAGCCTTTTCTATCTGAACCTCAAAATCATTGCTTTAACAAAGCTTATGAGACTTCCTTAGTCAGACCTGAGCATCTTTCCTATGGGAGATGAGAACAGGGATGCAAAGAAATGGAATGAGAAAGAAAGAAACAAGAGGCAACCTGACTGTACTTCTTGATTTCTTACCTTTCCATCATGACTGCCTAAAGGTAGGTATTTGAAAATGAATATGAATCCTACCCCATGTTTCTTTTTCTCCTCTTCCATTATAGCTTTTAAAGATCCTAGAACATCCCTGTCATTTCACTGGTCTCTAGACATACAAAATGAACAAACCATTTTAACTTTTGCAGACTTTCAGGTGTGACTACTCTCCAAATTGGGAGTAATTTTTCTAGTTATTGGAACGTGAAGTTAGATGTAGACATAGATTGTGCTTTTTCTAAAGCAGTTTGTGAGACAATGCATAAATTGGGTAGGTTGGATTCCACTCCAATTGCACTACATTCACAAAATTATTCTGGTAGTTTTAAAGCCAGTTCTGCTGATGCCTTTTTTTTTTTAAATGTGTGTGCGTGTGCATCTGTTGATTATTGTTGTTCTTTCTTCCTTAGGAATATATATTTAAATTTCCCTGCTGCTCGCAGTTCCCACACAATGTTTGCTTGATTGCATATTCTTTCTGGTTTCATTTGGTTTGTCTCTCTAGTGGGAGGTCCTGCAAGCAATGTTAATAGACTATCCTCCCAAGAGGAATTTATGGGTAATTTTCTTTGTCATCTGAAAGATTTATGATAAAAATATTAAACATGAATGGGAAACTGAACTGAAATCACAGCTTAATTCTACAGTTGTATACTGATTTATTTATATGTGGATACAACACTCTGAGAGCTCAGTTTTACTTGAGATTTCTGCTGACAGAAGTAGGCAGGCAGCAATTTTAGCTCAAGGCTAAGTGCAAGGGACTCTTGCATTCAGCTCACTATCAATACTAAGTTCTTCCACAGTTTCTGATGAGGCTTTTGGGGGCAGATCCAGAAAAGTTTGTGAGCTGTGCCTGTCTGCAGTATTCAGACTACATTAGGAACTTCATTTCACCAAAGCAACACTTAAAGTGTCGTTAGTGAGCCTCAACAGGATAATCCAAACCACCTAAATCAGCAGTCCAGACTCTGTAAGTAGACAGTGGAGAGAGGTAAACCTCTCTCAGGGTCTATGAGTACCTACTTCAGTTAGCAAACTGTTTCCCTGCCTTGACTCCTTGGAGCATACACACCTCCTCTAATGTTACCACGTCCTGAGCAAAGGGCAGCTTAAAGCCAGTAAAGGAATAGCAACCCCAGTCTCAGTTGAACGCTTGGAGAGTAACCCTTGCCTGGAATAGCATATAACCTGAAGGTTTGTGTATGGCTTTTTTTTCCATGAAAAATTACAGCCTAGTAAAACCATGTCTGTTTTTTACTATTTTTTCATGCAATTTGTAAAGAATTGACAGTACACTGAACCATGAAAATAAAAGGTGTTTTATTACTTAGTAAGGTAATTTAAATCTTATTTTTCACTTCAGGTACAACATCAAATACCACTGTTTCCTTCCTTTTCTCCCTATTTCTGCATTCTAACATATATATTAAAGATTTCTTTTATCTGTAAGTTCTCCCTGTCAGAGTTTAGGCTTTCTGCTGCTCTGCAAGCAGGAGACTGCAGTTTCATTCAGTGCTTACCAGTCCTCTTATACTGCCTATTTTTTACTTACATTGAATGATGCACTCAATGATTCTGACAAACTATTGACAGACATTTAAATGCTGCTAACCTTGCTTGCTGTTCCTCCTTGCACATATCCTCTGTTTCAGTTGACTCTTTTCCTGGTATGTGTAAACTATACTTTAAACCCTTTGCCACAGCTGGTCTTTGTTGGGATCTGAGATGTCAGAAAGCTCAATCTTGTCTAGAAATTTTGAGCCCAGTCTGTTAATTTTCAAGCATGCTCTTGTAAATCATAACAAACATCATGCTCCAAAAAGGTCACTCCTTGTCAATTTTAAAAAAAAAATATTCTAAATGCACTCTGATGTTTGTTTTAACTCTGTATAAATAAATCCAACAGGATTTTCAAGAAATAAATATTTGATGCTTTTTTCTAAATGTAAAAAGTCATTTAAGGAGATATTTTGTAGTAGGTATTTCTTCTGAAAAGGAAAACAAATGCATGATTGTATAACATTCACAACAAGAATACTGAAATATTTTGCATTCAGTGAATGAGCTCCCATATTTCTGATGCTCAGTATTTTACTATTTTACTACTAACATTTTATCCAAAGTAGGATTCAGGTTTCTGCTTCCCTGTATAGACATTTCCCTGTTATTGTGGATTTAGTTCATCTTAAAATGATGATCATGAGTCTCAGTGGTGTTTGAGAGCTTGCAGTGGTGATTAACAAAGACCCGTTTCTATTCTGAAGTGCACTGAAGTATGTAATTAAATGTTATTCTTTTTCTCCAGGTTGGAACTGAATTTTGAAATAAGAATGGTTTGATTGAAAACTCAGCTTTGTGAAATGGTTCGGTTGTCCTCAAGCTAGAGCCAAAGCTGATGATATAGTTAAAAGAGTTTGAGCTTAAATTATTAATAGGAGGACCTCTGTGCTAACTCTGCCTTTAAACTTATTGTGGTAGTTTTGGCCTTAGTTTTAGCTAGGCCTAGATTAGGCTGTAATTTTAGTAGGCCTAGAGAGTTACATAGATTAGAAGGGACAAGTGTCACCTGACTTAAGCACCAAAGACATATTTCATATCATCTGACTTCAAAATAAGTGTAAAAGGGAGTGAGGTAGGTACCTTTGTCCCTTTCCTTCATGGCTACTTGACTGGGAAGGACATGTGTGTTGTTCCGGGCAGCCAGGCCTCACTGCTGCTTTGCAGCTGTTTTGGTTCAGGAAAGTAAACACTTTATTTTTATTTTTTTTTCTCCTCTCTTGCCAAGGGTCTCTTGGGAGGTGTCTTTTGCGATGTTTTGTGGCTGGGGTGGTAGAATCTGTATTATTAGGTGGGTGACTAAGTGGGGAGTTATTGTTGTTTCTTTCTACCTTTGTATATACGTGTTATATTGTAGTTTTACCTTTTAATTTTCCCTCTTCTGTGTAAATATATAAACCTTTTTTAAGTTTTAGGGTTTTTTCTTTCCCTTTTCCTGTGGCGGGAGCAGGGACAATGCGCTGCTTTGGTTGAATACTTGGCCTGATCATCCATCGCTCAGGCAGTGGGCACTGTTTTTACTCCACCTAAATATATGATTTTTCTTTTTCTGAATATGGTCAAAAACTTGTATAAATTGCCCAGAATGATTCTGGAGTCTCCATTCTTGGAGAAACTCAAAACTCTGACTTGACACCAGCCTTAGAAACCCAGGCTAGCTAATCCTCCTCTGAGTAGGGTGTTGGCCTAGTTCAGAGGTCACAGCCAACCTGAATGCCTGTGATTCTGTCAGTCTGTGGGTGATTCACAGATAAAGGGAAGAAAATAAGTTTCAGTGACTACAGTAGTTTTAATGACTTCAGCTGTCCTGTTGTGTCAGATGTGATCCCCATGATGACATTACACGTTAAAAATTCCTTCAAATGTGAAAATTTTTTTGTCATTTATTTCAGTATCCATTCAAATTCTTTTATCTCATTTTTTAAAAATCTTCCTTATCACAGAGAGCTTTGCTGGGAAATTATAGTATTCAGTTTTAAGAGAAGAAAAATAAGCAGGAAAAAGTACAATTTTCTGCCTTGAAAGCATCTATGCAAAGAAGGCTACATTACAGCAAGTCATCCAAGGTGATAATATTTTTACCTGTAAGAGAACAATAGATTGTTTAGTCCATAGTTTCCTTCATGTATGAAGGAAATCTTTTTTAGATTTGCTCCACTCTTTGGGTCAAGTTACTAACATATGTACAGTTTAAATTATTCATCCCAGAGAACCACATGGGTTTAGCAAGCAGATTTGCACAAAAGCTCTTCACAACAAGGAAAAATATCGCAGAAGACATCAATGCTGCTGTATTATCTCAGTAAATACTAAAGACGTTATAAAGGAAAAGATGATCAAATATTCCCTGTTGGCTGCATGTATCCCTTGTTGAAGAAGCTGATATTAGGTCTCAGTGGTATGGTAATCTTCCTTTAAAATATTGAATATTCAGAAGCAATAAATCAAGTTACATTTTATTAACTGGAATTCTTAGTGCATACAGACCCTGCCTCCATCTATTGACAGGAGATAAAAAATTATGTCAACAACATTTCTTAAAGGTGCCTATCTATCAGTTTTCTTCTTTGTTCCTCCTGTTCAGGATTGGCAGTACAATTGTTCTATTTCGTGAAAAGAATCAGAGCCCCCTGAGCTCTAATTTCCATCAGTGCCTACTTCCAAAACATGTAAACTTCCTTTAACCTTAGTAATACAGGAAAATCAACTGCAAATAACAAAAGTGATGCACTCCCATGACTGAATATTTAAGATGCAGAGATGAAACATGCAGAAGCAGAGCTGTTTCATGATCCCGCTCTATGATTTAGAGCATATGGTGGAATAAGCAATATTATTGATAGAAGTGAAGGTATAGGAACTATAACTTTCAGAGGTGGTGTATAGTTTTCCTCAGTATTTATAAAGAAATTCTAATGAATAGAGCAAGAAAATATCACATGAGCAATAATTTCAAAAAAGTGATTTGTGTGATTCTGTACTGCTGGAATTTGATTTGAAACCCATTCCTTGCCTAAGAATGACCATATTTAATTTTTAATGAGAGTTATCTCTGTCTTTTTTTTTTACAGAGCAACTCTCAGAAATGTAAATAAAGTGTTATCTGGTACTGTTTCATTAAATGTCAGTAATAGTGTCAAATAGGATAGCTATAAAGCTTCACGTACTATTTTAGTTAAAGATGAGATATGGAACATTTCAGCCTTTCTAGTTCAATCACTTTTGTTTTTTGTCTTTCTTACATTATTTCCTTTGATTTTTAATCTTGAATAATCTGACTTTTGTATTGTTGTTTATGGCTTCACTTTCTACACTTCTCCGCTTTTCTTTGTCCCAGGCTTATAAAACATAGTACTATAACTGGCTTTGTCTGAAAATTAAAAATCAGAATATTCAGCCTGTACCTACAACCAGATATCAGTTTTTTCTTTTTGCTAAGAGAAAAACAGAGATCAGTTTTATAAAACTCTTCAAAACACTTCAAAAATCATGATCAATGTTTTTTCAAGACATTATTTTTGTTCTTCACATCACCCCACTTAGCTTCCCATCTATTGATGAAAGATAAGGGAAAACTGAATGAACTGGAGGTTCAGTTTACACTGATATTGTGCCAGCCCCAAGGGTTGTCCCTAGGCATTTGTCCAGGTGATGGAACCACACTAGACCAGAGGATTCTGCTACCCATTGCTTCAGAGCTGCTCTGAGGCCAATCCACATTGGAAGGGAGCCATAGGTATCAATCACACCTCTGCAGTAAGGACAATTACAGCAAGACCAGGAGTGAAGCAAGGGGTGTTGCAGGGCAGGTTTATAAACCTGTATATGCCTGTACAAGGCTTCTATTCCAGACTGTCTTCAGGTAGAACCTCATGTCTTTTCACTACCCCCATGTTAATCTAGAAAAAAAAAGTTTTGTATCTAAATACATGTGATAGTCTGAGTATGCTTGAATAAAGTGACACAAGGGATAAAGGGCATAAAGCTCATAATTCCACTGTCATTTGAATAGTTTGCTTTTACTTCTTTCCCTAACAAACTGTGGCCTGCCCTAGAGTGCACTTTTATGTCTTGTCAAAACATTTTAATGAGTAATTTCAGTGACTAATTCTGTCTATTATTTTTCTTCTCAAAAGTATTTTCTATCCTTCTGAGTCTGATCCTTTTTTGGGCTCTCAGAATCTGTTTCCCTATCAAAGTTATGTGGCTCTGATATTTCTGATATTTGTGCTTGGGGAAATACATGGATTGTGGATATTGAGGAATATAGCCTAGTTTTAAAAATAACTTATTTAAATTTAAAACAAAATAACTTTTAAAAAAAGAAATTAAATAAATTCTTTGGGCTGTTTGAATTTTCTAAAAAAAATATTCTTTTTGAAGACTGTACCTGGAATAAACTGTTTTAAAAATTTACCCAACTTCTTTCTTTAGCTGTCTGCCTTAGCATGAATGTAAAAAACAATCATCCCATTCCCATACACTGGGTACTTGTCAACTATTGTTGCAACTTGTAAGCTGGCCTGTCCTGACCTTTGTGTGGCAGACAGTTAATAGTTTTCACTACCATTTCACCAATACAGCCAGACTGTATGCGCAGTATCATCTCATGGGATCTGGTCTGTTTCATCAGGAGACGCTCCCACCTTTTTCAGATTCTTGGAGGCCACTCACAATAGTAGGTCCTTTTCCTAAACCCACAGAAGAAAGCTGTAATATTGGATAAATGGTGAATGTGTCAGTGGGAAAGTTGAAAGCCAGAACAGAGTTTGTCTTCCCTGTGTTGAAAAAGCAATATCTTCAAGAACAGATCTCAGTGATGATTTCCCTGGGGTACTATGATTCTACATGTCTCCTAAACAAGCCTGTGACAGCTAGACAGGAGTCTAGTCCCACCCCCCCACTTCCCATATGTTGCATCTGTCCTTGAGAGGGACTTCATCCAGACAAAGAGCAAATTGAACCTCTTTTTGTATGTACAAAACTCTATTTATGTCAGTGTGCTTATTACCAGAACATTAAGTCCACATGTTTAAAAACACATCAACCCCAGAGAAAAACAAATATACCAATCAGTATCTACCCCCTGTGGCATGCATTTATGCACCAGGGGGAGAAACATTAATGGACAATCAGAGAATCCTCTAAGGCAGAGGAAGCACACTGAATGATATCTCTTCTTAGAAGGACTGCTGTGACACTGGTCTTTGAAAACCAGAAGCTGAGTCAAAGAGGAAAGGCACACTCTGTCTCAGTCCTTGGAGAAGTTCCAGGAATTCTTCCCTCTCTCATTTTGAGTGGCTTAAACCCACACTTCAAGGAACCTGCTGGTTCTGAGCCTGCTGGACTTTGTTGTGTGATTCCTGTCTACAAAGGTTATTCTAGCTGGATTTCCTAGTGAAAACAGTTGGGGCTTGCTAGCTCTAAACAAAGGTCTTGATACCCGGTTGAACTATAAAAGACCTGGCACCTCCCCTGATAGAAGCCTACCTGTAGCATGCAGCTACTGAACTGCAGGCAGAACTTTGTCACATGAGAGCTGGAAGGCAGAAACAACTGTCCCACTTAGAGCCCTGCACTCCTGAGAGCAAAGACAAAGAAGCAAGTTCAGCCAAGGTTTAGCTTATCTTTCACTTGGAAGAATCACAGTGTTTCTGCAACATGATGTTACTTTTCTAGTAAGAAATCTCTAAGGACATTTTAATTGTATCAAAAGGTTGCATTTGTTCAGTTTTGTCTCTTTGGGTGTTGGGTTCTGTTTGTTTGTTTGTTTGTTAGGGTTTTTTTTGTTGTGTTTGTTGTTTGATTGTTTTTTTCTAATATATTCTCATACTAATCTGCTACTGGTAAGAATAGTACAGTTTAAATCTTCCAGAAGGCTATTACAGTATTCTAATTTCATCTCAATTATTAGTACAGCTCCACCCTTCCTTACTTTTCATCATAATGCTAAAAATAATGTTCCACCCCCTTATGCTCTTCACTTGCTTCTTTTGCCTTCTCTTAACTGCTCTTAGTGACTTTCCTTTACGCTCTTGACTTTATGTCTTCTCACCCCAGCCAACCCCATGTTCTTAGAACTCCTTCTCGCTTATGCACAAGAACCCATCTTCTCTTTCCTCCTTCATGGTCTAACCACCCTGGGCTAAATTTTCAGAAAAGTCAGGATACAGAGAAGGCAATGTACACTGAGAGATAACTTCTATTTCAATTTTTGTCTGAAAAATATTTATTTTTCCTTTTTTATTTATTCCTGAAGCAAAGGGGTAATTCCTTTAGAATAATCAGATTGAAATGATTGGGAAAACATGCCCTGAGACATAAACATTCATATTTTTCTAGTATGCCTAGCTCTTTTCTTCTTACTCTGATTTCATGCTCTCATATTTATGATTTTATGATAAAACTGTACTATAATGAAACCAAAGATGCTCAACAATGAACAGGTAGCTCTTTAAGAGCAGTAGTACAGGCAACTGTTTGGCTTTGGCACATGTCAACTCTATGGGCAGGCATTAGCTTGCTGTACTTGGATCCACTCAGTTCCATACACTTCTCAGGTCTTGAGTTGAGAGCAGAGATGGTCACTGTTTACAGCACTGAGACTTTCAGGAATATAATTTCAGAGCACCTGTCACAGTTCTTCCAAGGATTTAGGTTAATATGTGCTCTGCATGAAGACCCCTAATCTCCAAGAGCTCTGCTTTCCCAGTTAGAGGTAAAAATGGTACAAGGTAAGAGAATGAGGAATACACAAATTTTTTATGCATGTGTATACTATGAAAAAACTCCCATCTTTGAACAGATTTCTGCCTGTATCATGCTACTCTCTGTATGATTCTCATCTAAAAGTTGTATAATGTCTCATAGCATTTCCTCTTTTCAGCCTGGTCTGATTATTCATGAATCACTTCGGGTTGGAAAAAGTCTCATTTTACATCTCTGTGACACACTCCTGTGAGGTTTGGTTGAGAAGCTGGTCCCAGCAGCAACTTCAGTCTAGCCTGTATGCTTCTGTAAAGATGACAGAATAGTTTAAAGGCAGAGAAAGGATACGTATAAACAGTGAAGAGGGGAAGAAGATGAGAACTACATAAGCCATTCTACTACCAAGAAAAATGTTTGCAGAATCATGGCCTTAAACATCTTAATCATGATGGAGCTTACAACATAAGCGAAGGTTGCAATGAAAATGATTTTTACCAAATAAAGTGGAATTCATAAGTTCATACTTAATATCTCATACTTGTTATTTGTTCTTTAAAATGTAATAGTGCCTACAAGGTCACTTTGAAGAATACTTCTTCCTTGCTCTATAAAAAATGTATCCCCTCAATTCCAAGAGCTAGTACATGGCAAAGAACAGTAGACAGCCTGGAAACAATTATTTTATTAAGACAAATGTAAAGGATAGCTGTAAAAAGGCAGTGTTTATAAATATTTTCAAAAGTTTTATAGCTATCAGCACAGGTGAATTCCTTTATGCTTTGTTCAGACAGTAAGAATTTCCTGCTCAGTTTGTATTTATTTACCACCAGCAGACTTTAGTTCACACCTTAAAAAAATATTTTTGGCTAAAATTCAGAGGTTGAAGTGATATATATTAATTAAATGTGCAGTTTATTTTTCAGCATGGTGATAAAAAAATATCCAGCCTTTTAGCTTGAAAATTGCATTTTAAAGTTCAAGACTCAAAGTTAAGAGGCAATATATTTTCATGGTGGGGACACCAACTTCAATCATTTGATCATGGTAAAACAGTAAGCACTGGATTAAGTTGTCCAGAGAGGTGGTAGATGCGCCATTCCTGGAAATATTCAAGGTCAGGTTGGATAGGACTCCAAGACACCTGGCCTAGTTGATGATCATGGCAGGGGATTTGGACTAGATGACCTTTAAAGGTGCTTTCCAATCCAAACTATTTTGTAATTCTGTTGTCATAACAGGATTTTTTAAATCAAATTAATAGCATTTTTCATCAAATTCTCTCAAAGCTCTCTTAAAAGTGTTTGTTAATTAAGACTGCTTTGCAATATACATGATCAAAGTTTTATGCCCTTTCAACACATATATAAGCAAAATAATTGTGCATTTCAAGCAGCAGCTCAAGACTTTATTTTCTAAAAGCAAGAAAAGGAAAAAAAAAAACAACTTTTGCAACTGACAGTAGTTATTCAGAGAATATATTAGTCTTGAGAATGAACCCTATAACTGAGGTTACCTGGCCTTTTCTAGGTCAGGTTCTAAAGCTCTGGAGTATAGCCTTTGCACTTATATACTCTACAAAACCATCTCAGTAGGTTATTAAATAAGTGATATTAAAATGAACTTAGTCTTAGAGATTTGAATTCTTGTTGTTTCTTCCATAGCTCAAAGCTAGGAACTTGCAAACATGCAGTGAAAATGCTAAAAAGCAAAACTTGACATGAAAGAGAAAGATGAAGATATACTAGAAAGCAAAAAGTTTCGTGCAGAAAACCAGTGAGTGACTATGTCCTTGGTACGAGAATTTATAAACATACTATTAAAAACTTTAGTTGGCCTGCAGGTCATTCAGAACAAGCAAGGACATACCTGAATTACAAAGTCTGCATAAGGGACTGTGTTCTAGCAATGCACAATTTTTCAGTCGTAATTTAATCACTCCCTGAGGCTTAGCTATGTTTTTAGGCGCTTAAACACAAATTTACTTTGGTAACAGGAGTGATTGCAACCTCTGTAGGCATGTGTGTGTGCTATAATGAGGATATAAAAATCTAATTTGTCACTTTCTAAAACATCTATGGTTTTGCTTTCTGAAAGAAAACAGTGCCACTCATTTCAGAGTGAGATTAAAAAAATATGGAATTTATTTGTTCTAAATTTCCACCTATTGTTATATTTCACTTCTTTCAATACCACCAAATACCTAGAGGACTAACTGCCCTAGAAGAGATAGAGTGGATTCATTTCTGGGAAGTTAAGATCTTATCAAGGGCAATAAAAACAAAACAGACACAAGTTAGTGTTTCATAAAGCCTCTTTGTGTACATGTATGTCTCAAATCCCAAGAAATTTCTGTATTCTCACTGAGCTTTGCAATGCATTTGTTGCAAAATGAAACCAATATGTTTAGCATAAATGTCTGCATTACAGATTCCAGAAATAGCCAAACACACTTATCTGTTCAATTACTGAGAACTACTGTTACATTGCTGAAGCTGTTGGATGCAGATAACAGTGAAAGTCAGATTTGTGGAATCAGAATGTGATTTCAGTTACAAAAAAATTTTCAGAAAACTTTCAAATAAGATATTTGATAATACTTCTGTTAATTTGACAAGGAGCAATGTCCTTAAACCAAAAGAGAGTGACTTCAGATTAGATGCTAGGAAGAAATTCTTTATTGTGAGGGTGGTGAGGCACTGGCACAGGTTGCCCAAAGAAATTGTTGACACTCCATCCCTGGAAGTGTTCAAGGAAGTGCTGAATGGGGCTTTGAGCAACCTGGTCTAGGGTAAGGTCTCCCTGTTCATGGCAGGGGTGTTGGAAAGACATGATCTTTAAGGTCCCTTCCAACCCAAGCCATTCAAAGAACCTAGTTCTATGATCATGTACTACTCATATTCATGAAGTTATGTTTCAATCCTGATTTTTTTTTTAAATGCACTTCTTAAATAATGTGTTGAATGTTTCCTGTGATGCAATGAAGAATATGGTCACATGTTAGGATTGTTGAGGCCATCTTAAAAAAATTGTTCTCTGATCACATTGCAGAGGCTTGATTTGCACTGCTCTGTATGCAGAATCCAAGTTTCCACATGAGTAATATGCAAAATTTCTGTCTGTCTCTCTGCACCTTTAAAGGCAACTATAGAATAAACTAAACCAGCTGTGTTTTGATATTTTCTCTTTTTTTCAGTTTCTTTTAAACTGTTATGTGACAGCCTAAAAACTAAAACAATTCTCGCTCTGCTACTTCCACTATCACACAATTTTTTACTGTTAGTATTGTGTTGTGAAGAGAAAGACTTTGAATGCTTCATTACTGAGTTTCCAGTGTTAAAGGATTCAAAAGTCTAATGTTTCTGAAGCACTCTGAACACTCTGTTTGGAGAACACTTGACTGACCCCTATACAGCTTTGTTTAGAGCTTTGTCAAATGGGTCTGGAAAACAAATTAACATTCAAAAAATTTCTTTGAGGACCACTGAAAGAATAGTTCCTGGGTATTATAAAAAAACTTCTCAGGTTTCTTAGAAATAATTGAAATACTGTCACGGTAAATGGTTCTAGGAGGGGTGAAAATTTGACCAAGTCTTCTCAGTTCAACCTATTAGTTAACTTTGCAAAAAAAGTATTTTTTTTCTCTTCTGAAATAACCATTAAGATTGTATTATTCAATGTGTTTACCTTTTTCCTTTGAGAAAAAACAAGTGAATCACAATATTTGAATTAATTACATTAATTAATAGCATCACTTTTCAACATTTTCATAAACTACTTGGACACAGGACTGGAAGGGATTATAAGCAAGTTTGCAGATGACACAAAACTCAGAGGAGCTGTTGAATCCCTCAAAGGCAGGGAGGCCCTCTATAGAGATCTTGATAAAATTAGAGGACTGGGCAATCATCAACTGTATGAAGTTCAACAAGGGAAAGTGTCAGATTCTGCACCTGGGATGGGGCAACCCTGGATGTATGTACAGAGTGGGGGATGAGATGCTGGAAAGCAGTGCCATGGAAAGAGACCTGGGGGTCATGGTCGATTGCAAGTTGAATGTGAGTCAGCAGTGCCCTGGCAGCCAGGAGGGCCAACCCCATCCTGGGGGGCATCAGGCAAAGCATCGCCAGCCAGTCAAGGGAGCAGTTTGTCCCACTCTGCTCTGCACTGGGTCGGCCTCACCTGGAATATTGTGTGCAGTTTTGGGCCCCACAATATAAGAAAGATATTCAGCTATTAGAGAGTGTCCAAAGGAGGGCAGCAAAGATGGTGAAGGGCCTTGAGGGAAAGGTGTATGAGGAGTTGCTGAGGGCACTTGGTGTGTTCAGCCTGGAGAAGAGGAGACTTAGTCTACAACTTCCTGATGAGGGGAAGAGAAGGGATAGACGTTGATCTCTTCTATATGGTGAGCAGTGATAGGACCTGAGGGAATGGCCTGAAGTTGTGCCAGGGGGGCTTAGGTTGGATATTAGGAAACAGTTCGTCACCCAGAAAGTGGTTGAGCACTAGAACAGGCTTCCCAGAGAAGTGGTCACAGCACCAAGACTGACAGAGTTCAAGAAGCATTCGCATGATACTCTCAGGCACGTGATGTGACTTTTGGAGATGGTCCTATGAAGGGCCAGAAGTTAAATTTGGTGATCCTAGTGAGTCCCTTTTAACAGCATATTCTGTGAATCTGTGATCAGCAAGGCAAAATACTTATATGTTAATGAGAGAGGCAGGCAACTCAGCCAAATAGTGGTGCAAACTGTTCTGCTGCTTCATAATAATCTTTCATACAAATAAGAGGAAACCAGGACTATACAAGAATTTAAGAGAGTACAAATGTTTTGCAGACTAGTAAAAGCCTGAATGTGATCGATCAGTTACAACATGCTGGAGTCTGACCGCAAATTTTGAAGGATGAGCGTAGCTGATAAATGACAAAAAAGATTAGTCTGAAATATTTACTATCTGTAGTGCTAACAGTCGTTCCATCTATATTAATTGGCACAGTGTCTTCTGTGCCAGATGGTCTATTGCAGAAAGTGAACATTACCCTCGTGGATTTATCCAAATTATGTATTTGACGTTTGGATGAAAGCATTTTACTTTTTTTTACTAGTTGAGCACAAAGAGTTATGTTTGTCATCTTAATGCTATTATTCCATACAGGTCATCAATAAATATACATACAAAGGTCTAACTGGATTCTAAGCAAAGACAGATATGATGGATTTTGTTTGAAAAAGCTCTAAAACCTGCAGTCTTATTATTGCCAGTGCTTACCTCAGCTTTCAAAAATAAGCTGTTGCTAAGACAGTAAATAAATACTAGAGCTGAAAGTCACTGGCAACCATAATATTTCATCATCTTTCCCAGATCTAGGTATTTTGGGGAAGACCCTGACTAAAATACTGCCTTAAACACATTGTGTTTTGGCCTAATGCTAGTACCATTGTTGTAAGTTCTGTTCCACTGTATATTGACCACCTGAAGGTGAACTGCTCCAAGGCTGCCTCATGCCCCAAGCACAGTGATATGGCATCTCAGCTCAGCTCCGTGAGTAATTTCAGCCTCATCATACTGGATGACTCACACCAAGAGCTAGTGTCCTTGGAGGAAGGTGGAAAGGAAGGGATTCTGTAGTTCAACAGAAACATGTGTCAGGAAAAAAGGCTGAATGGATTGCTACAAGGTTGCTACTCAAAGGGCCAAGATACCCCCAAAAAGTTTAGGTTTATGGTCAGTTATAAAACAGTAGCCTCATGGGAGATGATAGTTTGTTAATTTTGTAATGGTCCCCCATTAAAATAAAAGCAAAACCAAAAGCCAAAGCCCAACCCAACCCAACCCAATGAAAAAAAAGAAAAAGAAAAAAAAGAAAAAAATCCTAATCGCCAAAAAAATCCCAAAACAAACAACCCCCCTTTCCTAAATCTCTAACCAAAACAAAACAAAAAAATAAATCAACAGCCAAACAAAAAAATCACAAATTATACAAAGTGTCAGTTTATTTGCTATTATATAGCTAAAAGCTTCCACCACACACTTTTTATTAGTCATAGCATAAAAACATTACAGAGAATATGTGAGATAAGGAGATCAAGGGCTGGAAGCTCTGTGTAGCTTAAAGAGTGTGATAAAAAATGGGATCATCTGCTCTACATACATACATACACTCAGAGGACATACTGGGGACTATACAAAGAGATACATTGGAAGTAAAGGAATGAGAAAATAAAAAAGAGGGAGGGAGGTGAAGGGGAAGACAGAGAGCACAATGCCTTCTGTCAAAGGAACTGCAGTGAACACAAACAAGAAGTTAAGTGCAAAATGAAAACAAAATAAATGCTGTTTGTACAAGCAAACTAGAAGAAAGGTGACAGCAAGGAAGGAGAAAAGACAGTGGGAAGAGATGACATGGGCATACAGAGAATGGGAAAGGAAGGGAAGATTCAAAGCTGAAGAGTAAATAAGCAAAGGAATGGCAAAGATATTCATATTTGATGCTTTTTTTTGCTCAAAATAATTTTTTGTGGTTTAGAAAAATATCATACCAGAAGGCCAAAATCATCAGACAATTTGTTTAGCAAGAATTGTCATTTAAAAGAAATATCAAATCCTGGCAATTAGATGTTGACTGGAGCCCTCTCTTCAGCAGGCAAACAGACTTTGGAGACATTCAGTCTTTCCCACTCTATTTTGATCTAAAATAAATCAATTGCTTTTTGGAAATATTAACAAAGCTTGCAGGAAAAGATTTTCCCTATTCTTGTTACAGATGGTTCTCTGATTACAATTCCAAGGTGTGTGTGTGTAGTGTGTGTTTGTGTGTGTGTGGTGTTTAAGCTCATTTTGAATATTTAAATAAAATACTTATTGAACAGCTACAACTTACTGCTTCCTACCCTGACTTATGCTTACTTCAGAGCATTCATCTGCTGCAATATGGGACTTGGGCTGGAAGGAGGTCAGCAAAGGCTAGAAATGTGAATGAACATTAACTGCCTGCTAAACAAAGTGATGATTCATGAATAAAAAAGAGGCATGATTTTAAAGGTCACTAGACCCAGTTAAACTGCATGTCTAGCTCTTGTGTATCTGGCACACACAATATGCAGAACTGCCATAGGGCAATTCCTTGGGTATTCATCAGCATGAATAATTTTGGTCTCATTTACCACATAGCTATCCTAAATGACATAAAGAAAATTAGGTATAGTCTCAGCTCCATAGTCAGTGGTTTTATTATGCAACTTCCACCTCTTGCAGAAATTCTGGCACTCTCTATACCTTTTAAGCCTCTTAGGTGATATGAACTATTTCTAGAGGCAAGCTCCAAAAAAGATAACCTTTGCAGTTTGAGACTTAATGAAGGCTCTCTTCTGGCAAAAGCATACAAGATGTTCTCCTATGTCACTTTTGGATGGCTTTCAGTCTGGTGCATTAAGATGATTTTAGCCTTTATTCAGTAATATTTTGTTATTTTGAGATATTCACGTCTTCTTTTCCTCTTTTTCTTTTTCTTTTTTTTTTTAATTTTATTACTGCTTTTATCTGTGGCACTTAGAATGCTAAGACAGATCACCTCAGGAAAAATAAAAGGCATTATTATATTCCTTCTCTATCCAACATTTATGCTTTCAGAACATAATAAACATTCAGATGTGTTTGCTGTCATTAGATAGAATGGTAAGTCAGTCACTGAGAAAAGGAAGATCTAACAGCAGGGCCAAGGTTCCTTTAATATTATGGAACTAAGTAACTTGATATTTCATCAAGGTCTTTAAAAAAACTCTGACAACCTGGTGTAGGACTGCTTTTGTCTATGCGCTGCTGGGATCCATTCTTAAGATCCTTCTCAGAACTCTTGAGCCCAAGATGCATCATTTTATGGGCTGCAGAATACTACCAGTTAATAGGCCATATGCACTTCCTGGAAATCATCCTTTGGCTTTGGATATCTGAAATGGATGGGATCAGCCAGGGTCACATCCAAGATGGAAGGATTATTTGCACTCTAGTACACTTCTCATCTGCTGGTAAGATTGCAATCCCTGTTCTTTAAATAAAGAAGGACAAGCCACTTTTACAGTGAGCTCTGGAAAAATGATGAAGAGATTTCAAACCCTGATAGTCTATTATTAATTGCTTTAGTTTTGTTCCTCTATTTGGGAAAGCAATATAGTTCACAGGCATCCTAGAACTTAGCATTAATTTGATGTTTCCCTAAATTTATGACTTGTTTTCTCTTTCATTGGCTACATCTGCAAAATGCAGATTTTGGTCATAGTAACTGCTCCTTGGAAAAAAAAGATCTTAAGGGGTCTTACATATCAATCTAGGGAATTTGTATGACTCAAAAATTATGTAGAGATATTCCAAGTCTAACATGAATAGTATTGTTTTTGCTAAACTACAATTTTTTTTATTATTCCGTGTATATGAAATATTGTACATAGCAATTGCAATTTAAAGAAATTAAGTATTTTAAAATGTTAACATAGTTTCTTACTAACTAGATACCATTCAATTATTATCCTTGAAAAATCTTTAATTCTTCCTGGCCAGTGACATATTTTCTTCTTCATTAAAAACAAGGATCCATAGCTTTCTTTTGTCTTCTGATTACCACTACTAGTTTAGAAAAGGAAGTGAGTCAAATTAATGGATATAACTTTACTGTACATGCATCTTAATTCAGCATCAAGGTCATACTCAAAAACCAGACTGCAAATCGAAATAGCAAGGTCTAAATGTAGCATACATTTCCCCCCATGACTTCACTGATCTAAAAATGTGGCAAATTGTATATTAATAGAAACATAACAAAATATTTTCACGACCCCAATTCTTTTATCTTCCCTTCCTCTCTTCACCTGGCAAAATTCCTTATGGCTACAAGGTACTCTACTGCATATATTTATCTCCCTGGAGAGAGACTGAAGGAAAAAAACGTGACAGATGTTAGTCACATTGCTTAATCTACTACTGGAACACATTCAGAAACTATGGTGATGAGCATGATATAAATAATCTATATAATCTAAATAAAAATTTACTTATAATAAACTCTATTATTAAATATGATTATATCGAAATCGACTATAATGTTAAATATTAACTTTAATTTATAAGGTAGAAATCCATATTCTAATATCCATTTTAA
>JAOXXN010000265.1:15389608-15401334 GCA_026770055.1 Myrmophylax atrothorax | reverse complement strand
ATCAATTTGCAAGCCTTTGTCTTCTCTGGAGCACTCTTCCAGGGTGGGCCTCAGGCATCTCCCTCAACCCATCCAGGCTTATCAGGGGCCATCACCCCACAGTGACTTGTAAGGAAAGAAGAAACTGCATTTTCACCTTTCTTTAACAATATTTCACTGAGTACTTTTAATTTTATTATATATTAATATATGATACAATCCCCTCCAGTTCTGGGCTCCTAAGTACAACAAAGACAAGGAGTTTCTGGAGAGGGCCCAGCAGAGGCCACAAAGATGGTCAGTGGTCTGGGGTATCTCTCTTCTGAGCAGAGACTGAGGGAGCTGGGCCTGTTTGGTCTAGAGAAGTCTGAGAGGGGGTTTCATTAATACATACAAATATTTCAAAGATGGGAACCAAGAGGATGGTGCCAGACTCTTTTTCAGTGGAGTCCAGTGACAGAAGCAATGGCCATAAAATAAAACATGAACTACAAGAAGTTCCTCCTCAACATGAGGGAGAACTTCGTCACATTGAGAGTGGCAGAACACTGGAACAGGCTTCCCAGGGAGGTTGTGGAGTCTCCCCTCTGGAAACATTTCAAACCCATCTGGACATATTACTGTGCCACCTGCAAGGCTGGTGACCCTGCCTTGGCGGGGGGGTTGGACTAGATGTTCTCCAGAGGTTCTTTCGAACCCTACTAATTCTGTGATTTCCTAAACTCTTTAAGCACTGTGCATTTGATTTAAAAGACCTCACAGACTCCATTAATATTTGCTTCAAGGATTTTAAACTTATTTTTGGAAAACATCAATCTAAAATGAGTAGTGGTTGAAAATTTCATCACAACCTTCAGAAATTTGTATTACAGTGAACACTAGCCCTGGGGACATGCAAGCTGGAGTGAAACCAGTTGCAGCAATCTAAGTTGTGTCACACCCAGTGCCCTTTTCCTTACTGTAAGCATGTAGCATTGGTGAAAGATGATTTTGTGAGCACTTTTCTGCTGTTTTATAATCACCCTTTTTTAATGAAGTGGTGACTCTTCCTGCACTTAAAATACAGAAGTGTTACCTTCATTCAGATAGAGAGTTTTGGCCCCCATATTCATTTTATTCCTTCGTATTCTGTGAATGAAATCCTAATGTGTTTCTGCTTCCATAAAATGCCAATAATTTTTGTTGTACTCTAACTGTGGTGATGTCATCAAAACCAAAGTCTCAAAGTGGATGTCCTTACATCTTCTGTATTTAAGGAGTTTTTCATAAGACCAAAATATTTTAAAACCCTCAAATGACATAATTTCATTAAATAAAAATTAAAAAATAGGTTTTTAATTAAAGAATACTCAGATAAAAAACATTTGTTCGTAGACATCCTTTCCCTATTACCCTTGCTTTTGCATACTCAATCATTATCTGAGTAACACCAATCTCAAATCCTTCTAGACCCCTCTGAAGTCTTTTTGCTACCTTTTCTCTACTGTAAGTTGTCCTTTCATGAGTGTCAAGTTCTCATTTTTTACTGTAACTGACTCTCCTGTCTCCAAATCCTCTGCCTTGAGTATACTCAGTAGCTCCCTCAGGGAAGGAAGTCTCCCTTCTCAAATCCCAATAGGGTCTTTTTGCCAGCTGCTTTAATAAGGTAACATAAACATAATTATAAATACATAATAAAGCAGATACCACCTGGCAATATCACAAAAAAATTAGAAGATAAATTTCCTTGCTGGTTAGCAGCCATAAAACAAAGCAGGATGCAATTAGTATCTGAGAAGCCTTTGAACGTACAGTGCATCTACATGTCAGCCTGTGTGCGAATACAGATTGAATAAGAAAGGATCATTGCAACCAGCTTGCCTTTCACAAGTACTCTGAGCTTACCTTGCACTCTGGGCTGCCAGCTGGGTGTCAGTGCAATCTGACTTAGTAAATACACTAACAAGGCACACTAAAAGAACTAAGTTTCCAAGCACAAGACGTATTTTAGAGGCGTTATTTTCAAACCTCCACAGCTTAGCCAAATCAAAACCAATTTTCCCTGGAACACTCAAATGCACTGCTTCTCAATAAGGAATAAGTAAATGCCAATTTCTAATTTTCTAGGTTCAGCTGATTCATCAGTAGACTTCTTCAGCAAGTAGCCATAAGGCAATTTATAAAATTAGTCAATTTTAGGCTACTTATATTACAGAGGACCAAACAGTATTAATCCAAACACTGCAGAAAAATAAACAAACTGGAGGTTTAGAATGGACTCAGAAGATTTTAATCTCCAAGGCAAAAGTTTCAGGAAAGTATGAATGGGGGAAAAAAGAGATTTTAGGAGGCAGTATTTAGGTACCTAATGTAAGAATATAATCTGTAACAAATGTTAATTTGTCTGAAAACCAGTTATTCAGTCAAGCTATCTTTTCTTGGCACTCTGAAATGTATTGAAGTGCTGATAATCATAGAATTTGAAGTAGTTTTCTGACTAAAGGGTTTACAGAGGATTTATTGCTGTAATTCTACAAATATATAACAATTGTTTAAGCATCTCAATTCATAATCCCAAAGTTGCTCATCATAGACAGTACTCCATGTCGGTACATCAAAGCGATGTTTGTCCGCCTAACAGTATATTTGATAATTAAAACTGACTGCCAAAATGGAAAGAAATATCTTGTTCTGTCAATAATTCTTAAACATGAGAATATTAAAATAAGAAAATGTGTCTTCATTTTTGCTCCTAGATATGGCCTGGCTCAACTTCCTTTCTTCTAGAAAATCAGGATAGAAAGAAAAATAAATTTTGGTGGGTTGGTCTTAGTCTGCTGCCAGTGACCAAACTAGCCACTCTCTTACTTCACCTTCTCAGCCAGGATGGAGTAGAAAATAAGATGGAAAAGCTCAGGGGTTGAGATAAAAATAGGGAGATCACTTACCAGTTATTATTATGCACTTGACTTAGGGTAAATTAATCTACTTTATGGACAAATAAAATAAATTTAGATAGTAAGAAACAAAGACAAAATAACTTTCTACCCAACCCTTTTTCCCAGGCTCAACTTCACTCCTTCCTTCCCAACTCTTCTACCTACACCTTCTCTAACTGCACAGCACATGGTAGATAAGGAGTGGAGACACTGTGGTCAGTTCATAACAGTTCCTGTCTGCTTTCCTTCCTCCTCTCACTTTTCACCTGGTCTAGGATTGGTTCTTTTCACAGGCTTCAGCCTGTCAAGATAACCTGCTTCACTGTGCATCTACCCCCAGGCCACAGTTCCTTTCAAGAACATCTCTTCCAGCAGAGACCCTTTGCAGGCTGGAGGTATTACCTTTTAAGAGAGGCACCATCAACATTATTGATGGGCTCACCTGTGTCCTGTTGTGGGTCTGTTGGGGCCAATTGGAATCAGCTGTGTCTGTCATGGGAATAGCCCTATGCCCCTTCTTACAGAGGCCAACTCTGCAGTCTCCCCACTGAAAAAACCTTGGCATGGACACCCAGCAAAGAAACAGAAGCAGCAGCACATCCCATTGCAATGGCGGGTTTCTTGCTTTTTTTTTGAAAAAAAAACCAACAAAACACCAAAAACAAAAAACAAACAAACAAACAAAAGAAACAAACCAAAAAAACCAACCTAAAAACATAGACTAGAGCAGTTTCTGTCTTTCTGGTTCTGGACCTTGTACAAGAAGCAATAGGCAATGTTCTGTCTACTCTCCTAGCCCATAAATTTTCCATTCTTGAAGAAGCATATGGTGCTTATATACTATGACAAATAGAACATGGGCAAATTGCCTGGCAAAGTGAGATAAATTCCATATGAGGGAATATTAGATAAGAAATATTTCCTTTAAGCCATGAGCTATTTTGTTTTAGATCTTCCTGAAAAGATCAACCACTTTTTACATTGTGTATTTCTGATTTCCTTGGTGACTACAGGTAGGATAAATCTACGGTCTGAATTTGGTTTATGACCTCTCTTCATCTCAAACTGCTCAGAAGTAAAGTTACAAATATTAGCAAATATTTTTTTCTTCAAACATTGTCTTGATATGAATTTAGAGAAATGCTTAGAGAAATATCCATCTCCCATTCAAATTGATTAACAAAAATTATCGAGAAAATTATTTGCAATCTTTTAAAAATGAAGGACAATGTCTGATATCAAAAGAGGTTAAGAAAGGCAAAGTTAGTTATTGTCTAAAAGAAAATTCTCCATTTTTTTTAAATAACTTGTTTTCTTGCTTCAGTTTCTTCCAGATTCTCCAAGTACTGAAAAGGTAGGGAAGATGCAGAGGGAGATAAAATGAGTCATCAGTCCCTTCCTTTCCTTTTTGTTTATGGTTGGAAGAAGAGAAAGTTATTTTCTGAGAGCATACATGAAATTAGATTCTATTTTTTCTCCTGAATGAAAATCTTAGCTACATATTTGATAGTATCAGTAAAGTACCAGCTTGAAAATATGGGGTTTTTTTTGCTTCACAGAATTCTGGAGAGCCTTGCTCATGAGATTTTTTGCTCCCAGTTTAGAAGCTGACTTTGAAAAGAGTCATTCATTGGTCCTTATGCCAAACTTCTGAGAGTTTAAAGAAGGTGCCCTTTCAATGGAAGAGCAATTGCAAGCAGTTTCTGGACATGTGTGAATATATTTTAAGGAAAACAACAGCCATTCCATAATTCCCTCTGGAACAATGAGAAAAGTTAGCAGGTCTATATCCATGTATAGGAGACATAAATGACAATATAATTCTTGTTTAGACCATGATGAAGTAGAAATAACCTCACAAAATGGCAACTGAATTATATCCATTGGATGCAAATGACTAATTGGTGTCAGAAAGATCTAAGAATGTTTCAAGGAAGCTAAGGATGTGCATGTACAGGAGGCACTTTTCTCCTCTTGCTGTGCATATCATCACTGGCCTTATGTATGTTCTATCTGGGAATAGAGATTTCTTCCTTCTAATTGCCATAAAAATGATTTTTAAACTCTGCCTTCTCCTAAGATTCAGGAAATGATAATGAACTCTCTCTGCTTGCTCTGAGGGATTCATATTTGAAGCAGGAGATGAGAGCTTTGAAAGCTGTTCCCAACTCAGTGCTATTGATATCTGGCCTGGTACCAATGACGGCCATCTTTCTGTGACTGGATCAACTATCTTGGCATGGATTTTTGCCTTTGTGCCAGCTGGGAGTCACATTACACTGTGCCTTACATTTTATCTACACACTGGCAGAAGTCAGATTTCTCGTCAGGCTGCTTAACCACCTTGGCATGGCTCTTGTCCAAATGCTGGCTGGGAGCTGGTTCCTCTGTGGCCTTCTCAATTCTCTTGGCATGAGACAATTGCTCAGACACCAACTGAGAGCTCAGTTCCTGCAGCCTGCTGTTCCCATCTGCTGATTCTGAGTGGCAACAAAAAAAGAGGGGCTATCCTTCAAACCACCTCAGATTTTTTTTTCTCTGAAAGTTTCTGAGGCGAAAACCAAACAAGCCTCAGAGACAAAGAAACACTAGGTTAAACATTCTGTGAAACCTCTGTTCCAAAAAGAAATTGAAAGTTTAATCTCTGTGTGGCTTGGTTGGTTCCACCTGGGCAATCAAGCTACATCTGGCTGTAATTAATCTGCAAAAAAATGAAGGACTGCCCTGTGTGATGCATCCACTTAGAAAATCCACAGTGGTTTCTGTGATATGCCTCTTACTTACAGATGTGTTCTAGGCTCTCGCTCCTCAATCCTGATTTTTGCATCTCTTTCCTTTAGTCCTTTTTGCAATTGCTAACTGGTTTGACTGACTATAATTTTCTACTCCTCTTCTTAGTCTTCAGTTCAATAACTGAATTCAGTAATTCTTGGATTCTTGACTAAGTTGCAGATTTTTTTTTTCTGACTAATGGAAAAATGTTTATTTTTTTGTTTCACTTTAAATAAGTCTGTCTGGTTTTCACTCAGCCTTAAGTGCTGAGTACAAATGTGCCTGTCTTCAGTTATGTTTCCATAAAGGCATATTGTCTAGATACATAGAAATTTGGAATTCTCTTCTCTGACAAATGACATTAAATTTAGATTCTGTGTGAAGACCTCTCTCTATCTGTATGGAGATGAAAAATGTTTATCTTCTACAACTGAAAAAAAGATACGACTGAGAGCATTCACTTCTTCTGCAGCTCAATGCACCAATGTGTCTCCAGTTCTGCTAAACCCAAATGATGGAAAGTCCTGAGTCAGACATGAGAAATAATGTTACTTCTAAAAACTTATGACTACTAAGTGCTTATAAAAGCTGCAAATCTCAAATATCCTTGGCATTTGGAAGGTGGAGAGATGGTGAGGGAGGAAAAAAATGCAAAGGGAATGCTTACTACTGGGAAATATTTAGCAGAGAAAATAGCTTTACCACCTCTGTATTGGAAATGCTAATAGGCACATTTGAACATTAATGCCACTCATATATATACCACATAATAATACCACATAAATGTGTTCATATTTTTCTTAACTACCTTACTTGTCTGTATGTTGACTTTGAGTAAGTTGCTTGAAAATATCTGAAGAGTAAAAGGAAGACTAGACAACTTTAACCTCTTCAAGTTTTATATTCCCTTCATTAACTTTTTAGGTCACATAGTCTTTGCCCACTGCTTGGATTGTATGACAGGAAGATACTTCTCTGCCTTACTAACTTGCTAATTACTTTAGATGAATGCATGAAAACTTGTGCTGAAACGTGATATAAATGATAGTAATCTGTGGGCAGATAGTCACTTCTGAATGTACTTACAGACTCAGGTCCCACCAGGCCAAAAGGTGAGTTACTGACTTGGATGTCTTTTAGATTTTTTCTGAATTTCTTACAATGACCAGTTTATTTAACTGCAAGGGTAGTGGCCACTCTAGTTTCCCTCTGGACACAGTTGGAAACCCTAATAAAGCTGAAGTAGTTTGACAGCAAAAGTCTTCCCCGAAAGAAACCCAAACCCCCAAATAGAACAGAACAGAAAAAAAAAGCCAAAACCAAACCAAACAAAAAACAAACCACCAACAAAATCCAATTAGAGATCCTTTCCCAGGCTGTATTATTTTTACTGAACATCTCTTACAGAGCTACTTGAACAAGATAAATAATTTTATTTCTCTTCCTGCAGTGCTGCTTTGCCACTTTTTTCTTCCAGTTCCCTATGTACCAGCCTGTGAAGAAAATGGATTTATTAACATGGCTACAGAGACAGGTCAAAACAGCTTACCTCTGTTTTAATGGGTTCCTTCCAAACATATTTTACACAGGTTTTCCAAAATGCAAAATTGAATCATAATTTTGATGAATTCTGAAGTCATACTGTTTTGAAGTTTAAAGATTTGTGTGAAGGCATTCAACATGCACTGTAAAAACTGGCAAAAGTAGTACTTGGAAGGAAAAGTAGAACATATTATCCTAAAATAGCATTTTTTTAAAGCTTAAATCAGGTTCTGACTTCTGGGATATTTATATTGTGATATATATTCATAATTTAAGTGTGTAATATAGAGCACACTGAAAAGAAAACAGAATAGAAATTGTATTGTTTGGCTATCATTAGTGATCTTAAGCCTAATTTCAAAAGTGCTTGACTGTCATGGCAGCACCAAGATGCTTTGCCATGCATAAATATAAAGAAGGAAACATCTGTAGAAAGAATTTTTTTTTTTTTTTTTTCAAAATTCATAGCAAACCAGAAACAAAGGTAAAAACCAATATGAATTCTTGGTTAAGATATAGAGACTTCTTTCATGTACTTTGAAAAAACATCTTTCTGAGTTCTTGTGAACTTGTAGAGGTCATGGCCACCAACTAGGAGAAAGCTGAACCCCCATCCCCAGCAATGGGGAAAGGGCTGTAACCTATCAGGCCTGGAGGAGCCAGGACAGAGGAACGGGAGACCAGAGCAGGAACGCTGCCAAAACCTGCTGAGTCTTGGACATTACCAAAGACAAATACACCCATCTTTCTACACACATCTGCACTAGAGACACTGACCAAAATGACCCTTGATGTCACAGTGATTGCCAAGTTGCCTGTGGCAGAGAGCCCTCTTCCACCATATTTTTTTACTTTTAAGTGGTAATTGTACCAGGTTTAATAACTATATATTTTGACTAGGTAAAAATCATTTTCTTCAACATATATTGTCTTGTTAAAATATTAATTTCTGAGGACGTAGGAAACCTCTTACAGATCATTTCCCTATCACCTAGTGCTGCTATGGACCATGCTAAAACTAATTTCTCTTTATGCTGCTATAAATCAAATAGCAAACACAATTTAATGTTAAATTTTTAATCTTTTTAAAACACTCTTGAACCAATCACCTAAGACTAACCAGCAACACTTAATTATCCATTCTTCTTCCATTTATTCTGTTTTTCAATCCAACAATACCTAAAGAGGAAGGAAGCACATATTTATAGCTATACAAAAAGAGGGGTAATAGGAACCATTGAATATTTAGATAGTGTCTCTTTCCAGCATCAGTGTTTTACATGGTACCAAAATTTGTTGTTGCTGCTATTGTAAATAACTACTGAAATATAGAAATCATAAAAATGCAGTGTTTATAAAAGGACATGGATCACACAGATGGGTTTTATTTCCTTTGTTTTTTTTGTAGCTTTTTACAAAACTATGTAATGAAATACTTATAGACATATACAGTGGGAAAATAAATATGTAATTGTTTTCCAGGAAGTCTTCTGCCTATAGTGCTTTGATTAATAGAGGCTAATTAATTAACTTTTTTTAGAACTTTTTACTTGTTATTGATTTTTTAAAATATTTATTCACTACTTTTCTGACTGAGTATAAAATTTTAATGAAAATTCTTCTTCTTCTAATCTCTAATTTACTTAGCAGTAGAGGAAAATAGTAATTGAAATTATTAAATAATTGAGTGTGAATGGAAAAGACCTCCACCCATGGAATAACTGTTCTAAGCAATTTTTTTTTGTCGGAGTAAAATGTTTAAAATCCCATTAGGTCTCACGCTCTTAAATAAGATTTAAGTTTCACAAAGACCTTTCCATGTTCTCATGAAGGGGTGATTTCCAAATATGTGGAGCTTATGTCAGGTTAAGTTCTTAAGAACTGAGTTTTTCAAACAAGCTGCTAGGAATATCTTCAATGACATTCAGTAAATGCTTGTTAAGTAGCTCCTTCAGATTCATGTCTAGCAATAAACCTTTTATACATGGTCCTCATTGCCCCATGGGAATTCTTTGTTAGGTCAGAGTCTTAGCCAAAGTTATTTGAATTCTTTTAAATTATATTCATTAGGTAGTAACCTGAAAACCTGACTACTTAAGTAAGTGCTGTCAATTTTTGTCTTAAGTAATGGTCTATGATGTTCACGTAGTTATTTTGCAACCAGTATTATAGTAAAACTGTGAACTGTTCTTCACAAAGTCACATTTCATTCTAATATGACGCTCCTACTGTGAGCAGAATTGTTTGTTCACACTCTATTTAGTTCCACAGTAATTGTAATAAACTAATTTCACTATCAGAACAGTCTGAGGTATCCAGAGATATCCCTTATGGAATACAATTTTACAATCAAAAGGAAGGGGCAAGACCAGATTTTTAAAAAGTTCTAATTAAATCTAGATCAAATCTAGCTCTATTCTGCTCCAAGTTAACAATAACATTTTCAATGCAAATTTAAAAAAAAAAAATCACCCTACCCACTAATGTTCTTATTATACTTGCATGCACATTTTTATACTGAAAAGATGTGCAGATATGAGTATATTTTCATTGCTAAGGATGGTAATAGAAGATATTTGAGTGATATACAGAATTGGCTCAGTACTTAGAGGGGGCCTGTAAAAAAGCTGGAAAAGGACTTTTTACAAGGGTATGGAATAATAGGAAAAGGGGTAGTGGCTTTAAATTGAAAGAGGGTAGGTTTCGATTTTTCACTAGGTAGAAATTCTTTATGGTGAGGGTTGTGAAACATTGGCACAAGTTGTCCAGAGAAGCTGTGGTTTCCCATCCCTGGAAGTGTTCAAGGCCAGATTGGATGGGGCTCTGAACAATGTGTTGTAGTGGGAGGTATCCATGTCGATGGCAGGGGGTTTGGAAATAGAAGATCTTAAAGGTTCTTTCCAACTCAAAACATTCTATGATTCTATGATTGATTTTACCTAACTAGATGAGAAACAAAAGAATAAAGCTACTTAATATTTTTTGTATATATAATGAAATGTACAGAAAAAAATAACACTTCCACTTCATGAGGCTCTTTCACACTTCTGATTTAGTTTTCTGGATTTAAGTTTATGCTTCATATTGGATTACTACCCTGTTCTATGTCAAAAGACTTGAGTAACTGATCTTCTAATTTTATTTCAGTCCATTGATGTAATACCATGCTTGTTTTATTCAGTCTTCTGTGTCAGGATCTTGGTTAAGAAAGCTCTCTTTTGCCTCATCATTTCTTTTCTTTCATGCTCATTGAAATTTGGGCTTATTTTATCCAAGCACAAATACCAAAGCAGACAGACAGTCAAGATCCAGTCCCATATCTGGAATGGTCTCGTTGCTCTCCTCCATGCCTGGAGATAGGCAGAAACTGTTCATGCTCATGTAAAAGAATTTTTCCTTTAGAACTCCTTGTTCAAAATGTTGTCCTGTACATCAGTAGAGGGTTAAGCATCCCAGAATATTTCTTCTATCAAAACTTACTAACAGAGGAAAAAAAAAAAAAAGTTGGGTCTCTGCATTATAAAGATAGGTATTCTAAATAATACAGTAAGAAGCTATCTAATTCTTATAATGATGTGTCTGCATCAACTTTTAAGCTTGAATCCGCTGAATATATTTGAGCTCTGAAGTATGTGTTTATTTTAATTTTGCCTTTTGAACACCTCTCAAGAAAATGTACAGAAGATATATCATGGCATAGAGACCTTGAATTTCAACAGAAGCAAAGAGCTCTTTTAACATAGTTGATGCTGATGCTTATGAACTAAAAAAAGGAATTCTGTAGCTGACAGCAAAAGAAGGGAACAAGAACAAGGAAAGGACTGTGAGTGCTCTTTAGGAAAAATGAAACTCAAGTGCCATATTCTTTCATTTAGAAAAGTTTTATTCTACTAAATATAATTATTTTTCCTTCAAGTTTTCATAACAATGAAGTTGCTAGGAAATTCTTTCTCATTTCAGGTGTGCCTGTGTAAATATACAGTAACCAATTTACGTTGATGACAGCTCCTGGACTGAAATAAGGACAGCTATGGAGTAGTTTTGATGTTTGTTCAAGACTAAAATAAGGAAGCATGTTGTTACAAAAGAGGGAAAACTCAACGACCAGTTGTTGCCTTCTGGTCTCTCGGCAACATCTACTATAAACCATGAGAAATTAGATTTACGTCATCCTTGTAAATCTGATTCCTTCCTAGCAGAGGTGTATGAAATCCTTGGCAATGAAACACACCTCCACTACTTGTGTAGTATCACTCAAATTTGCTTTGGAACCATGAATCCATGTTTATGATTCTTACCAAATGAATTTTTCTGCCATCAATATTAAGAGATAAGTGATTATACTCTGTATGTAGGTTTTAAAGGGATGGTGGTAATATTATAGCTCCTCTTGCACTTATGCTGCCTTTGACAGCAGGTCCTGAGTGTGTGTTTACTTTTATCACAGAATCACAGAATCACAGAATTGATTGGGTTGGAAAAGACCTACGAGATCATCGAGTCCAACCCTTGGTC
>JAOXXN010000265.1:15369716-15389231 GCA_026770055.1 Myrmophylax atrothorax | reverse complement strand
ATAACCCTGCCAGGCACCGAGGTCAGGCTGACAGGCCTGTAGTTGCCAGGGTCAGCCTTGCAGCCCTTTTTGTGGATAACTCAGTGCTCCTGTAAATGCTACTGTGGCTGTAGTACTCACTGCATGTATCTACGCAGCATTTCAGCATGAACTCACTGGGCAATGATAACCATACTACACCTTTCATATCTTAACAGGATTCGCCATACTGAATGTGTGGCCAGCATCCCTTCACACACACACAAGGACCTATCCAGCATATTTGTATAAGAAAAAGGTTTTCATCTCTGCACTAAAATTCCTGCAAGGTGATGCTGTTTATTGTTGCACCAGTGACATCAATTTAGGACTGCTAGCAGAATTCATCCATCTATATCTATCCAAAGAAATGAATGGAAACTTAATAAATGAAATACATTTTTGTTATATCATTGGCAATGACAGAAATATAGACTTTCTTGATAACAAAATTGCTTCTCTCTTCCTCTCAGGACATGTACTAGATTACAACTTTGGACTAGACCAGCCTCCCCATAGCTGATCACAGAAGACCGGCATTCACTGACCATTATAGATTGTCCTTCTCATCCTGGTGTTGAGAGATACATATAAAGAATTACCTTCAACAACAGACCTTCTTCAGAGCTTGCAAGCCAGTGTCTCTCTCCCTTAGTGGTTCTCTTTGTTTTCTTAATTTTGCCATAAGTAAAGAGACTCTTAACACAGAATATAAATAAACAAAAGATTTTTTTTTGTTTAGGATTTTTCTGAGTAGTGAACAGAGTAGTAAAATACTTTAGATCTAAGTTTTTATATATGGTAATAGTGTAACAAGAGATATGGAACTAAAATTCCAAGCATTATGTGTGAAAACCAATTTTCCCTGTTGTTAAAAAGTTGATGTAGATCAAGGCTGTACCTTTATGCACATCCAGCACTCTGAAGACATGAACCCCTTGCCTGGTCCAAGAATTCAGTAGCAAGTTATTTGCTTAGATGTAATGCAAATGTCTGGGTTGAGGCATTGGACCTGACTTGGAGATTGACCAGTTCCTAACCACCTTTGCCAATAATTATTTCACTGATAGTTACAGGAGCTCTTGACATGGGAGTTTGGACAGTTTTCAAGAGTCCCTCAGACCTCTCCTGCTATGACTAATCTAATTTATGCAAAAATCAGAGTAATAATGTCTTTGGAAGAAGAACTTGCCATGGTCTGTGCCAGAGCAGATACAAGTCTGTGTTTTTTTAAGAAAGGTTTCCCAAACAGATAGACACACTTTGCTCTCCAACTCTATCAGCAGGGAAGTGAATCTTTGACTCTGTAGAGCTTCATTGTATTATGAATACAGTGACCATCTACTTCAGGTGTAAAACATATGCTGCATAGGTATCAAAAACCTTCCCAGTCATGAACTGCAGACAGCCTAGCAATCTTATCTATGAACATAACACAAAGGAAACCAAGGCACACACCTTTGCATAGGTAATGATCTGCATATCCTGCTTCCATTAGTCATATAGTTCTCTACCCATAAAATCAGGCCACTAAGAGAGTTCAATCAAAAAGTAATGTTTTATATATGAGAATAGCATTTTGAAATGTGTGAAGGGGAGATTTTTTTAATCTTTTTTTTTTTTTCTCTTTAAGGGAAACTGGAACTGAAGCTTGATTCCTGCTGCAAGGCAGTCTAGAGTGCTTTCAATTAGTTGACTAATCCTCAGGTACAGCCTCAACAGCATCCCAAATGTATTTTGAATCATTGTGTCATGCTGTATCCTACAGCAGGGTGTTGTGTAGGACTGAAAAGCTATCCTGACTGTAGATCTTTTTCACTTAGCCTAATATGATCACAGGCACGGAATCTGTCTTCTGTGATGGGATGATGAAACTTTGGCTAGAAGATACCTTTATACTCATATTTCTGGCCAGAGTTAGAAGCACTGTTCCCATTTGCTATTCTGTGTGTTATTTCTATCCTTTACGCCCCCACTAAATAAAGTGTAAAAGACTCAACTGCAAGGGCATAGGGTCTCCCAAGGTCTAGTGCCAGGCATGCAGGATAACTCTTGTTGCAAAGTAGTTTTCCTCCTATTAAAAAAAAAAAAAAAAAACAAAAAACAAACAAAACAAACAAACAAAAACAACCAAAGAAAACCCTCATTTTATGGCAGATTGCCCAGAATCTATCTTCCATAAGTCCTACCTCTACCAGAGATACACATTTTGTTACCAGCCCTGTTGTCCTATTGCATCCAGTAGGCATTTCTCTAAAGGGTACTGGGAATCCTTAAGGAATCTGAACATTTCAAACATATTTATCCAAATAGAGTCAAAATTTACACTGCTCCCAAAACAAGTAATCATGCTCATGTTTCCATGTCACTCAGTCTAAAGTTGCCTTCTGGGCAATGTGTCCCTGGTCCTTTGTGTCTCCTAGATGATATGCAGCTGACTGCTTTTCCATCAGACAAGTTATAGCCTGAGAGGAAAAAAAAATCTTCACAGAAGGCTTACCTAAGGTTGGCTTCTCCCTATGAAAAATCTTTGGAGAGGTGAAAAAAGCAACTATCACACCTTCCAAAAATACTCATATTCAGATTCAGGGGTTAACAACACAGAGCAGACACAGTAATATAAACCCAGAGGAGGTTCACAATTCAAAAGTAAATAGCTATGTCAGCAAATCTATGTATGAAGGTAAGATGATCTAATCCCTCACTAAAGACCTATATCAGTTTCCTTCCTTGCCCCACACCAGATGGTACCAGCAGTGCTCTTGAGATCTCTGCCCAGAAAAAAGAGGAGCTGGTCTGCCTTCACTGTGTGAAAAGCACACCTGCAGAGGTTCTATATTTTGTCTCTATATCCTGTTTTATGTGATAAGTACTTCAAGCATAAGGAGATAATAATAAATTTAATTCTCCTGAAAGTGGAGTGGACATTTCAGTATTGGCTTGTTGGCTATTCCAGCTGTGCCATCATGCTCTTCCTGAGTGAATTTAAATGTTAACTAAAGGTACTACTAAAATCATAAGCTGCTTATAGAAGTCTAGACTAGTTGGAGCTGCTGCTACATGTTACCTTAGCAATCAGTCCTTGAGAGAAACAGTTCTCCCTCTGATGGTTTGCAAACAGATTGCTGCACTAGGTGCTAATGCCACAGTACCTGTGAGCCAAAGTAACATAATGACACCCTGTTTCTTGTCTCTGAGTCTGCAATACATCTTACATGATGAAACAAAGTTTCTTAATTTCATCCTGGTATTTCAAAGGATGCTCCTTCTTTGGCTGTCCATGAACTGAAGAGGCAAAGAATGGACCAAAAACTTCCCAAAGTTGCACCGGTGTAGGAATCATTCATGCCCTTCAAATGTGCCATTTGAGTGTCCAACACTAAAGGAGCCTTGGGGGGAAGATAATCTTATACTCCACAGGTGCTGTATAATCAAGTCCAGACAGTGTGACATGATTGTAACTGCCACCACTGTCACTGTTTTTCTCCAAACAGAGTCAATGCTGGAAACAGAGAAGGGAGGTTGCTTCTGAAACTCTCATCTCACTGCAAAGTGTTAAATCCTGCTGATTCCTGCCTCTTGATCGCCGAAGCCTGTTATACTGCACCAAGGAGCATTTCAATGCAACTGTGAGACACACCCTGTGTCACCAGGGATTTCCCAATTAACCTGCTTCAGCAACTCTTACAAAAAACTATCCGCAGTCTATGGATTTTATCCTAATTAGAAGTGTCTTGACTGTTCCTGCAATTAGTGTTATATCTGTTGAACATGAACTGGAGCTTGGATGTTATAACTACAGCAATAAATTTACATCTGTAAACTGTGTATCAGCTGTTGGTGGTAGAGAGGCACCTTTCTTACTGCTTTGGACAAAGTGATTCAGTATGTAACAAGAAGAAAGGCTAGAGGGTGTTCTGTCTGTCATATTTCTAAAGTCTGCTCTTCTCTCTTCTAACATTCAATCAGCACTTCAGTAAGAGGGGCACAGAGACACAGGTAATTCAAGCAGGACTCTCAAAAGGTGTGAGAGCTGCTATAAATGAAGTCCATTTCAGATACTGAAAATGCCACAGATTTGAAGTAGGTTTGTGTGTGTGTTTATTTTCAATTGAAATTCAAAGGCACATGTAAGTTCAGTTCTTTGTGAAATTTTTTAATTTTTTTTTTTGGTTTGTTTGTTTTTGTTTTCTTTGTGTGTGTCCTTCCTTTCCCTCCACCTTCCCACCTCCACCCCCAGGTAATATATATATAATTTTCTGGACAAGGTTTTCCAAAGAAAAGAAGAGCTGATATTTAGGAAACACTCAGCTGATGATCTCCAAGGACCTAGTCTGTTTAAACGTGCCCTTGGTATGAGCACCCTATTCCCCAGAAAAAAAGGGCACCACTTCAGTTTTAAAGGCTGTCTCTTTTGTGAATAAGAGGTGGGGGAGGCTGGTAAGCAATAAAACAGACGTATATGCAGTGTAAGTATACGTACAGTAAGACAAGAGGAGAGATGGGGCAATAGGAATCCCTGTATCTACAATTTCTTCAAGCAACAGGAAGATTTCTTCTTTTGTTTGACCAGAAGAGTAAAATTTGTAACAGCTGCTGTAAGTACAGTAAATGTGTATGAGCAGATAGGCAAGAGCAACAGTGCTAATAAATGCTGCAACAGTATCTTTGGTGAACACAGAGCTCCTTATCCTGTTGATAACCAGTATGCCACACTCTTCACTTCTTAACTATCATCTCATTTTTCTAAAAGCAATGTCTGTTTTTAACCTTCACTAGATGTAATCCTATTGGTTTAATGACATAAGCAGTTGTTCAAATGAATTTTTTTCTATATAAAATAATCTCCATTGCATTAATCAGAACTCTTACAGCTCTCTTAAGAACTGGAACATTATATATTTTAATGGAATTATTACCTTTCCCTGTATAGTGGAAAGAATAGTTGGTTTTTTTTAATTCCTTGGCACTTTGTAGTCTAACAGCAGCCACTCAGTCTACCATCACATATTTCTGAATTCCCTATTCTCAGACCATTAAGTTCAGACCCTCATCTGCTTTCTGCCAATCATCTTAGACCTTGATGTATCTTAAGTGTTGAAAGGAACTGATCATTTAAGAAGGTAAAAAAATGCTCAGAGTTAATTTGCATCTGTTCATATCAATTTGGAGATTTTAACAAAAACTTCTCCATCTCTGTTAGTGCTTCACTACATTCATTCTCATCTATTTTTATACAGTATTTCCAGAAAACTTCACATAGTCCAATAGTTGAGAATTTAAAATACTTATTATTTAATAATTGGTCTTTCTAGAAAGCCTTCTAGTTAACCATCAATAGAGAGAAGTAGGATGGGAACTATGGAAAAACCTGCATACAAAATTCACGGTGTGTTTCTTTCTGATATTTTCGTTATTTAGAATAACATTCTGTATTACTCAAAATCTGTTTATCATTTATTAACCTATCATTCATCCAATGCTTTTCTATCATTTAAACAAGCTAGTTTTAATATTTAACTTTCTTAGCCATTGATTGCAAGAATGTTTTTCAGCCAAATGCATATTAAGTTTTCAAAAGGCAAACTTACTTAATTTTCATGCAGAAATCTCTGTGCAGAAAACAGGTATCTTTCTTTACTGTGGCCTAAAATATTTTTTATTGTTTCTAGAGGCTCACTGATTAAAAGTATCCTAAGGAAGAAACTGAAGCTTAGTTAATTTAATGCTTTTCATTAATTGTTTAAGATATCTGCCAAGACTGTAAAGACTATGAGAATGGACAAATCAGTACTGAAACGTACTTTGTGAAATTTGTATCTTTCTTGGGGGTAGGACAGTGAATTTTGTTGCAGTGCATGATCTTACACAAAATTCTAGTTACTACTGACATCCTGGAAATCATTTAGACAGGTCTCCTTTGATCTGTATTTCTGTTCCCTCTTTGGCCAAATACATAATCTGAGAGCCAGTTTTATTTGAGATTACTTCCAATTTGATTTTTCTTTTTTGAAGTTTCAAGGCATCCTGTGGAAATATGTTATTTCTATGAATACATTTGCCAGTGAGCTTCTTTTCTAAATTATTTCTGGGAAGTGAATAAATGAGGAAAAATGTCAGTAAGACTAAAGCTGTTTTACAACTGAGATGTATGTTTAGCAGAAAATGTTCCAGTATTTTCACAGATACAGTAATTAACTACATTTATTAATAATATTTTCTGTATTTACTGCACTGTTCAGTTAAAGAAACTAAAAGGTATTATATAGATTATTGACCTTATTTCAGATAGTCTGCTGGAGTACCAGGAGCAATCAAGTAAACCAGGGACAGAAATTTGTGACTAATGAGACTGAGTCAGCAGCAAGGTCAGCTCCAAGTCACTGTCCCTTGTTGCACAGTGGGGGATAACAGTCCTCATTATAAGGCATCTCCTGTCAATGTGCTTCCACACAAATTCCTTAAGTGTTTCTATCTATTCACTCTGGTCTGTGGAGGAACACTGCTTTGTTTTCATTTGCCAGCAGACATTCAGAAAGGAACACCTTAATAAATGAAAGCAATAAGTATTTATTAAGTTATCAGTTTGATCAATCAAGAATGAGCAAAGATCCCTGCAATAAGATCTTCTGATGTGATACTTCTGATTGCAGTTCTGACCCAACTTATGTCTGAATAAAGGTAATTATCAATAGTGTAAAAGAGTTCAAATGCATTCAGTTCTTCTGGAAAATCAAATCATGAAGATCATTCTTGTCAAATCAATAATGAGCTGAAATTCTGTGCCATTGTCTACACAATGGGCTTTTATTTTCTTGCAAGATGTCTGTAATTCTCAAAAGCTGCTGCTATTCATTGCTTTTTCTTCCTGATCAAACGTACACACATTTACAGCTTTCTAAGATCAGGTCCTATTATAGAGGACATTTTCCACTTTGATCAACACAAAATAAAATTTATTAAATCACAAAACAGCGTTATTAAAATAATATTAAGGGTTTAAATACAGTCAGCAAAAGCCAAAGATTTAGTGATTTTTTTTTTCTTTCTGCATTATTCTTAACATATGAATGCTTAAAAGTCCTTCAGTCTCTAGGCACACAATCAGTTTATTCCTGTGCTAGACAGTAGATATTATTACTCCTGGGATGTAGTAAAGGACTGAAATTATTTCACAGTATCACGGAAGTGTCAGTTGGACTCTCCTGCTTGAACCTGGGCTATTGCCAGCAGTGCACAGGGGCAGCTCTATCTGTGTCTGGCAGAGTCTTCAAGATGCCCAGGAGAGAGATTTCACAGTCTATCTGTGCAACTTATTTCAGTGAAGTACTACCCACATTGTGACTTTCTCCCTCTCCCCATAATATCCAATCTTAGTTTTCCAAGCTGCAATTTCTTACTGCTGCTATAATTATGTTGTTGGACACTGCTGGAAAAAGTTTGGCACTGAGATCATTTAAATTAAAGAAGCCCCCCAAACCCTCCAAACAAACAAACCAAATACCCATACCAAACAAAAAACTCAAACATAAGCAAAAATAAACCAATCAACCAACCAAAACTAAAATTTCCAAATCTATTTCTCTCCACCTTTTTTTTTTTTTTGGTGTGGGCACTTACACACACCACACCCCATGGAAGCCTCTGTCATTAATATTGCTGTTTGCTTGTTTGTTTGTTTGTTTGTTTCATTGTTTGTTTGATTGATTTTATCCTCAGTGTTAATTATCTCCATTTTCAAATACTTAAATCAAAATAAATAGATACTTTTTCTGGGCGTGTTTAGTATCAGGCTTCAGAAAGACTGTAAACAAAATGTTCCAGTAATCTTGTCATCAGGAAACAGACCCAAGAGTGCTGTTAACTGAAGGCAGCAGGCAAAGGAGATAATGAAAAGCAAGTTCTACCATTGGATGCTCTCTTTTTACTTCTGTCTTGGGATACTGGAGGTGATGGAGTGTCACTGGCTCTCTGCCTTTCATGCCTTGTTTGGGTTGTCTCCCTTCTCTTGGCCTATGAACTACGGATGGGATACAGCCTGGATAACTTAGCTCTTTGCCTTGCACCTAAGTGGCACATCTAGTGCAGCAACTTGTTTCGAGTGAATGGTCATTTTCCTGTTTATCAGTGAAACATGGATTGCTTACATGAGCAGAAAGTATTTCCCTTGGACATCTGTCCCTGTCCTTTGACTAATTTCATGACAAGTAGTGTGGGTCTTTTCATGTCTCAAAAGCAGATTCAAAAGCTTTAGAGGCACTTTAGGTGACAAATATTTCTGCTCTGGCATCACAGAGTGAAAATGGCCTCTAAGAATAAGAGAATTCTTGATGAATTGTAGGACTTCTTAGCGTCTAATTAAGGAGAATATTTATTTGTATATTAAGGAGAATACTTAAATGAACATTTCAGAAAATGCCTGAAATTCCTTTGGGCTTGGAGAAGGATAAAGTGTACTATAAGCCAAGATCTAGGATGACTAGATATTCCTTGTGTTAAAAAGGGAATATTTAGCATCCTTGCATTTATTCTCTTTCCTTTCTGTTAAACACTTCAGAAATCTAATTTAATACATAAGTTGAAGTCATAAAGAACAAAAATAAGCGCTTGCCTATGTTTAGTTATGAAACAGATTACTTCATTTGTGAATAAAAATATAAACCACACAGAGGCAAGTTATAAATTCCTCAAGAATTTTATAATTTAAAGGAAATTAACTGTAGGAGATAAGACCTAGGCAAATGTCTTAGCTGGAATACAATACCTATAACACAACCCTGAAATCTTCACAGACCATAACAGAAAACACAAAGTGTGAAAGAAAACCTTTGGGACTTGCAAAACAATACATTAAAATATTCTAAAGTTATAAATAGTGCCATAGCTTACCTTTATTGGCCTGAAAGGGGGCTCCAGAGATTGTAACAGAAGACAAATCAACATAGTTGCCCTCTCTATTAAGCTGTTCTATTGGAAAGCACAATAGTCCTTCATTAAAAAAATTATGATAGTTCTATGTACACAGGAAGGGAAAGAAAAGGTGTAGCAAATTGAATGCATGAGTTTCTAAACAAAGTATAGGTCAGGTGGAAAACTGATTGTTGAACTTCCCATTCTTTTTTAGTTTATAAAGACTTTTATCAAATACAGGTGTAAATCTGGAGGATTACCTAGATGATGTGTGAGAGAACATTAAAATGGACCTCCAAGGAGGACAGCACTGAAGAGCAGCATGGACCAGACCAGTCAGATACATGAGAGACTTGTTGGAGTTTAAAAGTTATGTGTTTTACTGCATGGGCTTTAGTTCAAAAGGTTTTATTGTCATCCCCCCCAAATGCAGTGTAGTCCCTCAAAGGCTTAGTCCCCAATGAGTCATCACACCACTTAGGCATGGGGACTGTCTCCTGGGTTGGGGCTGTGCCATCTGGGGGGCATCCCCACCCCACACTACCAACGTGGCTGCCACTGCAGCTGCTGTGTGGCAGCAGCCGGTACCTGCTGCGGGTAACCCCAGTGGGTCTGGACAGGGGAGGACCCATTTTTGGGATGGCCTCTGCCTTGAATTGGCAATGCAGCCACTGGCGCCGTGCTTGCTACTCCTATGCCTTCTTGCCTCTGTCCTAACCCCATTGGTTATCTCACCCATCTATCTCCAATCCCTTGGTTCCTTTTGGGTTTGATCCTTCCGTTTCCCCTATTGGCTAGCTGAGTACTCAAGTCACTCCTTTCCCCCCGAGCCCTTACCCAATCCTGTCCAAGTTCCAGCACCTTCCCCTCAGAATCCTATAAAAGCCTCATGATTGCTCAATAAAGCATTTTTGCCTTGAGTCTCTCTGAGTGAACAGACTTCTCTTTTGCTCCCTGGTTTGCAAGGACCTGCAGGAACCGCCTCCTATCCCTCAATGCTGTATAATGATGGAAGAGGTTATGCTCTGGTGGAAAAAACAAACTCCCAGCTCCTGGTGCAAATCTTCAAGACTTCTTTCTTGAGATTCCCCAGAAACTGCAGAATGGAGGTTCCCCCTTGGTAATTGTGTAACCAGGAAATGGTGCAAAGTGTGATCAAAACTGCACAGAGAGGACTTCTAATGAAAGCTGGATAACTTGTGATGTGAAATTTTACAAAATTTTAGTATTCTGAATTGACTTATGTAACATGTCATAATTTTCTTTTGCTTTTCTTTTCTAATTGCCTTTCAGATTGGTTTTGGTGGTTCATTTTATTATATATGTATGCATGAAAAAGTGAGATGGAAAGATTTTGCACATAAATTTCATGATATGAAGCTCTGCACGGATGCTGTGCTATTTATGTATAACTTTGCATGAGCAGCACATAACATTTTATGTTCAGCTCTTGTTGCACAGGAAATTGTATGCACCTCCTAGCACATAAACGTTTGTCTATTACAGCTTCTGGCATTTAAAACTTTTACTGCCCAGAGGTTTCATCCCTCCTCTTCCACATAGAAAAAATACTTGGTAATTGCCTGTAACAAAATTCTGAGAGCCATTTTTCATTTTGGGGATAATTCAGAAGTCCAGTGAGTTTAGTAGCAGTCTCTTTTTCAGGGTGTTTGTATTGTTATCCTTGAGGTGTTCAAAATGGTAGACTGAAAATTTAATTTCTAAGCAAGCATTTCTGATTACTCCCAACTTGTCTGATTGTGAATTTAGGAGACAAACTTGCTGAAGGCAGGTTTGGTAGACTATGTATTAAAATTATAGGTAAAGCCTTCATACCAACTGTTTGGGGATTTTTTATTATTGTTTTTTCATTGCATCCTGCTCCCTGTTACCAGTGTCTGTCTCTGAAGGACTCTGCTTCTTCTGCCTCTCCTAATGGAGTCCTCTGCCCCTGACCAGGGATAGGCTGCCTCTGCCTGTTCGTGGACTCAATCCTCCATGCTCTCTGCCTCATTTGTAGGACAAGTTGATGTTTCTGTCATTTTAACCACTTTGGAGGGATTTTGAAGAATACTGAGATGCTGAAGCTTCACATTCTACCTTAACACAGCTGTTTGCAGAGGTGCCACTTTTCAAGTTTGGCCACAGCAGCTCCCCTTGCTAAAGAATCAGGCTCTGAAGTTTAGCATTGCTTCATATTTTACAGGTTTCTGTTCATTTATATTGAAACCCTGGAAGTTTCTCTGACATCACTGTGTGTATCAATCAGTAACATTCTTACCACAATACACATTGCCTTTTCACTCCAATACAATGAAGATCTAGCACCTTCAATATGTTGCTGGAGACAATGTAATTGTTCAGCAGTTGTGCAGGCTGGTTAAAACACAAGCACATCAGAAAGACGGAAGTGTAATTATAAAACATGTCATGTTGTTAGTTTAGAAAAAACCAACTAAACTCTAACAATGTAAACTGACTTTCCTTGTACTGAATTACACTATTTATTTTGTTCCTTTCAATTACTGCACAAAGCTTTGGCTAGACATAGAGTTTAATATATTTATGCTGATTTTTCAGAATCTTTTCCACAACCTAATTTCTTCGGTGAATTGCTCACTTTCTTAGAGGTAGCAATAAGCATAGATTAAAATGCAGTGAGGGCTATAAACCTGCAGAGCCAAAATAGTTTGTGGGAAAGCTTACAGGCAGAAAATGCATGGCATGTGTGATAAAGTCCTGCAAAGCTGTTTTGATGAGCTGGAGAAGGAAAGTTACAATGGTCTTGGTCTCTAATTTGTTTCCACAGTCTGTTCCAGATTTCTGGTGTAAAATGGGACCTTGTTAGTTTCGTTATTTACAGTCACATTTTCTATTATGGGTACTTTAGGTCTGGTAGTATTTAGTACAACCAGAGTATAAAAAGCTGCTGTCTGGCAGGACGATTTGGAATATCTTCCTTCAGTGAGTAGAGAGAAGCAGATCTGCAGCCTTCACAGTGTCTGAGGAGGCTTTAAAAGGGTGTTTGTTGCTATTCACTGACTTTATAAGCCTCCTGCATACTCAGAAGAGTGACTGAAAATCAATAGGAAATGGAATTATGAGAAGAGCAGAAAAAAAGGGAGAAAGAGGAAAGAGAAGGGGAAGACAAGAAAGCCTGCTAAGCAGAGAGAATGCTGGATTTTAGACTGACAGGGCTTGAGCTGCTTCCCAGATGAGCTCAAACTCATGGGTTGCTCCCCAGACTGATATTCAGCTGTCTAGCCATTAAGGATCAAGCACTCCAGGGAATTGCTACTGTCAGATGTAGCCTAGATGACTCAAGTGAATTGGCCTTCATCACTATGATTGGATCCAGGTGGATCCATCCACAGTCCTGTGGTTGCTTACTGTTGATGAGCTTTGCAGCTTAGATACTGGTGCCTGCTTGGAAAGGACCTGTATTTCAGCAGTCCTGTATTGTGGGGCTAATTCAGACCCTTGAAAGTCCTGCTTTATTGGGATCTTTACCTACCTGAGCCACTGTCTGAGCTCAGGACTTTAACTTACATCATGTTACTGTACTGCCTGCTCATGTTCCTCCTAGCCTCTGCAGAGCTCAGTACAAAGCTTTAGTTTTATTTTGTTGTGTAGAAGGTATAATAGTTTTATGACTGTACTCTCTTTTGCAATTAGTCTGTAAATTGCTAGCTAGTGTGACCATGTGAAAATTGGAGCTCAGATTTCTGGTGTTTTTTTTTTTTTTAATTTGGAAAACTTGTTTTATTTCCAACATTTTGGCAAGGGATGCATTTTTTTAACAGTAAAAAGGAATATATAAAATATCTTTGATTTATTATTTAGCAAAGCCAGTGTCATATCTTTATTTTTTCTGCAACCTCAGCAAAGTTTTAGAAATGAGGTGTTAATTCCCATGATAAGTGATTTTTCATTTTTTACCTATCCTGAATCTTGTTGATATGATTCACAGATTCACAGACTATTCTGAGTTGGAAGGGACCCACAAGGATCATCGAGTTCAACTCTTAAGTCAATAAATGTCCTTCAACCAACTGCTGACATAAATGCTGTGAACGTGGCTTAATAAAGTGTACTAACATGTAATTTTGGGTTCAAAAATTGACATATATATCCTATCAAGATTTAAATACATAATGATTTAGGCAAGTACCATACATCACAAGATCAATTTTCTCCCAAACTTTTTTTAGAAAGGTAATTAAATTAGTCAATCAATATGGATATAAAAATATCAGTATTATATATCTGCTGTATCACAGATATACTGGTGTATGGAACAGTGGCTGAATGACAGTTACTCCAGAGAATTGGGTTGTTACTGAATTTTAAATGACTAAACAGATGAACTGGAAAGTTTTAGTCTATATAACTGAAAGATAACATTTGAAATATTTTTTCAATGAACAGAAGGTAGAAAAATGCAAGGTGTCATGAAATGTATCAATATTCTGCAGGAAATCAAGGAAGTTTCCTCATCTGCTATCAATATACTTCCTTAATTTCAAGTGTAGTTTAAATTGCCTGGTCTATTAGCTCCCATTACTAATGTATCCATACAGTATCTACCATAGTAAAGGATATATTCCCTGAATCTCTTGTGCTTTAGATCAAACATGAACTGAGTATAGTTTGTTGCACATAGAAATTTGTGTTACTGTTTATTATTTGAAGTGACGGCTTCTGCAGCTTTGCTTGAGCAGATAAATATAAAAGTCTAGAGAAAACATCTCTGCCATCAACAAAGTTAAAGTAAGGACATGTAAATAGTATAACTAGTGCTGATAAACAAAAAAGAATGAAGAGTTTGTCCTGTATAAGCCATAACCTTAATAGTAACAGGCAGCCACAACATTAATTCAGTGACTAATGCAATGACATTTCTATTTTTTCCATATGTCCTCTTGCCACCGAATGCACAATGTAGATGTGGAGCTGCTATGCATACTAAGCTTTTTCATTCTCAAAATGTCACAGTTACATATGAACTTTCTACTTTCCTGTCTGGTAAGTAGTCTGCTCAATTTATGTGTCCTACGGTTCCAAGAAAATAAATTTGAACAGAAAAGGCAGATACAATTTGTCTCTTCCAGACATGCATTCTGTTTATACTTTTATATCTATGCTACAAAAGATTTTAGTTGGTTTTTAAAAAATGTGGAATTTTGCATTTTTCTTATGGTGGTGCTCTGATGTTTTAAGAACATGTATCCACTACCCTGGAAACATGGGTTCCATCCCCTGCAAACCTTTATAATACTTGGGGAAATCTTTCTGAGCCTCATTTCACTCTTATACAAAACACAGTGTACTCTTATACAAAACACAGTGCATCAAATCTGGCACTATGACATCCTAAAACAATAAGTGCTCCCCAAAATCCATATGAGAGCAAGAAATGCATCATCCCTCTTCAGTAGTGTTCAGTGTCAATTCTCATGAGCTAAATATCACTTGGATGGCCACTGGGCATACACATTTTCTGAACATCATTATAAAATGGTTTTTAAGGAAAATAAACAATAGTTTCACAGAAATTAACGGAGATAAAACTCTTTATACATTATCTGAAGCTTTGAGAAGAAACCAAATAATAATTTTCAATTTCAAAATGGTAATTTTTTGGAAGAGAAAGTACTTTGTGGTCAATACTTAATTTTGTGATGGATATAGGAATATTTATAAAAGTATTAGAAGGTATTGTTCAGGATAGCACAGAATGGACTATGGGACTAGAGAACAATCCCTGTTACTCTTATGTAATTGTTAGTGCAAAATCCCAACTACATCTAGATATACTTAGGTTCTACTTAGAGGAGTGTAGTGTGATCACTTATGAACATATGATTTACTTTTATCTGCATTGTAGAACAATTATTTCTCTCTCTTTTTTTTTGTTTGTTTGGGTTTGGTTTTGGTTGGTTTTTTTGTTTTGTTTTGTTTTGTTTTTTGTTTGTTTTTGGTTTTGTTTTGTTTGTTTGTTTTTTGTGGTTTTGTTTGTTTGTTTGTTTGTTTTTGTTAGGACTTGAGCTATCTCTCCGTAGGACAAAAAGCATGGACATTATTTATAAGATCTATAATTCCAGGGAATTTATTTCGGATATTTTGAACATACAGAATATATAGATGGTAATTCCACATTATCGTTTATATTTTACTCTCGATTAAGCTGTATCTCAGTCATATGGATCTGAGACACTCTGGACCAGTTGGTCCAGGTGCCAAGGACCTCTTAACTGGGTCTGATAAATTTGCTTGTACAGCCAGTGTGACCTAAAGTAGATAGAGAAAACATGGCTTGTGACCCTGGTGGGAGCCACCAACCATCCTCTAGAGCTCACAGGATCTGGCAGGATCCTATAGATAGGAGGAGGCCTCCTATCTATAGTGAACTATACTCACTGGTATAACTAGCTGTTGCCTGCCCATATTAACAGTTTAGTATAATTCAGCGTGCATTTTATGAGCTTTCTGCACCTGTCCAAGTGCTTACATGTACTTCTGCAGAACAAGACATCAAGATAAGTTAGAAAGTTTTGAGGGTCTGCTTTGAGAGAAGAGCTGGCATAGCTTCATGGTGTATTAGAAACCTCACACACAGAGCCCAGTTCTTGAACAAAGGCTATTTTTTTTCCACTGTGTTATATTTATACTAACTAGAATGTTAGTAATCTCCATAGCCAGAAATATTGGACAGGTACATTGGCATTAAGGCAGACTGTTAGAGCAAAATTGAAATCTCTTCCAGGTTACAGAAGCAGTCATGGAAAAAAACCCCACCTGTTTAATTAAATAATGAAGGTGTATTGACCTCTTTCCTGGTCCATACTAGACTCCAAACATAGAAATGAAAAATCTGAGTTCTGAGAGCCAAGGACTCACTGGAAATCCCAGTTTGCATATTGTTTCTTGATTTCAACTCATTGCATTATTCATAGTGCTTGTCTTTAAGTAATTTTAAGCAACACCCATATTCACAATTTCTCTTAGTTGTTTCAAATATAGTCGATATAATACTTACTCCTTCTTCTTTATCAGCACTTAAATGTTTAAGAAAATAAGCTCAACTAACTCTTTCTTACTACCTCCTGGGTGGCTTAATATCAATTTTATAACATGACTATAAGACTTGTCCAACAAAAAGAAATTTTAATCCACATACATTTTAGAAATCTATATGGTAACTATAGTTCTTAAATACAGCAGTGAAAGAGAGCACAGTTATGATCTGGGTTCGGTTTTGACAAAAGGTCACAGGCCTGTAAATGTAATAATTAGACTCTTAAGGCAGTGTGATGGATATAGAAAATTTAGTATGTTCTATATATATAAGAACTTCTTTTTTCTTTTTCTATTTTCTATTTTTTTTTCTTTAGCCAGAGCTAACAGCAAGGTTGTTTTAATGCCAATATGTCCCTTAGTGGGAGGTTATGCAATAGTCCTGGAACAGCCTTCAGTCTCTACTACGAACCATTCAAGTACAAAAAAAAAAAAAAAAAAAAAAAAAAAAGAAAACACAACCCAAAACCCTCCAGGTCTGACAGAAAAGGAAACACTTACCTTCTAGCTTTAAAAAATGATGGGAACATGCAACAGATGAAATAAGAAGAATATTCATTATACCAAGGGCAGTTAGTGCTTTTGTTTAATTCTTCTCAGACCTCAGTCATTATCAGCTACAACTTTTCTATATATGACATTCAAGCAATGCAGCATGAATTAGTTAAAGATGTGAATTTAAACTTCATTGGTTAAACTATATTGAATCCATGTGTTTGATTTAATCAAATTTAGTAAAAGGAATTAACTTAATTCCCTAAATTAAAGCCACTTCACACACTATTTATTTTAAGTTCAGTGTGTTACTGTATTTTCCTCAAAGACAGAATACAGTCACCCTTACTGAATGAAAAAATGCATTTATAACACCCTGGGCTGGTCTTTCAAGTAACTGGTTTTAGTTCAACAAGGAAAGGATCATCCTAACAATGTCATTCTGAAGTTTCTCTGCTTCTGTTGTGGCTAATACTTTACATGTGTAGAATAAAGAAAATCTGTTTTTAAGTTTTTATAACATTTTCATATTATATCTTTAATTTTCCTTTCAATTCCAGTAAATACATCAACTTACCATATGTCCATAGAACCTCATGGGGTTTTTGAATGTATCTTCCATGTTTCATTTTTAGCTATATGGTTCAAGACATTCATTCTCAGGCATCAGGAAGATGATTTTACTGGGGACCAAATGTGTGGATTTCCACTTTTCATTCATGATGCTACTCAGGTCTTTTGTAAATAAATCTTAGAGTAGCACAGGAATACCCTGATGTTCTGGTCAGCTCAGCAAAAGCTGAGTGCTTCACAGAGCTGCTCATCCTTTTCCACAGCTCAGACCTGCTTTAACATTGCAAACACAATTCACAGTTGAGCTCAGATGTGGTAAAATCAGACATACTGAAACTACATGAGGTGAATTCACTCAATTACTTCAATTCACTTGAATATGTTTTGACTTTCACTAGTCATTGGCTGAATTAACTAATGCACTATAGTAAGAAACAATTCCTTGCACCTTGAGCCTGCTACAGATGAATGACTCTATGTGTCTTCTTAGAGCCCCCTGTCTAGCCATTTCACTGAAAAAAGGAGAGTCGCACAGCCTTTCCCCTTATTATTAAAATGCCTTCAGAGCATTTCAGCTTGTTCTTAAATTTCAGTAGCATCATTTACTATCGATGTTAGGGGGTTTTAACATAATCAAATTCATTTTAAAGATGAGTCTCTTATTTGGATTTGGGAATGACCTTTTAACACATTTGCAGCATATTTAAAATAAATGAACATGAAAAGCCATTGTCAAAAAAATGGTGAAACATCATTAAACATACATTCTTTGTTAGAGACATTGCAGTATTGCTAAGTCACTCTCTGAAAGTGCTGCTTCTCTGACACTTTCTGGGAAGAATTGATAGGAAGTTGTAAGCAACGCAGTTGTCCTGTAAATCAACGATGATATATTTCTTACAATATCTATGTAAGCCTGAGGGGAAAAAAGTCTTTCCTTGTCTCCTACATTAATGTTTTCAGCAGTGTTATTGTGCTTGTAGCACTGGTTACAACACTGTATCAGTACTCACAGGAAGAGCATTGTATTTTGGGCTTTTGGCAAGGGTGTTTTGAATGAGGTTCATATAAATATTAAAAAAAAAAATGGACCAACTGTAATTTGCAGACAAAATTGCTGGTAAAAAAATGAATGAAGCAAGAAAGCGCCTAAATTATCTAGAAAAATAAATGCAGTGATCACCTAACAAAACCTTAAATTTGTTCAGCTTGATTCTGCTCTCTCTAACCATGATGCTAGACTGCCTGAAAAAAGCTGTATCTTACTCTGAATTTAATACCACAGAATACAAAGGCAATGAGATCACATATCTTGTTTTTTCTGCTTCATTATAATCTATAAGTATACCACCAATTAGATTACTTCTAAGAGTATTTTAAGAAACAAAGATTTGTGTCTATTCTTCCTGATTGATGTGTTGCATTTTGTGTTCTGTAACTTGTTTGTTTGTTTGTTGGGCTTAGGGTTTTTTTGTTTGGTTTGGTTTGGTTTGGGGTTTCATTTATTTATTTTTTCCCCCTGACATCGCATTTCTTTTAGGAAGCAGAAAACACACAATAATAAAATTGGATTTTTAGGGACATGTTCTGGGATCATGATGCAGGATGACACTGTATGAAAATAAGTATAAGCTGTTAGACTATCCAATGGCACAAGGGTGGTTTCTGGGCTTTCATGTATCACAGCACTAGGTCTCTTAAGTTGTCTTCATTGCTTAAAATAGCTTGTCAGGAAACAGAAAACTCAGATAGCCATAGGTTACTCAGATGAGACCTTTAGATGATTCTGGCTTTAAGCATGTGAGGTGAATATGATCAGTTATTTTGTAGGCAGCTGTTTCTGTCCCTGTGCCTTCAAGCTCTACCCAGTTGGCTGAGATGTGAACAGAAACCCCAAGGGGTGCAATTTTTGAAATGGATCCAAAGCAGCTTGGCTCATGCTGTGCTTCATGTAAGTTTTATTTTTTATCATGATGACATAAGTTAAAAATAGCCAGGATGTTTGTACTGTTCATGAAATAGCAAATGCTCTGAGTTTCTTGCTATCAATATTAGACAAACCAAATTAGTCTGACAGCTGTGTTCCTACTGCAATTCTTGTGTGAACTGGTACTGCTGGGGAAGAAAGTGATAGTGATACAGGAAAAAACCCTTGCATCTTGCTAGACAATGCCACAAAAAAGGATGAGCTGACAAATTGATACACAGTAGTCTTCAGAAAGTGGTCACTTTATGGATTAGACTGAATAGTGAATACAGAAAATTGGAAGCAACTGTGAGATTTTATTTTTCAAACAGAGGTAGTATTTACTTCAAGACTGAAATAGTGGTTTTAAAATGCTTTAACTTCTTCAGAGTAACAAAGTTGCTAAAAAGAACGAGTGCCATAACGTTATTTTTCCTTTGCTGGCCTCCTGCAATATCACTATAATCAAGTATATG
>JAOXXN010000265.1:15351478-15369616 GCA_026770055.1 Myrmophylax atrothorax | reverse complement strand
GGTTGAAAGATGCTAAAACCTTACTTTCTTCACTCTATCATGTGGTGAGAGTAAACAAGAAACTAATCTGAGACACTAAGCAACCTCAAGTGTATGAGCAGATAATAAAAGTCTGGCAGAAATTTTGAAAAATCTAACACTTCTCTGAGTTTAGTTGGAATTATTCCATTTCCTTGACTTTATTTTCCAGCTGTAAGAAAACTAAGGAAGTTCTAAGCTTCACTCACAAAGTGCTAACAGAAATTTAAGAGACTAAGGTTTTGTTATAGGTCTGTGATATTTCTTTGTTCTCTTCACAAAATAGGAGGAACAATGTGGCTCAGTCCTATTTATTTTACACCTTAGATCCCTTAAAATTTTGCAAAAAAACCAAGCATGTTGACAGTGCATTCTTTTTGTGAAGTATTTTCACTCATTAATAGTTCTGATACACTTATAGGAAACTAACCATAAAAGGAATAACTACCGTAAGATTTGAAAGATTTTGGATGCCAGAGTAATACCAGTTCATAGGACACAAAAATAAAAATAAAGCAGGGCAGGTTCTTAATTGGGAAGTTTGAATCTTAGCAAAGTTTATTGATTTCTCAGTCAGGTGTATTCCTTTCTTTGTTACTTTTTGTCCTCTTTGTCCTCTTCCTGCAGAAATACTGGACCAAACATGGAAGGGTTAAAAGTTATGTTTTATCTGACAATTCTGCATCTACCTGGAGCCTGTTCTCCCTTCCATATGAAATGAGGTATTACTGTCCTTACATGACAGGGAAAACTCTGGTCTTCTATGGATTATGTAAAGAGCATCTCTAAAGGAGGCATCTCTAAAGGAGGCAGGCCCTTCCAGAAGAACGGATTGAAATCCTACAGATCCTGGAATACCCTCATTCTGCTGCTTAGAGTGAACTGAAAAGAGACTGAATCAGAAACATGGATCTGATTCCTCCAAATTCTTCCTTTTAATATTTTTTTACCTACTTTGTCTTTTAATAAAGGATCATGCACACGCAGAAAGATTTGTCATTAACTACAGCCTCTGAATATGGCAATTCCTTAATTCAATAGTGCCTATTTATTGTGTGTACTAGTTGTGGATATATTTTTTCTTATAATTTAAATGTACTTGTTGAATTCCCTGAGCCTTCATCAGCCAAGGGATGATCAGGTTTGTCTTTGACACTTTTGAACAAAGGAGTCTCTAAAGAAAAGAGATCAGCAGGCTTAGGTTGTGACCAGACAAAAGAGAAAACAAATTGCAAAGCTGCCTCAATTACCACAACGGCATTTGGAAACTGTCAAGAAATTTTAATTCTAATCAGAGAAGTAAAAAGAAATATTTAGGATAATGAAGAAAAAGTCAGGATGAGGGGGGAATCGGCTGGGAGGATTTTAGAATAAAGAGACAAATTACAGTAACAAAAAAGGTGCTCTTTAATTGGTGAGCAGAAAGGCAGTTTAAGGAAGCAGTAGAAACATGAAAAAGAGTGGAATAAAACTATACTCAATCAGAATATTTGATTTTTTTCCCAGGAAATGGCAACATCTAGAGGGTTTTTTCCAGTGAGACTTTCATACAAAAATATGTTTTTCCTGCAGAAACATTCAACATTCCAGCCAACAGCCTATCCCTTGTCCCAGAAAAAGATACCACAACCTGGAAACCTTGAGCATAATGAAGATTATTTTTTTTTTAATTTTAGTACATGGTAAATCATTTGATTCAATTATTCAAAGCTTTACACTGTGCATGACAGAGCAGATAATCCTCAAAATACCAGTGTTGGGGTTTTTTTCCCCTTGGTCTCTATACACAGCATCAGTTTTCCAGCTCTAAACTGCTTCTTATCATCATAGGAACAGTAAATAGACTTCAGGAGTATAGGTGGTTTAGGGGGTTGGGTTGGTTTTGGTTTCGGTTTTTTACTTGTTTGGGGTTTGTGGGGTTTTGTTTGTTGCTTTTTTTTTTCAATTTAAAATTAAATCTTTCAGAAATCCACGAAGGCTTATAAATGTTCCTTGCTGTGCTTCCTCTGTATCTTTTTGCTGTTAAAATGACCAAGGTCTGGGACTGAATGAAACTCCTAACTGAGGCTAGTGAATCTTGTGCTGATGACTTCCCACTGCTGTCCAAGGACTCCTCACTGGAGGTGCAGTACTCAAAGTGTCAGATAAGCTGACTGTATGACTGGTTTATAACACCTGGGCAGATCCTCTGCCATTTAAACCATGGAACCTGAATATTTTAAGTAGAGTCTGACTACAGTGCTGTAAATTAAACATAATCATCACTATGACTATTCAAGGTGAATTGCCTCAGTTGGCAGAGCACACAGCTCTGGCAGTGGTAAGTTCTGTGAAGGAGAGCTAAATGGAGATGGCAGGGGGTTCCTGGAGGCAGGGAAACAGGAGGGAGAGCAAAGAGCCCCACCAGGGGCCATCAACACTCCTGAGAAAGGCTAGCATGGCTTGGGCATTGCCAGGAGCAACCATGGAAAACTGAGACAGTCGTAAGGAGTGCTGAAATTGAAGCATGCAAACAGGCATCAAGAGGGTGACAGTGGTTGTGCAGAAGGTCATATGAGAAGGGCTGCGTACCCTTCTTGTAGGCCCACAGCCCAGGGAAGTGCTCTAATGCTCTTCCACAGTGCTGGACACTCACCTCAGAGTCCGAACCATTGTTTCTACAGAGGAAGTCCATGAGATGCCTGATGTTTCGACTCAGATGGAACTGATAAGGAAGGAGACTTCAGTACAGATGGTACTGAGATATTACATAGTTGGAGAAGTAGTTTCAGAACATGCTCTTATGGTGGACACCACAGAGAATGAGGCACCCAGGACCCTGGTGACCAACAAAAGCAGAGCTCTGCTTCAGTGTCCATCCTCCAGAATTACAAGCAAAACCAGAGATGAAGCTTCAACAGCTGCAGACACCAATGGACAAGATCTGCAAGGACAAAACATACCAGCAGCACAGAGTGGACACCATAAAAAGAAATGATGAGTACTTGCAGTGAGGGGCTCTGTCCTGGACAAAAAACACCCCAGTTCATTCCATTTAAAGGTAAGGGAAGTGAGAAGAGTTGGCCTGTGAGCTCCTGAGTCTGCTCAAAACCAAAAGAGAAGTGTACCAGAGCTGGAAAAGACACAAAGACCTATTGAGAACTTTTCCAGGGTGTGCAGAGATCCAGTTAGAAAAACAAAAGCTGAGCTGGTATTGAAATTGGCCAGAGATGTTAAAAGTCACAAGAAAGGGTTCTTCTAGTAGTTAAACAACAAGAAGAAGGAAAATATTGGTCCACTGTTATACAGCACATGTTAATTAGTCACCAACGATGCTGAAAAGACAGGTTCTCAACACTTTCTTCACCTCTGTTTTTTACCAGCTCTGTTGGGCCACAGACCTTGGAAATAAAAATACATGTTGATGCAAACATGCACCCACCATCACTTAAGGAAGAGTTGATATGTGAACTGTTACAAGAGCTGGACCCCTAGAAACCAATGGGGCTGACTATATCTACCCACAGGTGTTGAGGTGGCTGACATAATTTTGAGTACACTCTTCATAACATTTGAGAAGTCATGAGGATCAGGGGGTATCCCAGAAGACTGGAAGAAGGCTAATGTCACCTTAATCTACAAGAAGAGCTTAAAGGAGGATCCAGGAAATTATAGGCACATCAGTCTTACTTCAGTCCCCAAGAAGGTTATGAAATTAATCCTCCTGGATCATATCACAGGTCAGATGAAGCATGTAACTGGGAAAAGCCAGCATGAAAGCACTAAAGGGAAATCATGCTGGAAAAACCTGATCTCTTTCTATGACAAAGTAACCAGTTCAGTTGATGAGGGGTGAGTGGTGGAGATTACCTACCAGTACTTCTCCAAGGCTCTTTGCCACAGCCTTCTCCTGGAGTAACTGGACAAATGGTCCATGTAGTAGGTGGGAAACTGCCTGGCATACCCAGAGGATGGTGGTAAACAGCTCTTTTTCAGACTGGCCACCTGTCCCAAGGCAGATCTTCAGAAATGGATATTGGACCCAATGTTGTCTAATGTCTTCATAAGTGATCTGGAAGATAGGATTAAGTGTACCCTGGTGAAGTTCGCAAAAGATACGAAACTCAGTGGGGAAGCAGGTCCTTTAGAAAGAAAAGCCATCCTACAGAAAGATTAGATGGGCTGGAAATTTGGGCTACCTCAACTTTATGAAGTTCAACAAGGATAAGCATAAGGTCTTGCAACTGGGAAAACATAATGCAGAAGTGCAGCACAGACTGGGATCTACCCAGCTGGGGAGCAGCTCTGTAGAAAGGGACCTGTGGAGTTTGGTGGACAACAAGCTCCATATAAGTTACCAGTGTGCTTATGCAACTTACAGGATGTTGAGCTGCATCAACAAGGGCATAACCACTAGAGATAAAGAAGTCATTATCCCACTTCATTCAATGCTTTTCAGGCCAGCCCTGGAATGCTGTGCACAGTTTTGGTCCCCAGTATTTAAAAAAAAAAAAATTCAGAGAATGACAACAAAAATAATCCAAGGACTGGGAAGTTTCACGATATGAGGAAAAAGGCTGAGAGAACTGGGTTTGCTCAGCCTTGAGAAAAGAAGGCTTAGGGGACAACATATCACCATATTTCAGTATGTAAAGGGCAGCCACAAAGAAGATGGAAACTCCTCTTTTTACAAGGAGACATATGGAAAACCTGAGAGGTAATGTGTGCAAGTTACTCCTGGCAAGATTCTAATTAGGCACAATAAGAAAATTTGCACAATTAGAACAGTCAGACTAGAATAATCTCCCCATGGTAGTGGTGGTTTTCCCAGCACTGGACACTAAAGATTGAGCTTAACAGGGTACTGGACCATCTTGTCCAGACTGTGCTTTTGCCAAGAAAGGTTAGACCAGATGACACTTGAAGTGCCCTTCCAACCTCTGACTCCATGAATTCAAGATGCCAGATTCAGCTCTGCCATGAATCTGATCTTGTTCTCTGTTTCTCTGAAGTGCTTTCATTCTGAGTGCAGGCTACAGCCATCTATCTGCACTCCTAAATTCTTCTGTACTTTCAGGCCCCTCATGCATGCTGAAAAGGCTAACTCACCTAGTTTTCATGTCTGCACTTGTCAAGATGCAGTCCCTGGACTCCACATTGAGAATCTGCCTTGTTCACCATAGGGCATCACTGATGTTCAGCATCTGCTCTCTCAGTGGCAATGACAAGGTTATTTTGTGACCAGACTCCTCTTGTTCAATTTATTCAAATCAATAGTATTTCAGAGAGGGCAGAAAATGAGAACAGTTCCTGGAAGTTTCTGTATCACAAGTCCTGGCTCTTATGTGAGGTTTTGATCTCTCTGTTCCTTTCTGGAATGACAATGCAGAGGGTGCAAGCACTCAAGCAGATTTCTGAAGATGACAGAAGTACATGGTGGACGAGCCCTGTGTGACACACAGCTGGTTCTGCTATTCACAGGCAAGGAATAACTGGCTGGGGAGATGGCAATCAATTGCAGTCTTGTCTGCAGTGACCTTGAAGCATGGAGCTCAGAATGGTAAGAGAGTTACAAAAGAGGAGAGCAAGAATACTGATCCTGGACTTCAGGCAAGAATCCTTAAGTGTGTTCAGGAAACATCTTGGTGGGATCCTGTGGGAGCACACTGCCTCAATGTAAAAATTGGGAGGTGGAAGTGGGACTGGCTGGAGAAGAATGTTTTAGAATCGTTACCTAGGTATTTAGGGGTAGTGTTAGGAAAGCTAAAACACACTGAGATGTGGTATTTACAAGGAACATAAATAGTGACAAAAAAGTATGGTTATACTAGGAGCAAAACACTGAAAACGAAAATGTGAGAACATTGCTGAATGGGGCAGGTGATTTATAGCAACGGATGCAAACTAGACTGAGTTACTTTTGTTCCTTTTACACTTTTTTCTCATTTTGCATCAATAGGATCTCCGAGGTTTCCATGATTAACAAAAAATTGAAGAAGGGGAAGAACTATTAGCAGTGGATGAGGATCAAGACTGGTGTTACTTAAAAAACCCCTCCATCTATACCTATCCATAGGTCAGGCTGCATCCCAGGATGCTAAGAGAACTGAACAATATTCTTGCACAGCTGCTTTGTGTTGTCTTTCACTGGTAAAAGAGAGACTGGTAGAGATTCCTGATGACAGAAGAAAAGCACTCATCTTCAGAAAGGATCAAAAAAGAAAATCTGGTGAACTACAGGCCATTGAACCTCACTTTGTCCTGGGGAAAATCATAAAGAAAGTCTTCATGGAGTACATCTCTAGGTTTTAGAAGGAGAAAAAGAAGGTGGCTGAGTTGTTAAGGGTAAATTGTGCCTGACTAGCCTCATTGCCCCTGTGATAAAATGACTGAGTTTACACATGAAGAGAGAATGAAGGATGTCATTTATATCAATTTCAGCAAGACATTCAACATTGTCTTCTCCCATGTTCTTGCACATGATTTAGAACCCTAAAGGCTGTCTGAGTGAGAAACAAATGGGTAAAACTCTAGTGGAATGATCATGCTCAAAAATTTAATGGGTTGTGGTCATATTGGAGACTGATAATGAACAGTGCCCAAGAGGTCTAACCTGGGAGCTGTTGTGTTTAATGTCTTTAATAATAGTCTGGAAAAGGCAGTGCTCTCATCAACTTTGGAGATGTTACCAAAATGAGGAGACTAGTCAATGTGCTGAACAGCAGGGCTGGCATGTAGTAGAAATGGTCTGACAGGAACTTTATGAATTTGAACAGGGCCAAATATAAAGACCTGCACGTGGAAAGGAAGAACACACTACAGTGACAGCAGCTGGAGACAGACTACCTGCAGAGGAGCTCTGTGTAAAAAGACCCTGGGGTATTGTCAGACAGCTGGAAAAAATAAATCCAAGAGTCTTCTGGGCTATATTAACGCAAGCAGAGCTGGTAGATTTAGATGAGAGATTTTACTTCTCTGTTCGTTAGTTATTAGACTCCACCTGGAACACAGTGTACAGCTTTGGCCCCCCAGTCCAAGATAGACATTAACAAGCTGTAGCAAGTTCATCAAAGGGCCACTACAGTAGGTGGAAGTTTTGAGCATGTTGTTTTTAGCATGGAGAAGAAAAGTCTTTTCCAGGCTAAACTGAAGAAACTGAAAAGAACTGGATAAACTGAACCAACGCCCCTTCAAGGTCCTATTGAGAGATCATAGAGAAGACAGAGCTAGGTATGCAGAGTGGTGTATGGGAGGTCAAAGAGAGGCAAGGGGTACAAGCTGAAATAAGGTTCATACTGAGAATAAGGACAAATTCTTTCTGTAGAAGCAAGGGGTGAAAGCTTGGTTGCAAGCAGGTTAACCACAGAAGTTGTGCACTCTCCATCCATCCCTAGAGGTTTTCAAGTACAAAATCCTGAGCAACCTGGTCTGACCTTGTTTGAACAGGAAGTTTGACTACAAACCTCCACAGACACCTTCCACTCTAAATCATCATAAGATCTAATCCTATGATCCCAGGAACTTAACATAAGAAACTGCTTATATGTCAGGATGTGCTTGAGCCTCCCACACAGTCACTCTTCCTCCACTTGAATATCCCAGTGTATTTGAACTTCCTTTATGCTCTTTATCAGCGTCTTTTGACTTTTGTGCTTAACTGGACTGCGTTCCTCTTCCACATTTAGCTTTTCTTTTCATATAGAATTATCCTCTTTGATTTTTTTTCTCCTACTGTTATATTAAGCCTGATACATATAAGAAGAAAACGATGCTTCAGCAGTGGGGTTTAATTACCATCCCTAGTGCCTTTAGTTCTTGCAGAAGGTCTACTCTATCTTAAAATCTTAATTGGGGGTGCTAGTAATATAAAGTCCATAAAGATACATAAAATATTTGAAATTTTAAAATATTACTCTGGCCAAATATAACATAATGCCATAACTTCTCTCTCTAGTCATTGACATTATCATTATGTGCACCAACTCCTGCAAAGATAACCTGATAAAATGGGTGACCTGATTAAGCACTTCCTGATTGAACAGAGTGCTCCATATTAACAAGCCTTCCGTTGTGCTTCTGCATGATGAGGGAATGATCTAAAAAAAAACATACAAAGAGAAAAGAACTGGAAAAAACTTAATATAGAGTTATGGAATATGAACTATAGGCTTCCATCTAAAAGAAGGGGTGCAGAAAAAGAGTGCTGCACACAAGGAAAAAGTTGGATTCACTTGCATATTGCAAAATCTTTTGCGTGAATGGCTCATTAAAGACCTTAATTATACAGCAGTTAATACTAAATACAAATTTACTTAGAAAAGTGCAATAAGCTACTAATATCTTTGAAAACAGGTAGAAAGATGGTATAAGTTTAATTTGTGAGTGGCTTAAGCCATTTGGGATGTGAAAATGCTGGAAGGAATGTCCTCTAAGGAGCATCTGAGGACCCTGAGTTTGTCGAGTTTGAAGAAAAGGAGTTTGAGAGGTGACCTTGTTGTTCATTACAGCTTCCTGAGGAGGAGAAGTGGAGAAGGAGATGTTGAGCTCTTCTCTCTGGGAATCAGTGACAGGAATGGTTCAAAGCTTCCTCAGAGGAGTTTTGAACCTAACATTAGGAAGCACTTGTTTTCTGGGAATGTGATCAAACACAGGATACCTAAAAGGTGGTTTATACCACAAGCCCGTCAGTGTTTAAGGGGTATTTGGACAATGCCCCAAACACCATACATTACCTTTTGCTCAGCCCTGGGCTGATCAGGCAGTTGAACAAGATAATTGCTGTAGGTCCCTTCCAACTGAAATATTCTAGTGTAATCTAGTCTAATTGTGGTTTTATCTGTCACCACAATCAACTGAATTAAGCTTTCTGACCAGACTGAATTTTTCATGATGCACTCTGATTCTGTGATGCCAGTGAATCATTGAAGAGGCAGCTTGTTTGGGAACTGAGACCACAGGAGAAAGTGGAGATACAAAGCAACTCAGACATGCCTTCCATAAAACGTTACAGCTGAAAGAGATTATTTCTTTTAGCTAAGACTGGAGATAGTTAGGTCATACACTGCAATGAAAATTGCTACCCCTCAAACCTTGCCTCCTGCCCCTGCAAAATGATTTTTTTAAAAAATTGCTTTAATAAATTGATTAGTGATTTCTGAGCTGGGCATGCAGTTAAAACAGAATAGAACTAGGTTTTGAGCAATATACAGGTAAAGATAGTTTGGGTTCACCCTAATTTTCCAAGAAAATTGTTTTCTAGCATTTTCTGGTTCATTTGTACTGTGTTTTGCTTCCTTTTTAAAGAGGCAGTATGAGTAAATTAATACCTAGTGTTCACTAACCATTTAAAAATATATACATGACTTGTACTATTTTTGGTGTTGTTCTATTCAGTTGTGCACAGTAATAGATTCTTCACAGCACTTCACACAGATTTTCAGGAAATTATATTTAAAGCAGAAGCAACCATACAGAATCTGCTGAGGTTAGGTCTGAATGTTGGTCATGTTCACTCTATGAAAACACATGGATGGATTGTCCCATTTTTTGGCATGGGTATAGTGCATTGTGAGCAATGACACAATATTCGTGGCTTGAATCTCAAGCCCACACAGATCACTAGTCTTAATTCTTAGGCATTTATGACTTTACTGCATGCTCAAGGAAGAACAAGTGGGGGAATATCTCTGCTGATAAACAACTATTAAATTATAAACCTATTCAAGGTTTACAGATGAAAGCAAACAATAACAGGCCAGGAATAGTTTCATGTATTTCAGTTCATAAAGGGTGAAATCTCTTGTTTTCTGAATATGAGCATTTAACATTATGGATAGTTCACAGCATGCCCATCTGGGCATAATATTCTCAATGTTTAAATATCATCCAGCAGTTATGAAACTGTCTGAAAATATTCTTCTCCCACTGATTCTATAAATGGATTTATTTCTCCGTCCTTTTATTTATATATTTAAACATCAGTATTATATCTCTACACTATGGGTTATTAGACCGGGAAATATTTGGAAAGTAATTTCTTTTTAAATACTGTTCATCAACTTCAAAGGATGAGGCAAAGGAGCTGGGCCAAACTGAAACATTTGAGATTCATAAAACTAATGAGTTGTTGTTTAAGTCTGAAATTGTCAAGGTCGTATGCATCTAGATCCCAGATTTTTACCAGCTTAGGATATGTAGTAGCCATCTATTAACCAGACTGAATTAAATTAGGATTCAAATTCAAATTTCTGAACTTGACACACCCTTAAAATCAGAAAAAGAGATTGTGATTACATAGTCTGGCTTTGTACACAATTGTCATTTTGTGATTTCACTTTAAGTGAGAATATATCTCTTAAATCAAAAAATATAGTCTTGATTTTCATACTTTTAGCTATTAACTGACAAGTGATCCTTTGCAAATTTTCCAGTAGTTAATTTCTCAACTTTAAAATATGCAGAATTTTTGCATTTTCGATTTTCGGACACTGGCTTTTGTTATAATTTGTTTTACTAGACTGAAAAACCTTCTTTTATTTCTTATCTGTTTCCTGCAGCAATACCAGGAGATAAACTCACAGAAGCTAACTAACTCTACATGCAAATCTAGATGCAAATCCTCTCTAGATTTCTTCTTTTTTGAACAGTCTCTCTGTGTGACCCCTCCCAACTCCTTGAGCACCCCCATCATACTTGCTGGCAAGGCAGTGTGAGAAACAGACAAAGCTTTAGCAGTGTGCGAGAACTACTCAGCAACAGCTTCAGCACCCCTGTGTTATCAGCACTGCTTTGGTCACAAATCCAAAACATAGCATAGGAGTATCAGCTGCTAGAAAGAAAATTATCCCAGTCAAAACCAGGATATATAGGAATTGCCAGTGTTAGTCAGATGATATTCTAATAGGCATGTAGAAAGAAGATACGCTTTCCATAAATCATGATGAATGACAAGACTTAAAAGGGTAGGAAGTGTGGCAACTTGGTATGGTATCAAATAAAGAACAGCTAACATAGTGCTTAAAGGGTTATAGGATGAAAGATTTCTAAACTACAAGCGACTGAAACCAAAGAGAGTACGTTCAAATATACATCAAGTAAGAAGGCCCAATAACAGATGATGTGAAGAGGACTGGGCAGCTTAAGGTCCCTTCAGCTTGATTTTTTAATAAAAAGGTCAGCTTTGATCAGATGGATAACATGATTACCATCAGTGTTGATAGATAAGAATGGGGAGGTAATAAAAAAAATTAGGTTAGAGATTACTTAACTTTGATGACATCAACTCATTTGGGTGTGATAATAGTTAAGACAAAGAAAAGGATCCTGTGTTTATATTGTTTGAGCACATGTGGCAGTAGTCCTGACTACCAAACAATTTGAGGATCACAGCTGTTTACAGTAGCAGATTTAAGAATGTGTTAATTAGCACTATCCATGAGTTAGGAGCAACTGCAAGTAAGAGCTGCCACATTTATTTGGCCTTTAAAAAAACCCCATCCTCAAATTAGTCACTACCTTGGTCAGAGTAGTAGCAACCTTTGAGAAGGTGTCTAGATCTCAATTAATATTTTTTCACTTAAATAGTTCTTGATGAACCTACTGAAGATGGTAAGTATTCTTATAAAAAGTAAAGAATATTTTGTATTCTTTGGTTAAAAATTCCAAAATCCGAAATAGATCAGGAACAGTTTCTGTGCTAAGTTTGGTATTGTCCATTCAAGCTCACATAAGTCACATTATTGTGTTTAAGAATATAAAGCAGCTCTCCGATTCACAGATAAAAAAGGAGCAAAAGGAAGGGATTTTATTTTTAGCGACTATATTGTTGATCCAATTGATTTTAGAACAGCTATCATAGTTTGGCAGAAGTCAGACCATACTTAACAGAATATTATCAGTAGCATTTATAAAATGATATAATACTAGGATAAATTCTTGTTCAAAACTATAGACAAAAGTCCCTTTCAGATACTGTTCCTGTTACATTTTCCTCCATCCACAGCATTTTCTTCTTCCCATTATTTTCTCCATGACTACTTTACTGCAATACCACCGTGTCCTTTTCATTACCCTTCTCCTCACCCAGTGCTTCCAGTGTTCCAGAATACATCCTTCTTGTTTGCCCACACATTTTCCCAGATTTATGGTGATATCCATTTCTAAAGGTTAGCTGCCTTTAAGCATATGTAGTGTTATGCTCAAAATCTTTTTAAGGGCAAAGAGGAAGCAAACCTTACATATAAATTCAGACATGAATTTATTGTTAGTATAGTGGAAATCTTAAGAATTTAGCCACTATTAGTCTAGATCTAATTATTAAAGAAATAATAATAATGAAGTTCAAATTGTTTTACACATACTTTTTTAGTTTTTGCCCCTATTTCTGATTTTATGCTTATCCTTACCCTGCTCCTCTTAGTTCTAATATTGCTGGGTTTAATCTACCATGATTGAGGGTTGAGGAGTGTTATGTAAAGTCAGTAGCATATAGGCTTACTTTCCAGAAGTAATGTGGTATTGTTGGTTTCTTCTTCCTCTTCCAATAAGTGCTCTAGTAATTTTTAGATGTTTGCTTGAATGCTTTTATGTCTTTCCCTTTATTCATTGATTTGCAAAACACATTACACTCAAGCACCCTCTGGGTGAAGAACCCTTTTCTAATATCCAAACTAAACCTCCCTTGTCACAACTTCAGGCCATTCCCCCAGGTCCTGTCACTGTTCACTACAGAGAAGAGACCAGTGCCTGCACCTTCTCTTTCCCTCATAAGGAAGTTGTAGACTGCAATGAAGTCTCCCCTCAGTCTCCTCCTCTCCAGGCTGAACAGAACAAGTGACCTCAGTCACTTCTCATACAGCTTTCCCTCAAGACCCTTCACCATCTTTATTACCCTCTGTTGGACACTGTAATAGCTTAATATCTTTCTTATATTGCGGGGCCCAAACCCATATGCAATATTCAAGTTCATGCCACCTCAGTGCAGAGCAGAGTGGAACAATCCCCTCCCTCGACTGGCTGGTGATGTTTTGCCTGATTCCACTCCCAGGACAGGGTTGGCCCTCCTGGGTGCCACGGCACTGCTGACTCCCATTCAACTTGCCGTTGACCAGGACCCCCAGGTCCCTTTCCATGGCACTGCTTTCCAGCATCTCATTCCCCAGCCTGTGTGTACATTCTGGAGTTTCACCATCCCTGGTGGAGAATCCAGCACTTTCTCTTGCAGAACTTCATATGGTTGGTGATTGCCCGGCCCTCTGATTTGTCAAGGTCTCCCTGAAGGGTCTCCCTGTCTTCAAGGGAGCCAACAGCCCCTGTGAGTTTTGTATCATCTGCAAACTTTCTTAGTATCACTTCCAATCCTGCATCCAAGTCATTTATGAAGATGTTGAAAAACACAAGCTGGAGCCATGTAGAACCCCACTAGTGACAGGTCACCAGTCTGATGTCACTCCATTGACTATACCCTTTGTTCTCAACTAGTGAGCCAATTGTTCACTCACCACCTGATGTGTACATACAGTGTGAGTTCCTCAAGTAGCTAACCTGATACACCTAGCCTGACCAGTTGCTGTCCTTGGATTCAAGTTTCATCAATTGCTAACACCTAGACATATGAACCCCCAACGTGACAGTACCATAGTCCTAACCCAGTTGTTGGTATAGACCATCACACACACACACACGTCCATGACTCCCTGGTCCCATAGAGAACCTGTGCTCTCATCCTCAGGGAGCCATGGATACTCTGTCACACACAGAGATGGCCCTCAGAGAACCACACATATGCTTGATCCCAGGCCTCTTCACCTTCCTGCTGGCTCATTCAGCTTGATCTTCACTAGTGATCACACACTTGCTCACACACCTGCACTCATTTCAGTCATGAAGAACCTCTTACTAGAAATAATTGAAGAATTTAACAAGGAGACAGGACAGACTGCAGTGATCAGGCCAAGGGGATGGCCAGAAAGTATACTGACAGCCCCTGCTTATGTGCAAATAGACTCTTCCCTCATCCCTCTGTTTCCCATACTTGTTTCTCCCCATATCACCAAAACCTGTCTTTTTTCTTGCCTTTTGTTCATCTCCTAAACACACCCTAATAAATTTTGTACAATTCCAACTTCCTGTTTTTCTGACTCTCATACTGTGTCCAGCACCTCTTGGTAGTAATTCCCCTTATTTCAAAAGGTGACATGGAGATCTGGTCCCAATAACTCATCAAAATGTGTTTCACACTGGAGCTGAGGCTCTGCTGGAAGGGGTATATAGAGAGTCTTCCTTTCTCTGAGTCCTTAATTTTGGTTCCCCAGCCCTCTGCCATTTTGCCCTTGTTCTCTGGGTTTGTAGAGATGAGCTTTTAATGGGCTGATGGCTCCCTGACTATAGGTGTGGGAGCATCCTGGAAGCCGCCAGGGTAAGCTATCCACCTGCCATTTTCCCTCTGTGTTCTTTTGTGGGTGTGCAAATGAGCTTTTGCCACATAACTTAACAAAAAGCACAGCCACTGTCACCTGATCAATTAGATAAATTGCTGCCATCACTAAACCAAATGAAACAAAGATGAAAGTTGGTCAAGAAAAGTTCACACACAGTAAGTTTACCAGGCCTCAGTCCTTTGGGTGTACAAAGCTTACAGAATGCTACTCTCAATGGCTCCACTGTATTACAGGGCTATGTGGCTACTGTTGCTGGTTAGCTGGTATACCAGGTGACACTTCAGAGTCATTGGCTTTAGGCTACATCAGGTGTGGTGGCACATTTGGAAGTTGTGCTGCCATATTTTCAAGAAAACTAGTTTGGCTAAAGGTGGCTCAAGCATGTGTGAAAAATCTTTGGTAAAATTATACATCTCCACAGCTGGTTGGATGCCAATTTATGGGAAAAAAGAGTTATATATCCTGTTAGATCAATTCTATGAAATCTTGGGACATCACCTTGAAAATACAGGGAGGGGGTAATCTGCCAGTACAGTTTAATACATAGCTTAATACTGTTCAGTCATAACCACTTCTCAGTCGCAGGCAGGGGCATTTTCTTTACTCATATTTGGCTCTCCATCTGCAGGCAGGGAGAAATATCTGGCCACAGCAGGAATTTTGTTACTGATATCAGAAAGAGCAAGATTCTACAGATTTTAGGGAACAGGTTTCTGATTAGTGAGTGAACTGAGAGGTAATAAGTTGGTTATAATAAGGAAAATCTGCTCTAATTTTCTGTTCCATGTGTGGAAAAATATACTTCATTCTACCTTGTGTAACAAGGTGGCAATGGAGAAAAGTTAGGAGGGGGGAATTTTCCTTTTTCTTTATTGCTTCTGGGAAAATTCAATTATTCATTGGCCCTTGGAATACAAAATTGTAACCAAGCATAAGGAATAAGAACAGGAAAATCTAAGAATCATTTGCACCATTTTTTTTAACTGAAAAGTACCAGTGTTCATTTCTGATGATATTGTGAGCTGCAGTGAGGTTCTCAAACATCATTAATCACTACAGATGGCTACAAACCCATTAAATCTTTTAAACACCTGTTTGCTTATCAAATGCTCACATGGTAAGCTACCCTCTGGTTCACATAAGTACATTGGTTTTAGAACATATAATTAGCTTACAATAACTCTACTTGTGCTAATTACCAGCCCCCTGAAAGAAAGAAGTGGCACCTGTTGAGTAGTGGGAGTGGCTGGAACTTAAAAGCGGAGCTTCTAGTCTGAGCAACAGGGCTGGATGACTCATTGTAAAATGTTTGTCTTATTTCTGGTAAGCCTGGTTGAATTCCACAGTGAGCATCTAAGTGAAATAGCTTGATTTTCTCTGCCATCAATCACAAGAGAACATTACCACACATAATTTATCACAATTTGTCTCTCTTGAAGAGAGCTTCACAATGAAAATAGCATAAAGACCAAATTATTTCCCACTCAAATGTGTTGCACCATATTTGAGAATGTAGTGTTAGACAAAAATTGCAATCTCTTGTCATACATCAAGTCTGATCAGTATGAAACTCTGTGCTAGAGCACACATGAGAGCTCTCACTTTCCCAGAAGTATTTAGTGGAAATACCATTTATTCCCAAAGTAATAGCCTCCCTGTTTTGGATGACAGGGTTTATTCCATCCTGCAGAATTGTAAAATTAATTAAACAAACAGACAAAAAAGATATAATCAGATAAGTGTACACTTTATGTGGTGAGAGGGTTATTTCACTAAGAGAATTTTGTGCCATATATGCATCTTCAAAGTAAAGGCACAGAAAAATTCTTAAGCTACGTAAATCTATATGATTTTGCTAGAGCTATGCATATTTCTATCATTTCTGAGTGTAGCCTGCAATTTTCTGATTGCAGAAATCCAGATCTGGTCTGAAGAACTCTATTCTGATGACATACTACAGAAAGAATGCCATATGATCAGTCACATGTCATCTTGACAATGCCAAATACTGATCAGCTTTTTCTGATAAATTATTTCCTAAATGTCTGTCTCTGTATGCTGTCATTGTACACACTTATATATAATCATATCAGAGGAAATGCACTAAAACTATGACTAGAACATTATCACAGTACCATGCTGTGAACTAGAAATGTGATAACTTCAAAATATCTACCACAGCAGTACAAAGAGCAATCAAAATCACACTCAATTTATAAGTTTATGAGTTTGAATAACTAAAAAATAGAAAAATTCTGCTGTGTTTGCTTTATTTTCTGAAATAGCTTTTCATGCCACAACATTCAGAAATTTGAAAACTGAGGTATGATGCTGTACAGTCATTTTGCTGAAATTAATTAGCAGAAATTTTAATAATGGCTGCAGAACTTGAAATTGCTTCAAGGGCAGCATTTAACAACCCACTCTTATCCTTATTCATCTGGATACCAAATGCTCCCATTTCATTTGGAATACAGTTGGCCTGATTGTTTAGATGCCAGTTTGTTCTAAAGAATGTGATAGCATCATCAAGGAAGATGAATTGTAAAAATCTCAAGTGTCTGCTACAGATTTATGAGTTGAAATTTGACTCTTCTCAGTCTGGTACCACTTGAAAGGTTTTACCAAAAGTTAATAGAAGTTTCACAATGTTGTACAAGTAGCTGACTAAAGAATATGCTGTTGAGGAGAATGTTTATAGTGGTAGATTGAGATAAAAGGTAGGTGGTTAATTGAAATTACTTTCAAACATGTCTCAAAAAGGTCTAAGCTGTGTAAAAATACAAAAAATATTGACTCCCTGAATATAAGAGATTCTGGTTTTAATCCTGCAAACATTAGGCCCTAGAGAATTTTTGTTAATAAATTTTCAAGCTCAGAGAGTAGAAAAATAATTTATAAAGTCAAAGAGAGGTTGTGTGGAAGCTTGATCCTTTATATATCCTCCAGTCTCCTCTAGGCATTCAGCATTAAAAAGTACATTACTTTATATCCTTCACTGTCTTATTCTCAGGCAGAATAAAATTTAGGGATTTGATTTGTGACTTATGCATTGACCCTAGTAAATCAAAGCCTATGCCTTAAAGTTTGTTCCCAAAATCCATGGCAAAAAAATTGTTGTTTAATTATATGTGTACCATAGTCTGACTTTGAAAAGTACTTGCAAGTAAAATCTCAACCCCTTAAATTGGTGTCAGTTCAACTAATGGTCCAGTTAATTAACTAATGGGTGTGAATTACAGGCCTTCTCCTGGGGTAAAACAGATTAACTATACCATTTAATTGCCTAGTATGGATTGACACATTTTATTGGTGACACTGGCCCAAAGTTCCCCCAAAATTTCATGGAGTGCATTTCCATTGTAGAAATATGAACAGGTACAGAAAAGAAAGAAATGGGACATATGATAATTCTTCTAAAGTGTTAATGTGTTTCTCCTTAATAAAACTTGATCTAAGAATGACAATTACTGCCAAGCGTGATGACAATTCATCTAAATTTTAGTAAGTTTTTGTTAAGAAGGAAGGACTGACCTTTCAAAGCCTTATAACCTGGTTGGAGAATTTTATACAGTAAAAAGTATATTACCTAGCACAAATGAGGCATCAGAATTATCAGCCATATCCTATGAATTTGATAATAATTCTACTTCACCTGAAAATGCTTCAAAATGCAGTATATTTGCTTTAGTATGCAAGATAT
>JAOXXN010000265.1:15315867-15347178 GCA_026770055.1 Myrmophylax atrothorax | reverse complement strand
ATTGTCCTTTCTTAGGAACAGATTATTCTCAAGTGTTAATTAATGAGATAACACTGAAGATGGATTTTTTCCCTCTAGGTTTTTAAAATATATTTTGAATACAAAGAGATTTGGGATGTTTCTTCTTTTAAAACATATATTAGGAAATCCCTAATGCTCTACTGATTCATGATTGTGATTAGCTTTTAAATAAAATAAAGGCTGTGCATACTTTTTAACCTGTGTGAATATGCACACACATACAAAAATATATATACATCTATATTACAACAATATCTAGATGGATAGCAGGTATAATAGTTACATCATAAAATAATCCATAGGAAGTCTTATTACTTTAGAAACAGCAGTTTGTGGAATATAATTTTCTGATGGTTTTTATTTTCTTAATTTTATGAACATCTCCTGCCTTCACCTGTACATTACAGTGTATTTTTACTGTGAACTGTATTCACAAAAATATGCCACTTAAATATGAAGAGTATGTAGATCATTGATTTTATGTGAGATGGTGAGATAGTGTGATGGGCTCAAACAGAAGGTTATGCTTTGTAGCTACAGAAACACATTCATTCTAGCACAACTGACCCCAAAATACATCCAGCTGAAACTTGCAGCTGCCTCTTACTGCTTAAATTGCACAGAAAGATTATGGTAGATTGTGTGTTTTTCTCCCCTGCTTTCAAGTAATAATGTCTAAATGGAACCAACTAGTCAAACAGATTAATAAAATACTAAATCTTCATTGGATTAGAAAACAAATTTTAGTTTTCTATATTGCTTTCCTATTTTTTATTTTTCAGCCAATTACACACATTTATGTGTTGTGTATGGATGATACTCTTGGGGGACAAAAATTATAATCTATACAGACATAAATATTTGGTGACTGCCAAGTGAATGAGGCACTTTTACCTTTTTGAAATTTCTCTTCCCACACAAAAGGGATGAAGAGAACTGATATTTCTACAGAGAAAGGCATGGAGAAAAGTAGGAACTAGATGGGGAAAAGAACAAGAAAGAAAGAGAATGACTATTGCAAAACACAAAACTGTAGAAGGTTCTGAAAAACACAGGTGAAACCTGACAAATATAAATCACTCAAAGACACAGTAGTAGGTGTTGTCTGTGTTTGGGAAGATTTATCCAAACAAAATGATAAAAATGAGAGAAATTCTTTCAAAAAATTTGTCCCCAAATTAAAATTCTTCTGATGAAGGGATGGGAGCTCCCACTTGCAATAATCTGCATAAAATGAGAGCACTGAGGCCATTTCCTTTTTCCACCTTTAAGAGGATTCTCAGCATCCTGTAATTTTTTTTTTTTTGGTTTTGTACTATTTTGGTTCTGTACATAGACCAATTGCCAGAAGGAAGAATAATAATGTGTTGAGATGATCTTAAAGCTTCCCCTTATCCTGCTGCCTTCCACAAAAAATCCAGAATAATTGCATTTATGACAATACTTGACAGAAATTTAGTAAAGTAAGCTTGAATCTATTTGTCTGACCTGGCTTAAAACTTAATACAAGAAATACAACATTCATCTCCTAAAATGGTATTTTACTTGTCATTTCTTGAATATAACCCTTAGCTGAATATTTGTTTTCTGCCTGTCTTCATTCAACAGACTATGTCCTCTCTTTATGGCTTTACAAAATGTAGGAGCTTGTTGAGTGAATTTATATGTGAGATAAAGTCTGAAAAATTGATCCATAATACTTAGCTGATTTGGTTTTAGTTGCTAAAAACATTACAATAATTTAATACTTTGGCACTGTAATTATGTTTAGCTCTAAGTATAGTTTCCTTGTAGAGTAATAGGGTTTCCCTAAGATCTGTGCTATGTAAGCTCTAGGTCCTTCCTCCTGCAGTAATCTAGTAGAACATTATGGAGATGGGAATTCTCTGATTCTCTGCTTGCATAGGTGTGTAGAGTTTGGCTGTAAGCAACTCTGCCTGTGAGACAAGCTAGAGAGATATACAGATAGATAGACAGAGAGATAGAATCATAGGTAGATGGACAGATAGGGCCTGGTTGACAAAGCTCCTTGGGAAGCTGTCCTGAAGAGTGGGGAGCACAGCAGAATTGCTATTTTGGAATAGTGAGAGAGGAGACTGGCCTATTTCAGAGACTGGTGGAGAGTCTCTTGGGAGGAGTGCAGAAGGGCAGAGGAGGCCAGGAAGGCTAGACAATTCTCAAGGAGGAAATCTAAAAGGTAAAAAAGCATGCCATACCTGTGTGCCAAAAGACACTCTGGCAGGGAAGAAGACCAGCCTGGCTGAACAGAGAGTTTTGGCTCAAACTCAGCGAAAAAAAGGAAAGTATATCACCTATAGAAAAGGGAGCAGGCACCTCAAGAAGACTACCATGATTTTGTGAGTTTATGCAAGGAGAAAATTAAAAGGACTATAGCCCAAATAGAACTTACTCTGGCATTGTCATAGAAGACAATAAAAAAGTTATAGAAATATTTTAGCAACAAAAAGAGGTCTAAGGATGATCTCCATCCTTTGCTGGATGTAGAGAGTAATTATAGTGACAAAAGATGAGGAAAAAGCTAAGGTACATAATGACTTCTTAGTTTTTAATAGCAAGAGCAGTGGTACTAGGTGTACCCAGCTATTTGACCTGGAAAAGGCAGATGGGGAGCAGAATGAAACCCCCATAATCCAAAGGGAAAAGGTCAGTGACCTGCTATGCCACTTACATACACACAAGTCTATAGGACCAGATGGAATCCACTCAAGGCTTGGGGAAAAATGGCTGGACAGCTGGTGTCAAAGAACCTAGGTGTGCTGGTTGACAGCAGCTGAACATGAGCCAACAGCATGCCCTGGTGGCCAAGAAGGCCAGTGACATCCTGGTTTGTATCAACAACAGTGTGGCCAGCAGGACTAGGAAAGTGATTATCCCACTATACTCAGCACTTGTGAGGTCACACTTCAAATCCTGTGTTCGGTTCTTGGCCCCTCAGTACCACAAAGACTTTGAGATGCTGGTGCATGTGCAGAAAAGGGCAACCGAACTGGTGAAGAGTCTGGAGCACAAGTCTGATGAGGAGTAGCTGAGGGAGTTGGGGCTGTTTAGCCTGGAAAAGAGGAGGCTCAAAAGGGCCTTATTTTTCTCTACAAGTACTTGAAAGGAGGTTGTAGCCAGGTAGAGGGCAATCTCTTCTCCCAGGTAACTAGAGATGGGACAAGAGGAAATGGCTTCAAGTTCTGACAGGGGTAATTTAGATTGGATATTAGGATAAATTTCTTCACTGAAAGAATTGTTAAGCATTGTAATAGGCTTTTTAGGGAAGTGGTTAAGTCATGATCCTTGAAGATAGTTAAAATATGTGTGGATGTGGCACTCAGGGACATAGGTTAGTGATGGACTTGACTGTGCCATGTTAGTGATTGGTCTTGATGATCTTAAAGGTCTTTCCTAACTTGAATGATTCTAGGTTCTATAGTTCAATAGATAGATAGATAGATAAAGGCACACTGACATTTCAGCAAAAGCTTTTCTTAAAGCGTATAATCTAATCTGTGCCTGAAAGAAGTAGCATGAGTAAATTGAAATACTTTTCAAACCATTTCTTCTGTCCCTGTGGACACAGACATTGACTGAAATGTGCATAGCCACTTGTTCTGAAAGGGTAGGAGAACCACCTGCTCTCAGTGAAACTGTGGCATAAGTTTCTGTTTCTGACACTAACAGTAAGAAATTAATATGAAATCAAGTGAGCACTCCACATAGATGAACATATATCTTTTTGTTGGTGCTTCAGGGTCTGCTGTCACATTCATTCAATCAACTCACCTGATTCAATTAATTCAATTCGTTCACCTGCAAAGTGCTGTGTGCAGAGTCCAAGCTTTACAAACACTAATATTTTTTGAGAGACTGAACAAATAACAGTGGATTTGAGACTCAAATTATACACAGTAAAATCATGTAATCGTAATAAGTCATAATTTGTAACCATGTACCTAATGATTATCCAGCAATAAAAGACATGCTATAGGGATAAAATTCATACTGACCCTGCTATGTGTACATGATATGTCTTCTCCTGACATGACATTCCAGGGATATGTTAGCATTTTAACAGCATTGTGAAATGCCACCATAACATTGAAGCTGTGAAGTTATTCCACAGTGAAATGATTTACCAGAATAGCAACAAAAATAAAAATAAAGGATAGTCACAATGGTTGGCAAACCTGTAATCTCCAGAGGCCAGCCTCCAGCAGTTCTGCAGCACTCTAAACAATACCATAAATAAAGGTAATTATCCAAATGATGTTATAAAGCTAAGTCAAACATTGCCTTGCGGAGAAGTTGCATGCAATTAAATGGGGAAAAACAGGGGGAAAACTGTGGAATCATGTAGGAAGGAAATAAAAATATTTCCCTCAATTTAGTAGGATATTATTCTTTATTAAAATTTCTACTACACTGCAAGAATTATAAACAAAACTGATCATTGTCTTTCAAAAAAACAATTTTTTTTTTTTAAGAGCATGGGTTTTTTTGCTGTAGCTGAAGTCTACTTTGCTGTTAAATCATAAAACACACAACAGTATTTTTATGACAGCTAATTGATTCAAGCTAAAACCAGAGCAAAGAAAATGATTCACAGAAGCTCACAGGTTAACTACAGCTTCTGACTTCTGTGAAAATAACAGATTGCCCTACTTTATGGGTATTTTATGCTAAGAGGAGGTTAGTCATACCATGTTTTCTCATGGTGAGAGCATGCTCTTAAGGTTTCTAAGTTTGTTTGGTCCTTCATCTTTCACTTGAGAAGTGTCACAAGGGTGAAAAATAACAGGAAATAATTCCTTTGCTGGTGGGACTTCTTGGTGTTGTAATATGCTGGTGAACACTCTGATTTCCTTCCCCTTTCAGTTTCATACTGGAGACAGCGATGGAGGTGGGATGCTGAGGAGATTGTCCTGGTGTCTGCAATTGCTACTGAGTGGTTTCTTTAAAGACTCCAAGCTAATATGCAGACAAAATGTGTACCTCCTAAAAGTAATAAAGTTTGCTGGTCTGCAATTGCTCACTCCTTTCCTTTTTTGTAAAGGACACTCTTCATACATTTCCAGGCATAAAATTAAAGTTAGATAAAATCCAACTGCAAATACTTCTGTATGTCTCTGTTGTCTTGAAATTGTGTTCAAATAACACAGCTGAGGACTGAAATATCAGTAATTCTTCTTGCTTTACTGTCTTCATACTTAGAACAGTTTTCAAGGATTACGTATATTTCTTTGCTGTAACAGCTTCCATCACTTATCCTTAAAAACAAATTGTATTCATCTTGGTTTGGATTGATAATCTTTGTCCTTTTTCCCTTTTTAAATCCAGCCATCAGAGAACCCCAGTATACCTAATCTCCCTCTTGTCTTCTAGCTCTTCAGACCTTGAATTGAACTGAATGGAATAGACAAATTACTTGCAGGCATGATTCCCTTGGATACAACAGAGTTACAAAATATATGAGCTTGTCTTTATGAGAAATAATGGTGCACATGTGAGCATTGTTTTTCTAAGCACCTTCAATGACAGGGTAGTTAGAAAACAGCATAAGCTCTCTAATGAGCAAAATTTAAGAGCTTAGATTTATGTGATCATGGACAAAGAGAGGATGCTACAGTGTAACTGCTCTGTGTCTGTCTCAAACCATATCAACAACAGTCTGCAGTCCCTATTGGATGGATGGTTGGAAGGCCCCTGAAACAGCTCCTCATCACCCCACATTTCACTCAGCTCAAAAATGAACTATTTCAAAGCTTTTTATCATATTGACTATTGTGAATATTCAGGACTTGCCTCCTAAAATGCTCAGCAAACCTTTGTGTGAGAACTGACTCCATTAGAGAGGTAAGATGAACAGCTGTCCAGTTTAAATATGTCGCCACATATGCATACAAACTTTAAGGATTCACTGTGGTTTCCCCTACTCCTTTACATTTTACTTTTCTACTAGATGCAGACCTATAGCATCTGTTGAGAAGACGCCTTCTGTGTGGCGCAAGATCCTACATTTAGATAGGGATGTCGATAATAGAATGCCATGTCTCCTATGAAGGTTTCTCTTTCTTGTTTATTTTGAAACCAATGAAATTTGTTGACTTCATATGGGATAATCTTGGATTCATTACTATTTTGGTTTTGGCTTCTTTCCCCTGCCAGCAGGGATATCAATTGTGATAGCAGGCTAAGTAGTAATTACTGGAATTTTTGAGTGCTATTAAACAGTTAGTGTGTGCCAAAAGTTACCATGCTCTGGTATCTTAGATACCAGAGCTGTTTGACTGCACTTAGCATAGTATATCTCTCTGGGATTTTACAACATGGTAACAGTTGGCAATTTATGAGTTGGTAATAGCAACAGCTGGGTGTATGAAACCATAAGTACAGTTAGTAACAGCAAGCCTGTTGCACATTATTCCAGCAACCTGAAATGAAGACAGATGTGCACTGGTAAATAATTTTTAAAAGAAATTAAAAATGTAGAAGGTGACTTCTAGGAAAAAAATGTCACTGGCACTAAAACATACAGACAGGGTAATATTTTATGAGGCTTGAAAACTGCTGTTTTCAAGAGTATTTGAAAATATATGCTCGTTAAGGTTTTTATTATAAGCATGATTCAATGAATATCTTTCCATTAATAGTTCACTTTCCAAGACATTCAATTTTGGTCATCCAGTGCTCTGTGGGAGATTTCGTGATGTGAAAAGTACAAGAGGATACACAGGAAGAGACTGGTGCTGGTAAGAACCAGGGAGGTAACATTAAACCACTAAGAATGGAATCATCTTAGCCAAGTTTCTTCTTTTCTCACAGAAGCAGGATTGTGTTGCATATGTAAGCAAAGATTTCTGCAAAATCAGAAGTAGGGTGGATCAGCCAACTACATAGATGAAAACATGGGGTGTCACATTATTTATCATAAACCAAAATTACTAACAGTCAAAATGTGATACAGGAAGTACACAATGATAAGGATTGAGATGTATATGAAATAATATTAACTTATTAACTGCCTACTTTTTAAAATCAATCTGAGCTGATAAATCTGAGGATTTTGTCTTGGGGTTTAAAACAAGAAGCAGTTCCTCATGTAATTTCTTACAATATTAAAGCACATTGAGTAACACTATGCAAAATGCAGACAATATGCAGCTACAGGGAAGACAAGGCAAAGGTGGATTTAACTCATCTTTGTATTCTTCTGGGTTTTTTTGGTCTCTTGTAAAGAGCACGATGCATTCTAGCCCAATTTATACTTTCTGTCTTGCCTGAATCCATGGCCCCACAGAATCCTAAATTCATCAGTAATGCCCAGAATTTTCATAAGGGTTTATGTTGCAAACATCGTCATGCCACCAAACCTCCTAGAGTCTGAGAAAAGCAATCTGCTGCTTTCCCCTTCATTTGCTTATGGGAGAATTCTCCCAGAGGCAAGACAGGTTTTCCAGAGATTAATTTCTACCAAACCAGGAATTAAACAGGAACTCATTTTGTCAGTGAACTTTCCAAATCATGTGTGAAAATAGTGTCAGTTTAGTATGAAAATTTTTTAAAGTTTGGTATGGCAAAATAGAGCATTTTATTTCCATCTAGTTATTTTTCTGCTTTGAATTCCTTATATAAAATCTGTTCAAGGTCACATATATTTGGGGATCTCAGTGAACAGTTCATTAAATTCATCCATTACAGAGTACAACATTAAATTTGGACTATTTTGCACTACTGAGTATCTTTGTTAGGAAAATGGCCTGAACTATTTTAGGTCAAGGTTGAAGGTATCAGCAAACAATTGTGGATAAACTTATTAGGTATTCTGGTCACTGGTATTCTTCCATTTTTGATAAACTCAAAAAGCTTGCCACATATACCTAAATACATTCTGTGAAAGAAAAAAATACATGCTGCATTACTGAACATTTTATGTTCCATGGGACAAGCAGAACATATATATATATATATCATGATTCTACTAAAACTAACTTTAAAAAATCATGTTATAAACCACTCAAAGTCATATTCTATTTTTTGTGAAAATACTGGTATGTTTCTAACAATGTGGAACTGAATCATGTTTTCACAGTCAAATCGTACGCTAAAGATGGACTGCTGAAAGAACAGGCACAGAAAGAAAGAAAGTAAAAACTAGTAGGGGAGGAGTTAAAGTAGGTCTCTTAGTTTCTTCTGAAGAGGGAATTAAGTACTATAATGTCAGGGATTCAAAAGCCTGCGTTTTCCATATGAGCTGTCTGACATGCAGAGCCCTATGTTGGAGTCACAGGATTCACACACAGAAAAAATTGTAGGTGACAGAACAGTCCCCAGAGAAATGAGGCTGCTGAGTGGGGATCTGCGTACAGCCATCCAGCTGGGACATGCTGAGGACAGTATGGAGTCTTAACTGCTGTCCATTGTTATGGCTTACCTGTCTAACAGTTGCATCTTCTTCTGATCCCTCTTTCAAAGGAATGCAGCTGAGCTTTTTCTTTTTTTCTGAAAGCTCAGATGGACCTACCTTTCTAAAACACAGCAGGCAGTGAGTGGCAGTGATAGCTTGGCATAGCTTGTATTATACTTCATCAGTTGAAACACTACCCCAAAGGAGGTGAGATCCCAAGTTCATTTCATAAAACAGTTTCATAAAACAGAAACCAACACTCCTTAGTGCCTTCCCCAGCAAGCTGCCCACAGCCCCAGCACGGTAAGTCAGCAACTGTCTTCAGAGCTGTTGAGCTCTGCAGAGAAGTATGCACAACTTGCCCAGTAAAAGAGAGAAATTAAAAATAATGGCAACTTTGTTCACATATTATAGAAGGCACCCAGAAGAAGATAGTTCTGAATCTAGATGCTGCAGTTAGGTCTGTTTGATTCACATTTTACCCAATGATTGTCTCAAATTGCTTCCATGAAGTTATTGACTCAATATTAGCTTGAGTCCTAATTTCATTGCTTGATGCTCAGGGAAGATAATTTTATTTTTAATGAATGCTTTTATAAATGTTAACAAATAAATGATTAAATACTTGTATGAGAAATGAAACAAATAGCTAAGATGTTTTTTCTAGAGGGGTCTGTACAATTACAACTTGGCTCTGTGTGTCTCTGACTCTGACAAGATGCACTACTACCTCTGATGATACTTGGACAAGTTTATGAAATTCTGTGATTACAGAACTTGCTTAGAGAGGTAGTACAGTATTTCAGTGATACTGTAGCACATAGTATAGGCAAAGGACAAATCAAGAGTATAATCTTATGCTACCTCTAAAAAGACTTAATTCTTTTCCATTCTATTCAAGAAATACAGTAGCACAGCAGATATTTATATAGTGTAGGAAGAACAGAAATCCCAAAGCACATTCCAATTATGAATATGTGATTTATATTTTATGGACAAAAAGAGTTATTTCCCCAAGCACATTGTTTTATTTTAGCTGCGTGCTTCCTTTAATCCTGTCAATAAACCAGCATGCAGTTTCTTTCTGCTCATAGATTTTCTGGAAGATAATAGAAATAAGCATGCATGGTAGATAGAACTATTCATGGGTAACATAAAAATACCTGCTGTTCATCAAGATTTCTGCTTGCTAATTAACTGGAAAAAATTGGCATGATAATATTTCGGGTTTTCAACTGAAATAGTGGGGCATATTAGCATGAAAAATAAAAATAACTTCTTAGTTAAAGGTATAATGAAATGCTGGATTTACATTTATGTTCTAAGGTGTACAAATTGTGTACTTATTATTCAAGGCTTTAAGGAGTATTTTAATATCTATATATTAAGTATTAAATTATTCAGCAAGTTGCAATATCTGTCATGATGCTATCCAAATTAAAACCATCTGGGAAAAGGGAAAAAACCACACATACATTTATATTGGTAATAAATGAGGGAGAAGCCAAACTGACTTGATGCACTTAAATTTTCATACTTGTTATATGGTAGTTTCTAAATAATATCACCTTCCTTCCTTTAAAGTGAACAATCTCATTATGGAGTGACCAACTTGGTAATATTTTTAAGGAAGATTATAAATTGGTATCTTTATCAGGAGGAAATCTTCTCAGCTGTAATAAAAAGCACAGTGGATATTTTTTTCACTCTACTGGTCAAGACAGAATAATATGCCAATGTCATTTTCCCACTTTCCTATGGTATTTTTGGACAATTGTATCTCTCTCCTTGTGTGTTTACATCCCTTTCCCTAAAGAATACCAGAAGGATTCCGTCACAAATGGGCTTAAACATATGTCTGGCTGCATTCCATCCATACAGCTTCTGAAATGTCTGAAGTAGTAAATACCAGGCTGGAATGCATACAAAGTTATCTAATGATCCAGTGTTACAGCAGCTATATATATTGAAATCATTCAGATGAGTGTGTGTGGCTAGGGACTGCACAGATGGCCCCTTTGGGATTCAATTTCACCCCTCTCTTGTCTCTGCTTTTTTTAGCATTGTACACTAGAAAATCTGGGACATTTTGCTTGAGGAAGGTTTTCTCATACAAATTAGAACACTTCTCAAAGTCATGGTACCCTCCAGTTCATGATTCTTGTAAAATATTCTCTTATTACAGACATTGCAAAGCTTTACATTGAGTGATTCTTTTTCATTAAAATTTCTAAGCATCAGAGTAATAGATTTCAGAGTAACATACTGACAATGTCTCAAGAGCAAACACACTGGCATCTTATAACATGAAATTTAGTATGCTTATGAAAACACACCATACGGATTGTAGAAAACTGGCCTAGTAACTTGAAGCCTCTACCAACTCCATGCTCCACCACATAAGAAACTTTGAAGAGAACTAACCCTTGTCATGGTGACTATGAAGCAGGTGAAGAGAAGCTGTCCTTGAATATAGGAATGGTAATAATTTCTTATTCTCTGAAGGTTTATCCACTAGAATTCTATCCACTAGAATTCTCTCCACTAGAATTCTCTTTGCTTACTGTGATTATAAATGAGCTATATGTGAAGTGGGTTTTTGTTAAGTTATGGAGCAGTAAATACGTCAATTTAAAGTAATTCAATAAAATTTAATTGTGCAATGTGTGTCTATTGTTTTAAAAACCATAATAAAACTTTAGGTATAGTGAAGCATAGAGCAGAAACCAAAGATAGAAACTACTTGCATTGGTTCTCTGCTCTTTGGAGAAAATAATACTGCAAGATTATGACATTCAACATAGACAAAGCTGACAATTTGAATTATTGTTGAAGACTAACTTTCAGCTAATAGCACAAAATGGAACTGATAAGGCAAAATTCAAATTTGAAACTGAAGTTTGTAACCATATTTTGACAATATGACTATCAGTAGGTATATATGTGGTCATCTGTTCCTAAAAGAGATGATTTTTTGAATCACTTCTCAACTTTGATTCAAATGTTGAAAAGTAAAAGCTAATTTGCAAGTCCTGTGCTATTGAAAACTTCATATTTGCTTGCTTATTTTTATTTATTATCATGTAAATCAATGGCTTTACTTAAGGACAGTAAGATTTTTTACATTTTGTCAGAAAACTTTCAAATGTGTAACTGAAATAATAATAATTTTTTCCCTGAAAAGGCATTAAGTCTGGAAATATAACTCGTTGTGAAGTTATTCAACCTCAGAGTTTGACATGCATATTTTTTGTTAAATTACTACTGTAGAAAAAAAAAATCAGTGAAGTTTTAATTATTTGTATTTTACTACCAATTATTTAACTGAATTTTTTAAAAAATGTAATTTTAATCACAGAAACCTCTGTGAATGGATATGGATATGTTCTCTAATGTCTATGAATATGGGAACTCCTTCCTTTACATTTCACTGTAGGTGCATAGGAGTTTAAAGTGAAGTTCTTAAAAGCAGGGTAGAATGATCAACTCAAAAAAAACCCCACAGGTTGATAAATATGTCATGTTAAAGAAAAAAAAAGTAGTTTTCATTTTTAATTTTGAATATTCCAGACAGATCCAGTTTCAAGCCAAAACCCCCACTATTTTCTTTTTTTTTTGTTTATTTTGTGTTAAAAAAGAAAAAATCCAGCAGATTTTGGCATCAAATTTAAGATAGCTGTAAGAAACACAGGAAAAAATAAACCTGTATAGACAAAATTTTAAAGTAAATATCCTAAAAGTAAACTATTTTCAATTATGGGCAAAGACATTACTTCCAATGGCTGAGATTTCACTTGCCAGCTAAATGGACTTCAATATACTTTTTGTAAATCAGGAAATATAATCCGTTTGTAATTTCTATTTAAAGATTAGAAATGTTTGTTAACTGCTCAGGTCAAAAGCACAAAGTAAATTTGGATAATGTCAACATTCTCAAATTATAGACTGATTCATCTCCCACTATAGACTGTATTAATAACCTACGCCATATATCAAGGCCAGATCCTGTACATAGTCACTTATAGGTGGCATTTTATCCAATCATTCCTCCAACAGTGAGGATTATTGATTTTATTAAGAAAAATCTGTTGTATCAAAGGCTACCAAATCAGTTCTAATAAGTTTGCTTTGCCTTGCTTTCCTAAATTCAGTTTGAGCTACATACTCCAAGACAAGCAGGAGAGTTTTTGTGACTGGTTTATGAAATTCTGAAAATACAGAGTTATTACAGAAGAATGAGAAATACAACTCATATTTCAGTATCACGATCAGAGCTATTACAATAAATATATGAAAATTTGCAACTATTATTGCTACAGCTTGGACATGCACTTTCATTATTTTGTAAATTATTGTATCATTTTTGCATATTAATTGTTTTAGAAAGCTTACAGTGTATGTTCTAATAACAAAACACTTCTACTGAAATTGCAGTTTAATAAAATGTAATTTATTTTGTGCTATCCATTTTATCCCTTTCACAGGTTTAGAAAATGAGATTGCAATAAGAAAATGACCACACACAGCATTGCAAAAATTTCCTAAGCTACAAAAATCTTTCAGTTTCTTCAAGTATCATGCTGAAAAACTGAAGTTTCTAATATACATGGGAAATACATGCCAAATACTCTTCCTAGAATGCAATAGAAATGTGTTTATGTATTTTAAAGAATGCTCATCATATGTTACTCATATATTTTAACAAACATACCCAGTCCTGAGAGTAGCTTTAAACCACAGTGATCCTTAAATTCAATATCTGACATCCCAGTAATCCTCAGAAGCAGCCTGAAGTTGCTTTCAATTTAATCTGTAATCTATATTTTGGCTACTTTTAGTTTTTTCCCTTAGAGCACGTGATGCTGTATTCTGGAATACTTTTGTAATCATCCACTGTGTCTGACCTCCTCTCAGGAGGCTCTGGCAAAGATCATTGGAATAGCTGGAGACAGGGGTATAATGTCTTTCTTTGGGCTCGATAAGGTCATCTTAGTGCAGTTTAGAGCACAGATTTGAAACGTGTGGAATGCCAGGGTCTACCTGCTCAAGGTCTTACAAGAAACAGGCAGCTGGTATTTTTGTGCACTACAGTCAGAAACACATTTGGAATGAGGTGTGCATAGCAGGGTTGATTCTCATAAGGCTGCCTATCACTAAATAAATATCTGAGGCCCGTTTTTGGAAGTTGTTTAGTGAATTTGTACTAAATTACATTGGACACTGCAATCAAAAATTTTCTAATGATAGTAATAGAGAAGTCTAATCATTCACACTACCAGGACACTTTATTTCATTAATTTTATTTAATTTCTGTTATTTATTTTATTTAATGTTTATTTTAATATTATAAAGCTATCAATTGGATAACCTTCTAACAAAAAAGTAACCTGAATTTAACAAGACCTGTGTTCCTTCCACAATAAAGAGAGAGAACCTTATTTTCAGAATATGTTAGTATTTTTAAATTTTCAGTTTGGAATAAAATCTCAAATTTTACCTTTCTTTTTTTTTTTTTTTATATGAACAGTGAAATCTCCAGGGTATCTACTTGACAGGACACTCCACAATAGTGTATGGGAAATTTTTCTTGTTAGTATTAGAGTGTGCTTCTTGATGTCTTGGGTTGAGCTGGCAAAATGCCAACTGTCCAATACAGAACCAGCTTCTCTCCCTCCGGCTGAGAAAAGGGAGAAGGGAAAAAAACTTCTAACTAGGTTTATGCTTAAACTATATATATTTATACAAAAAAGAGAAAATTAAAACTACAGTATAACACACACTTACACAAGTTAGAAATAACAAGAAATAACTTTCCACTTCCCAGTGAACACAAATCCCACCATTCTAACTATAAATCACTTTAGAGAAGTCAATTCCCCAGAGACAGACTTAAGCAAAGAGAAAAAACTAAGAACAAACATTTTACTCCCCTAAGATAACATGGTGGTGAGCTGGTGCTCTGGGCCTGGGCCTCCCATCCCTCCTAGGACAGCACGGTGTGTTCTGCTGGGACTACAGCTTGAAGAAAAACTGAACCAAGCCACTCCCACACTGGCTCTTACCCCTTTGAGATGATGTCAGAATATAGTATGGAATACCATTGGCTAGAAGAAGTCAGCTGTCAGCTAGCTTAGCCCAGCTCAAGTCAGCTGACAGTCCCAGGCCTACCCTGAAATCTAAACCCTAAATTTAGGCCTACTTAGCTAAACCCATAACACTTGAGGGCTACTTTTTAGCAGTGATGTGGCCTTCCTTGTCCTCTGGCATGAAAGAAAGCACTGTTTGACCAAGACCAAGAAAAGTCACTCTTTTTTCCACAATTCCAGGTCTTCCTAACCCTATCACCTATTTCTCACTCTTTAATTTGTGCAGGTGTAAGCACCACTGAATGTGCAAAGCAGAGATCAACTAGATGCGCCAGTTACATTTTAAAATATTTTCAGCAGATATGGCTTCAGAACAAACCTATAGGGTGCTGTTTTATGTACTAATTGCAAATTTATCCTAATGCTATTTTCATAGCATGCTTAGATGAAACAGTAATTCACAATTTTTTTTCCTGTCCTCTATAATCTGCAATAGTTAATGTATACCACAAAAATATCAAGGGTTCAGATCATAGTGTCAATATTATATAAATGTTAATATATTTACTCTTAAGGAAGCCTATACTTCACTGCACTCAAAGTCACTCTACTATTGTGATTATAAATCTAATTTTTCATCTAGGATATTTTTCTCAAGATCATTGTACTAATAATACATGTACAGTACAGTATAAAGAAAAGCTACAAATGTGAATTCACATACCAGAAGCAGCTGACTTGTTTTCTCTTTTTATCTTCACCTGTTTTGATGTTGAACTTATAACAATTTGAGCCCATTTGGTTTACAGCCAAATAAAAACCTACCTTTAGCTGTAAACTAAAATTTCATTTAACATCATTTTATGCCCAGTCAACCAATTTGAACTCAATTCAAGAAATTTTACAATACTTTCTCATTTGCTTTAGCACATTCTGAAGTAAATTAAAGTATCATTGGTTTAAACAGGCATGTAGAATATATAACAACAATCAGGGGATCATTTACAGAAATTAAAAAATATGACAGATGCTCTAAAATGCTCTAATATCTTTTTTTCTGTACAGTGATTTAAGTCTTCACATTGATCAATGTATTTTCAATTGTTGACAAACAAAGACCTTACATCTAATGTAAACACTTTTTAGTTTCTCAGCCATGGAATGAAAAGAATGAAATGCTTGATGATTCAAAGATCAGGATTTTGTTCTATCTTTTGAATTGTCAGCATTCTTCATGGACACTAATTTATCATGTAATTGATTGCCAAGATAGGACCATCACTTCAGTTCTGTCATTTATTGTATCACCCCCAAGGAGAACAAAAAAACTTGCAGGAACAATTAAATAACAGAATGGTCTCTACTCTGAGGCCTGTTTGGTCACAATATAAGAGATTAAATAATGCGAAGACATGAGAAACTGGAGATGAATGTCCTAGAAGTTTGGGGATGGCCAGAGTTACACAGAGAAGCCAGATTTTGGTCACAAGATGTGCATAAATTTTAGCAACTTTGAAATTATTGTCTTGAGAATAGTTTAATTTTAAAAGTAAAGTTTCTTTTTTATTCTCATTCAACATGGGGTATGTTAGGTTGAGTGCCATCAGCAAAGAGGGAGTGATGGAAGAACAGAACAATACCGAACTGTATCATACCGAGGTTGTGAGCAAGACCAGTGGAGCAGAGCTTCCATTCCCAAGATATTTTCCTTGCAGAAAAGAGAGTAGAGAATATCCAGTGAGATAAGAATTTGTGCTCATGTGTGTATACCTTGAAGTCCAAAATTTAGACACTCCCAAGATCTCCAAAATCATAATTTGCATATCACCAAACCCTGAAAATTATTAAATGTTTTCCAAGAAGACATGGGACTGACATGGCACACTGCTGAATAGTTTGGCACTCAGTCTCACATTCTGTCAGTCCAACCACAGTTGGGTTTGTAAAGACTCCTGGAGAAAGCTGTCACAAAGAGCACATGAAGGAAATCAAGGTTGACATGATGGGCAAGCAGAAGCATCATGACTGATTTTGAAGACTTTTGTCAATTACATGAATTACTTTTGTCCTACTCTGAATGTTGTTCAGTTCCAGAATTAAAGAAAATGGAAAAGCTGTGTTACAGATTAGAATCCAAGTCTCCCCTTCGTACTTAGGACCTCCTTTATCTGCAGTTATGCCTGTCTTTTCTTGCTTTCTCTCTCTTCTCAGAAATCTTATATGTGTTATTGCAGTGACTTGCTTTAAGGGCTGAGTTTGATTTCTTCAGTTTTGCAGTGAGTTTATTGCTATAAAAATTAGTTACAGAGACAAATAGTATATGAAATAGGTTTATGACAGAAATAAACTGGAAACTGACAGCAAACAAGTGAAACACTATCACCAATGCTCCATCCACAAGAGCAGAAGCTAGATACTAGCTTGCCTGGAATATTTGTAAGATTACTTTTGTCTAATATGCTGAAGAAGGAGGCAACACTTAATCTCCTTTAAGGCTTCCAGGAACCTTGCTACACTTACCACATACCATGAACTGCAGTCACACTTGAAGTTGATGGCTTAAAAAACCACAATCTTCCAACAGAATTGTTTGTTGGCATGCACATTATGTAATAGAACAGCTGGGAAGTTTAACAGTACTTAACAGTATGAGAAAAAAACAACAAGAAAGAAGAGAAAAATAGTTACTAAGAGCAAAAGGTACATTTTGGACATTGCAACTATATTCCCTATGAACTCTTGGCAACTGTAATATTTTGTCAGTGTCCTATCAATATGTTGTTGGTAGCAAAGGGTGTCTCTGTGTTAGATTATTGTCCAATCTTTTGTGCTTATTCAAACCCATCCTGCTTTGAAGAGTAACCGTGTAGTGGAGGATAATAATCAACTGTTTTTTACAGCTGAAGCAGTATTACATGACTCTAGAGATCTCTAACTCACATGTCAGAAGATAGACTGCAGAGATAGCAAAGCAGCATCTCTAGATTTCCAGTCCCCTCAGAGGACAGGAGAAAAATCTCTTCTGCTGTGTTCTGATGTTTAGCACCACTTTGTGTGAGGACTACAAAATAAAAAAGCAGCAACATAAAAACACATGAAAAAATAAAAACACTCACAGAAAAGTCCCACTGAACCCAAGCAAATCAAACTGACAAGTCTTGATACCCTGCAGTGATCTCTTCATCCTGACAGCCTGGACAAAAAGTAGGAAAAGTAGCATGTATGTCTTTCTCAGTTTTTGATCTTGTTGCCAATACAGTCCCAGACTGGAATGAAAATGACATTTTTTTTTTCCAAGAAGATATGATGAATCATAATTTCACCCAGCTGGAGCAGTTTTGCCTCCATGTAGCATAAAAGATGAACATTCATTACCTCACCATTAGAATATTTTTGGTACACTGCTGATATACACACATGGGAAAACTATATACCATTTCTACCCAAAGGGCTAGTTAAACACACAGCATAAATCCATTTCAAGTATTTTGTCAAAAAACCTTTAGGTGACACAAGTGGTGAATTCTTCAAAAAGTAATTTGTGTTAAAGGGGGGAAAAGAAAAGCAAATCAAAGTACCAGGGTAACATGAAAAGGCAATGTCAGAAATTTTGCAAGGCATGCAGGTAGAAGAAGAGTCACATGTTGACATTTCCAAAACATATGTAGCATTGATCTCTGGATATTTGTGCTTTGATTTTTTTCCTCTCCTTTGAGAAAACTTGCTCTTCTGATTATAAGGACAGCATTGAATAATATCTCAATCTCTGGTTTGTCAGAATTTCAAATTCACTTTCAGAACCATCATAGCAGATATTCCTGCCCTCATTATTTATTTGATAGGGCCAAAGGGCAGTTTGGAGTGGAAAGATGGAAAAAGACAATAGTATTGTTGTATGACATAAAGAATTGTTCTTCTCATATGAAAAAAGATGTTTGACACCAGTCTGATGATTCTTACTAATAATTCCATTTTAAAGTAAAATATAATTAGAAGTTAAAAAAAGTATCAAAATTCATAAATGTTATGCATTTTGTCCAATTTTTTAATTGTTTCAATTTTTATTGTGTAGTAATTCTGTCCTTTAGCCTTCAAGAAGCAAATACATCTCCCAGAAGACTTCAATTATATCTGCCAATCTCGTGCAGATATTTCAGTACCTTAAAACATCTCAAATCACACTGAATACCTAATGTTTAGTGAGCTGAATTAATTCTTCTGTGACTTCATGATTTACAGGATAATGGAGAGAAAGGAACAATATGGTTAACAAAAGTGATAGCAGAGTGTTTTCCTTTTTTTTAATTTTAAAGAAAGTTTAAAAGTATCTTTATAACTTAGTACAGTAACTATTGCAATCCAAATTTGTTTATAAGTTGTCCTAAATCATCTGAAAAAATATATTTGAAGAAAAATGTATTATTTATTATGTTGTAGTTAGGTGTACTTTTATATGTCTGACATTAAGCCAGCAGTACTTTATAATGAAAAGACAAGATACCATGCCTTCTTTTGCGCATAAGCTTTAAACAAAGAGAGAACACTGAAAGAACTGAGTAGTTGGTTAAATCTCCTGAGTATTACAGTTCACCACCAGAAGAAAGCCAGAGCAAAGAGAAGTCATTTGGAACTTTATCTAGGTCTAGACATGGTCATAGGTGAGCAGGTTTCCGTTTCAAGTCAGTTCCAGAGATGGCCTGGCTTTTACCTCTTTGATGATTTTTTTCTGTAAGATAACCACCTCCAGTGGGACAGGAAATCAAGCCTAGAATTTTTTTTTAGGGTAACTGGCTTTTAGAGTGTGGTTAGCAATTTAAACTTCGCGTGTGCCTTAGTATACTGCACAGGCCAGGCAAAACATTGTCTCTCTCCCAAACTCATGCAGGAAGCACCAGCTAAATCAGACTGAACAACAGGGCTCTCTGGACAGACCCTGATCCAATCCTCAATGTAGGCAACTGAAGGACTCCCAGGAGTTGAATCAGAACACTAGTAGAAGGAAGTCAGGCATTAAAAATAAGCTGTGAATGGATCATAGAGTCAGAGCAGTAATGTGGAAGATGTGGTTTCTGCAAGGTCTCCCACATAGCACTGGGATATTTTGACACTGATTGGACATAAACCCTGATCTGATTGAGAAGCTTAGTACATTGCCAGTGAAACAAAGTGTTTCACTCTGCTATTTGTTACACTAGATGCTTTATCTGGTTTGAATTTTAGCCAACTGGGGAGCATCCAGGCCTCAACCTTTGCCAGGCCTAGGTCAAACAAAAATATGTACAACTTCAGAATCTCCTCAGATCTACAGCTGTGGACAAAAAGAGGTTGGAAGAGAGTAAATTACAGGATCGAACCCCACAGGTCACTCCAATCCAAATTGCTTGAATTACAAGGAGGTTGACTAATGGTGTCCTACAGTTTTGTCTGGAGAGAAAAGAACCATATTGACTTGTGAGTGGCATTTTTTCCAGGTCTCACCATGGTGTCAACAGAACTTTATAGCTAAATGTTATCAAAGGTCAAGTCCCATTGCCAAGATGCACAAGCTTCAATATAGCTGTCCTGGCAAAAGACCAATGGTCATCTGGATTGTTTTCTTTACTTTTGCCAAAATTTGCTCTTAAACATGTGAGGATCAACCAAGAAGTTGCATTCTCAGTATCTTTTCATCAACATTTCTCAGAAAAAGAAGACTGAACACCAGATACTGACTGGAAAAAATGAAGACTGTAAGGAACATCAATCATTGCAAAAAGTCTCCTAAACAAGACATATAAATAGCATAATTTAATCAAGGACATAACAAAGGAAGGTGCACAGAAGGGATAGGCAGTGAGTGAAGTCTATTTTGCTACACAGTGGGCATTAACATCCTGGTTATCTACTGAAGACCTTGCATGGATATTCAGGACCAGTGAGTTTTACCAGTATAATAATTAGTTTTTGTGAAGTTTTTTATGTAGAACCTGTTCAGCAGAGCATTTGAGCAGGTGGCATTGTAAAAACATAAATCTTCAGTTTGGAAAGCCTGTCACAGTTCAATACAGGATACAGACTGAAGTCCTTTTTTGAACTAAGGTCATAACATTTCTATACATACCTGTAACACAACACTCTGTATAGCATGAAACCACCCTGACAGTTCAGAAATTACCAGTTCATGCTGTATGCTGGGATAGCGCAGCATCTTTGTTATGTGTTTAGTGGTTTTAGGGTTCACTTTCTGAAAAATTCTAATTTACTAGTTGTGGAAATACTGAACTGAGAGGCTGAAGCCCCTCCTCCTGATACCCTGCCCCTTGACCAGTATCAGCAGCACAGACAGACTGCCCACAGCCTGCCCCTGCCTGACACCCATAGGCAGGGCACCCCACTCAAAATTGATTCAAGCTTCTCTCCAAGTCCACAACTGCTGGGGAACACAAGGGGCAGCCGAACTCTTACCCGCATTTAAAGGTACCTGCACCACTGGCAGTTGCTTCCATATGCCCTGGACACCACGTGTCCCTGGCTGTCCACTGGAGCCATGGCGTTGCTTATGGTCTTGTGTTTGCTACCAGCGACTGAGTGAGTTGCCACATGTGTACATTTTTGCTCATCTTTTCTACTGCCTCAATAAAGCTATGGGGTTTAACATGTGGCCAGATTCCATTCCTTTTCAAAGCAGAGAGACGTTTCTCCTTTGTCTAAAAATAAGGTTCTTCCATCAGTTTGATATTGAAATGTTAAATCGCTAATTTCTCAAGTATCTGTCACAATTGAACCTGGGTACCAAAGTGTATATGTACAGGTTTTATGCATATTTTTCAGTTTGTAAATATTTTGGATACACTGATACACTTTACCTATGGATTCAGATTTACAAATGCTTCTACTTACGTTTCCAGTGGCTGTTGTAAGCTTCATTGATGATGGCATGAGAAACGCAGATGAAAGCAGAATGGATGCCAAGACCCCTCTGCCAGATATAACAGGCAAGCTTGCTTTGCAGTGTAACGCTACATATTTTAGCTTGTCATTTTGTTAGTGTAATTTTATTGCAGATTTTTTTGCATTTTAATGGGAATACTGAATTTCAAAATGACATGCCTACCTGCTTATTCTTAGTATAGCTGGATTTTCAAAACAAACAGAATAAAGAGTGAGAGACTTTGTTGTGAGAATCACTTTCATGTTACAAATTAAAGACAAAGGTGGCCATCTTGAATTGAATGATTATGAATATACACATTGGAAAATGCATGAATTACACATTGTAAAACATAATATTCCCTTGGAAATGACATTTTTCTGCATCCAGGGTTGTGAAAAAATTGCAGACTGAAATCATTGCTACAGGTCTATTCATGGTAGAGGATTTTATTAATGGCTGGCTGAAGAAGAATCAGCTTGTGTGTCCATGATGTAATTGAGCATACCATCAGCTCACCAATTCATTAACAACTACCAAAAAGACCCCAACAAGAAAACTCCCCCAACCCTGCTCAAAATCCTCTGTGTGGTATTTAGCAGCCTACAGAGGATTAATGCATGAAAGACAGTGATGTTAGAGCATTTTTTGAAACAAAAGTACAAAAGAGAATCCTTTTCTTAATTCATATTTTTTTTAATACAACTTACTTCAACCTCTTGCGTCATTACCCTCCCAAATTAACCTGGAATAAATTATTATTATATAAGAAAACAGGAGTGCTGCAGGGATTTAATTTCTGTTTGCTATACAGCATTACATAAAAAAATATATTTTTTATGAAAGAAGATATAAGAAAATCTTATGCTAAATATTGGGGTGAATTTCTGTTGTTTGATAGAAGTATTAGAAGTTTCCAGAACTCTTTTTATATGTTGATAGAGCATGCATAGAAAGCCTCAAAAGAGTATGATTATGTATCACATAATCATGTGATAATCAATCAAATAATTGAACATTTGCATTGAAAAGCAGTTTTCTCAAGAATGCCTTTTAGTCAGCATCCCAGCTGAATAACTCATGCAAAAATAAATAAATAACTGTTTATTTCCATCAGATAGGGGGAAGATTAAAGCAAACAAAAAGACAAACCACAACACTGCAGACATTTACTACATTGACAGACAAAGTCTTTTTGGGAGTTTATGTAAAGCCTAATGAATATCAAGGTATGTATGCAGTCCTATAGATTGAATTAAACAGAAAAGATTCCCTAAACTTCAATGCACCTTGTACCTTCCAAGTGCACCTAATTGAGAAAAAAAAGAACAACACCTATTCCACAAAAATGCACACGAGACATTTAAAACTCTACACACGCCCTTGAATCAGAAAATGGATTTGTACTGTGTTGGTTTAATTTCCTCTTTCACTCTTTCCTCCCTCCTTCCCCTAGTGATTAAAGGTATCTTGACTATACAAATTTGGAGTGGTCTAATAAATATGACCTACAACAGGAACACATAGAGTTAGGAAGTTGTCTTTGCTTTTCAATGAAACAAATATATTTTAACATGGTCAAGGCACCCCTGAGCCTGGTCTCTTTTCCAAGCAGCTGGCAGGATTCATTAAGTTGGTGCCTTTACAAATACCTACCACTTAAGGTATATGTAGTTGACCTTCAATTCAAGGTCAGCAAGCATGCCTCCATTTCAGTTACAAGCAATTCCAACAGCTGCTCTTTGGGTGATAATACTCTTGTCTCATAAAATTAGTTCTTTTAGTCTACTTTGAGCTCAGACCTTCCTTCCACTTCATCCTCTGGTTCCTGCAATTTTGAGGACCATCTGGACTCATCCAGAGTTATCTGCATGTCCCATTGACAGCATTTTCTCTTCTAAGTGTTGCTCCACTGCCTTGACCCCTGAGGATGTGGAGGGAGTGAATGTACTTTAAACTGATGTTGTTATGTTGTACAAACCACTGAGCAGAGTAGCTAGAGTTCAGAAAGCAAACAAACAAACAAAGTAGAATGAGAAAGAAGGAAGAAACCTTTAGTGTCTGTCAAAGACCCTACCACTTGGTTCTTGCTTTCTACATAGTTGTATGGATATACTTTCCCTTTGTGACATCTTTTCTACTCTCTATATAGAACTGAGCTGATGTTGAGATGAGGTTGAACTGCTCAATTGAATTTCTTTGCATGGGCATTTACTATACAGTATCCCTCTGTTTTTAATGATGTAGGAAGTTCCTCCAGCATGGATCTTTAGGTGTGCATTTTCATTGGCATCCTGAGGATGGGATTCAGGTATAACACAGACTTTAATTTTTCACAGCAAAGGTCCTTTTTGACTGGAGACTCCTTCGTTTCCTTGTTTGGTCTCACTTGTACAGAGACAAGTCCAGGAAGACAATTACTCTCTAGAATGATTCTCAGAAAAGGTGCATGCGAGAACCCTGAGCACATCTTCACGTCATGCTCTTGAGGTAAAAAAGCACAACTCAGGTGTCTTTTCATCCATTCCCAAACCTGGGAGGCTGCTCTCAAACTACTTGAATACCTAGGCTGGTTTTCCAGTGCCAAGTATCTGAATCACTTGCTCAGGGTTCACAGGTAGGACATAGGACTTACAGAAAAAAATTGTCCTTTTGTAGAGCAAGCCAGAGGCCAGGTGTAAAGCACTGGGCATCTGAAGTAATGATGGATTTTTAGGCAATTTAATTCCATTCAAAAATATGTCTTAAAATGTATGCACAAGTTTTAAGAGGAAAGTATCAGATAGGTCAAGAACAACCCTTTTGTTTCTACTGAACATGAACCAGTTGTTTGCTTTTGAAGTCATAAAATACCCATTACTTGAGCTGCACGTATTAAATTTATGTGGGTTTTTTTCTTCCTTCAAAGCAATTCAAAATAGAGGGGAGGAAAGCTGAAACCTGTAGAACTCTTATTTTAAATGTTTTTGCAAACTATCTTTGATTTGCAGTTCCTGAGTCCTCCATTTTATGGGGTTTATTAGGTCTCAGTTCAGCCTTTGAATTACCACTGAGGCCAGGCCTGTCATTTAGTTATAGAGCAACCAATGAAACTAAAGTAACTCAATATCTTTGGGTCAAAATTTCTAAAACTACCTTCTGATTTTGTAGTATGTGGCTCTTCAATGTGGGCAAAGGACAAAGAAACCTTATTTCCTGACTGTAACAAACTCAAAGGCGAATTCCTGAGCTAAAATACAGCTTTGGTTGATACACAGCTTTATAAAGTGAAATGCTAGAGTCAGATTTAACTTACCATGTCTCATGCACATCAACTACTGAATTTTTAGAGTTTAAAAAAGTTAAATAAAATTTATGAAAAGTAAGACTATGCATTATTTTCATAGCCCTAACAAAATAAATCAGAATTCATAATTTAAAACATAAATTCAATAGCAAAAAAGATGTGAAGGTTTTTTCTTCCATGAATATTGTTCTTATCTATGTTTACATCCCTGATCATCTGCTTTAAAGCGACAGCCATGGCAAGGGATTTATAGATGTTTTTCCAATTTTTACTAAATCCTATGTACTAAATTCTGATTCAGTTAAATCTTTGGGATTATTTCAGTTTTACCTAATTTTTCAGGCATCCAAACCTGCACTTGTGGACAAAAAGCAGTTATGGCAATTCTACTGTTACAATTTAAGAACATGTTAAATCACATAAGTACCTAAGGGAATGGCTATGCATTTAATTTTAAAGGTACATATATAAAAACACCTTTGAAATTTAATGTACTTTGACTCTATTTTAATACAACATGTACTTACTTGCCTGCTCGACAGTGCATCCTATCAATTTCACCAGGTGCACAGCAGACAAATAACAGTGAAAGATCAGAAGCATATCTAGACTGAAAATAAAAACAAAATACCTTCTTAAACTATCTAAGATTCTTTTCACAGTTAGTGGAAGAAAATGATACTTGTGTAATTATTGCTTTTATCACTAAAAAAGTAAGTAAATAAATAAACAAATAACAATGTTTCAAAATAATTTGCAGCTTGCTCAGATTTCTACCATAAGAAAACACTGATGAAATGTACAAGCAAATAGATATTTTTCTCAATAATGTAGTTAAATTCTTTCTGATTGTATTCTGAAATAGCCAATGATGTCTCTTAAAACATGTAATGACTACCTATATTTGAAATGATTGCTCATGTGAACGGTATTTTGTCTAATTTTTAAGTCCTCCAGGAAGACAAGTCTGCCTGTGCTCTTCAGTGAAGATTCTTTTTGTACTGGATGCATAAAAGGGTTTTTTCTGTGCTTTAGAAAATATGTGCATGTGTTTTAACACAAGCAAAGATTGTGGGGTTTGATTGTGTTTTGTGGGGTTGTTTTTTTGTTGGGTTTTTTTTTGTTTGTTTCTTTGTTTGTGGGGGTTGATTTTTTTGTTGGTATCTTTGGTTGGTTTTTTTTTTATAATTATTTTTTAAAATTACAGCCTATACATAGTAAAGCTTCAGGGGCTGTTTTCCACCAGTTTTTGTCAAAAGTGTCAAACTTGGTTTTTCCTTTTTTTATTTTCTGTAAAGACGTACATAATTTCTTGTAACATACCTCATTTACTTTACTTGAACAGAATAATAGTTTTTCAATGAGTTGAAACTTTGCATTATAAATTTTCTCCTTTGGTTCTTAAATCAAAATTCAGCTGCAAAAGAAACCCAGTTAATGCATCAAACCAGATGTTTCATCACTTCTAATTGATAGAAAAATCATTTTGGAATCTTTCATGTAGTTCCTATTGGCAAGAAAAATAATTTTACATAATCAAGCAGAACTCCTGCTGAGCAGGAGATCTGGCTTTCAGACCTAGCTGCCAGTATCTTTGTGATATTATTAGTGGTGAAATGCTGTTTTAAACAGGAGCAAAAATGCAGGATTTTTTCAAAGGCGAATTGTTACTGCGAGTTTAAAATAAGAAAAATTTTAGTATTGTTTGAAGGAGACAGTGTTGTAGATAAATGTGACATTTTGAGAACATCTCATTGAGAATAACGGTCATGAAGATGATGTGCACTTGAAAAAACTCAGTTCAAGTACACCTGACATGCAGGAATATGCTTACCCAATGTAATAGTGCAATTATTGCTGCCCCTGGTGTAGTGGCAGCCTTGATTTGTTACAACTTTTTTAAGCATGTATTTCTTAGTTTTTCTGAGAGGTCTCCTAAGTCAGTAATTTTAATGAACTTATGAATTAAACCTGATGTACATATCTGCAGCCTAGGAGCATTTTCATGTTAAGATATAGGTCTGCTTTTTTGGAGCTAAAATCCATAGAGTAACACACTTGTTCTGTCAGTCAATCATGTAGATCTATGAATGCATATGAAATTGTAGGTTTTTAAGTATTTTATTAGACACACAGAGGAAACACTTGTTTCACAAATTAGAAGAACACATTAATCTGGCAACAAAAGTAGTCTCAAAAATATTTTTCAGAAAAATGACCACAACATACATTTTTTAAATGTTTTTATTATACATTTGGTTAAGAGGCTGTGAGTATGATGGAGGTATTAGAATCTGTGGTGTTAATTCTCCTGTATCTTCTATTATTACTAATGCTGGGTTTTCCCACTCTCTAAAACTCTGCTTCCAAATGTTACTTAGTACTTTTTTTTCACAGAAATCTGTGGAAATTCCCCCACTGCCTCTGTTCTAGGATTTAGTATTAAATAGCCACATAAAGGACTCTCTTTATAATGTTGATTTACAAAGAATGAACTTAACATGCAAATGGTGAAGACATTGGCTATGGAGAAGCTGAGTACTCATAATATATATTTGAAGTTCCACTTTGGAGTTGAGTCATCATGATTTTGTACCACCAAACTGGAAATCAGCAAAATCTTCACATCTGTATGTAAAGCTAATGAAATGTAATCAGCTTCTGTTGATGCAAAATGAAGAATTTTAATTCTGGGATTGTATCAGCTAAACATATTCTACAAAAAAGTTAAGCCTCTGTGAAAAATGCTTTACCATTGAAATATCAAATGATGCCTCCTTTTTCTTTAATACATACAATCTTCCTAATGTCTATTGTAGTAAGGTTCACCTTAAATAATCTACACATTTTTTTCCACACATGTAAGGCATATTTTAGTATAACAACATTCATGTGGATTTGATGCCTATCTCCCATACATATATGGAAAGGAAATAGAGCCCTCTGTTTCTCAAGTAACTTTGTAAAAGGAGAGTAAAAGACTGGACTATCATGGTCATTAGCATCTTTTTTATTTGATTTGCAATATTGAATATGATGCACCTGCCTCTAGAATAGTCAGTTCTAGGATAAAACACAAGAGGGTTCAGTCATTAAAAGCAGATGATATGTAAGGAAGTTCACAATTTATATTGAAAAAAAATCTCTACAGTTTTTATCTTTTCTTTTTTTTTTTTTTTTTCTGTTAGTGATGTACCTAGCCTGGGTAAGATATAGCCATTTGTTTTATATGGTTAGTAAAAAGTTGGAGAGGGTTTTTCCCATTAAAAGATCTTGTTCTTCTCTGGTCATCCTTTTTCTTTTTCTTAATAGTTCCCTAAGACTCTGAGTATTCTCAAAACATTTACATTCCAGTATCTTCTGTTATCTCAGAGTAAACTAAAACCCAAAGTATCCTTTAATCTTCAGTTGCACATTTAAGTTGTAGCCAGAGAGCTGCTGAACTGGTAATATAAATTTAAACTTTAATTTTAGGAAGATGAATGTAAGCCAAATTCCTTACCAAGCTCTACCTCTTCTTAAAATATACTTTTACTGCAATGCAGTTCATGTCCCATCGCCCTTTAACAACTTGTGTCTGTAGCTTCTGATATTAAATTACTTTGGACATTATATATCCTCATAGTGTGATAGCATATCTTCTATCCAGTTAAATTTCCATAAACTCCTGTAATGCCAGACAAAATACAATGCAGAAAAATACAATAAACCCTAGTGCCTTCTTTGTATGGTAGCTGTAAATGCTTCTGCCTCCTTCTGAAACCAACAAGAGTAGAAAACTCTAAAAGACATCTCTGGAAACAAGTGTGTTGTGAGTATTTACAAGGCATGGGATAGGAAAAACAAGTGTGAAAGCCATGCTTAAAATTGTATGGCCTCAGAAATATATTTGGTTGCATTTCTCATGCTTTTCTTCAAATATATAAAAATTCATGTCAACTGACCTGTCTCAACCATAATGCATTTTTCAACAATAATTAAAAGCAACTTTGCCCTTTAGATTTTTAAAATATAATTGAAGATATTTTTGTACTTTTTTTTTTTAAGCTGAGGAAAAATTACATTCAAATAAGGAATGCATGACAGGAAATTATTATTTGCACAGTGAATACAAGAGAGGAGATGTCTGTGTGTGGGATGCAATTGAAGACAGCTTTAAAAGGAGCTCTACTAATAGAAATAAAACCACTGTAGTATCACAGAAGTAAAAGATTACTGTCTCTTAATGATGTGAAGGACTTGGGATGACTAAGATGATAAGAGCTTGCAGGCAAAAGGAAAGAAGGCAGAACTGGGGCCAAGGAAATGCACTGGACTGAGGCAGTTTCCCCATACGAAAGGAGTATGCTGGTTCTTGCCCTTCTGTCCACCTGACAGATCCCCCAGAAGCAGCGAAGAATGTGTCATACAAGACACATTGTACACATGTGTACAAGAGATACTGTTTGAAGAAAGGAAACACTCTGCTCCTGTCAGTGTCTTGTCATCATCATGGTCAGGCTTCGCGAAGGAAGATTTGGGAAGGGCTTTCCTCATGTGGGTGTGCCCTTCCAACCTGCTCAGTGGATTTTTTTGGTGAGGCACAGCATGCGCAGAACTGGCCCCACCCTCTAACTCCTAAGATTCATCTGCCACGGCCAAGTGAGCTTGGGCGGTGACAGTGAAGTTCTCAGGACTAGAACCTACGGCCCCTGGTATTGCCCAAAGGTCTCCCATCCAAGTACTTACCCAGGCTGACCCTGCTTATCTTCCCAGATCTGACAGGATTGGGTGTCAGGGTGGCATGGCTGTAGTTAAGTGACTTGTGCGACATTATAAAATGACAAGCTACTGTATTGTAAAGCTGTGAGAAGATCAACAGACTGTTCAACTGTTTATTCCGAGACTGCAAGTGCTCTCCCTATCCCAGCTCCTCATGGGTAGCCATAGCTGTCTGCTACCTGACAGTTTCTTCTGAGGAAGGGAGGCACAAACTCCAAAGAGTGCCAGTACCAATATAACTATGTAGAAAGACCTTACACATGTTTCCACAAAAATATGCAGCAAAATTGAAACCAGAAAAGTAAATGAATGACAGCTGCAGTAAATACCACACAATGCACACAATGTTCTTGAATACAAACTATGGAAAATTCAAAGTCAAGAAAGCCAGGAGGTTCAAAGTTAACATGTTCAGTCTACCCTTAACTTACTTGCTGCTTAAATAATCACAGTATCATTACCACTAGGAGTGCCATGGGCAAATCCAGTCAATCAAAGTCACAGAAAAGCTTTGAAACAATCTAATCAGTCCAAGGCTTCCACTGTAACATTTCCACTACATGGCTTCAAATGTAAATTATTTCCCATTTTTAAAGTAATATTCGCTCCTACTTTTGTCTTACAAAGCCTAAGGGGCAGGAAAAAGAAGAAACTGTATTCTTTGAAATAGAGACTAATAAAGTATGTGGCTTGAATAGCTCGATAGCCTGAGTCAGAATGTAGGCAAAGAGGAGAGGGACTAAAAAGGCATGAAGATGTATAGCAGGCCTGCCTGGGATACGTACATTATGGAATAAGTGGAGTAAAGTTAAAGAAAATAGAAATTCAATGTCTGTTAGAGGGAGATGATGAATTTAAACCACATTTCTCAAAACAGGATTTTTAAAATTATTATTTTTTATTTTGTAAATTATGTATCATTAGTTTCTTGGCTGAAATTCAGTTTCTAGGCAATAGTTATGAAAATTGGAGTGTTATAATAAAAGCCAAGTTTAGGCATTTTTACTCAAAAACATATTTAAATACATCATTGTGTTTCCTTATAGAAATTGAATTCTTCTCAAAAAATTTGACTGATCAAATGAAATGAAAAAATTGCTTTGGGGAGATGTGGATTTGAGCTCAGCAGGTAGGTCTGTTGAATAAGAATGAAGGACCAAATCACCATTTTATTTGTAACAAACACAATTTAAAGCTTTGTTGAGGTTTTAATTATCACTAAACCTGATCTTCTCCCTGAAGGAAAAAATAGATGAAGCTTATATGAGTCTGATAAATTATCCCTGAAGACAACAGGCAGAATGCAGGGAGTTGGTTAAGCCTACAGAGCTGTTTACTTTGCTGTCTGTCTCCAAAATCATTCTACCCTAAAAACATCTCTATAACAATTTATGAACTATTAATCACCATAAACAGAAAAAACAAGCCATGAATATATTCATTTATTCATCCACGATTTAGCATAAAATCAACTCCATTTACACTTTCAATCTATCTCATAATGATCATTTTAAATGCCTTCATTTAGTCAACCCAAGAATGTCATTAATACACTAAAAAGAAAGACCATAAACCTCTTTATTTTTACACCTACGTGATCATGATCATTCAAATTACTCATCATAAATGTTTCATTTAACACTACCCATGAAGATTGACAAGCTACTTACTTGATGAAACTCCAAGTTCATCAAAAACACCAAGAATCCCTAACTTCTCATGTCAAAAGATCATCATCTTGAAGGTGGATTAGGTTAGGTTTTCTTATGGCCAATGGAAGAGACAACAATATGGAAGTAGTAATTGATAGATGAAAGCAAGGTGTAATGTTGATAAA
>JAOXXN010000265.1:15264915-15279522 GCA_026770055.1 Myrmophylax atrothorax | reverse complement strand
TTGTTTCACATTTCTATGTAACAGTATTAAATATAACATCCTGTCATCTTATTTTAAAATGAATGTCATACTAGCATATGTTAAGAATAAAGTATTTTTCTTCTCCACTGAAAAGTGGTATCCAAAATTATTATTTCATGTAAGGCAGTACAAAACTGGTATGTCTAAATCTCTGAATATCAGAATTATTCAAAATTGTTATAGTGGGAATATTGTAATTTCAGTACTATCTCTATTCTTGAACTATAGACATATCACTGTGTGTTCAAGTGATGTATTTTTATTGCATTAATAATTTTTATTTTTGTATGAATAATGCGTGAACATTCTTTTCTTTATGCTTTTCCATTCAGAAAATTGCATCAAAAAGTCACACCTCCTAATTCATTCTCATTTGGACTGAACACATTGAATGTTACTAGTTCAGAAACATGACAGCTATGAAAACGTGTGGACTCCATGGATATCCTTGAGAAGTGAAAGGATTTTTAGCAACATTATTAAATAAGCATGTTCATTGGGACTCTTATTTTTTCAGGAGTTAGAAAAATTCAGAATTATAACATCTAAGCTGGTTCTTTTTTTTTTTTTTAACAAATTTCATTAAATAATATGTGCATGGACTATATAGTGAATTTCTTTCTTCTGTGTTTAGGAAAAAAAATCCTTTACACAAACGTAGTGATCTCATCATTGCTCACATGAGATAAGAGTGACTCTAAGAATAATCCCAGGAGAGTAAAAAAAGTTGAGATTTAAATATGTAGTAGCAGAATTATAGTGATGTTTAAATGGAAAATATTTCACTACAGTGTAAATTTGTAATTTTCTCTACTCATCTTGAAAGAGATATTTTCTCTATAGGACTGTTTTATTCTCAATGAAAGAGGAGAGGGAGGACTCAGAACCGTCCCTGTGTCATATGGCCTAGTTGTATCTTAAAGGTCAAATGTACCTTGCAGAATGTACAAGTTTTTGGTTTTTTTTAAATGTGAACACATTACTTCTATTAGCAGATTAATAGTGCAACATAAAAGTGAATAAAGAACCCAAACACCTTTTTTTTCTTTCAGCATGAAAGAGCTCAAATCAAAGCATTGGGAACATTTGTGTCTCCAAATGTTACAATACGCTGAAGTTCTGCCCTGAAAAGCAAAAGCTGGTGAAATCACTTCATTTACAATTAAATTTCTCTTTGGCTCCTGAAGTTGTCAATTTTTGCAAGTTACCTCAGAAACTTGATTACAAACCTTAGCAGCTTTATTTTTTTTAAAATGGCATAGCATAAGTCACCTTTTCATAAGCAGGATCCTTCTAGAATTAAAATCTGAGAATGGATTAAACAGAATTTTCTAATTTGTAGTGCAAAATAATCATTCACAAATGTTGCTTTATGCAGAAAGACCCCAATACACCAACCAAAACACTTGAACAACTTGAGTCACTGAATAAAGACTGACTGGAAACAGGGAAGAGTGAACAACTTTTTGACATGGTTTTCTGTTCTGAAGTGTGAACTAGAAATCAAAAGCAATGTGGTTTAGAATGGCAAACTGAAATTGCTAAGACAAGTAATAGAGAAGTTCATAACATGTAGGTGGAAAAATGTTCAAAGGTCAGATGCAAAAACTGAGTTGTGAAGTACTTACTGAGGTTAAAAGAATAAAAGTAGAGCCCTTGGGAACTCTTCTGGTCTTTAGAGAGGATTCATTCTGCAGAACTAAAGAACAGGAAAAAGAATCCCCTGCTCTTTTTCTTTCCTTTTTCCCTGTTTCCCTTTTTCCCTTTTCCTTTTCCTTTCCCTTTCCCTTTTCCTTTCCCTTTCCCTTTCCCTTTCCCTTTCCCTTTTCCTTTTCCTTTTCCTTTTCCTTTTCCTTTTCCTTTTCTTTTCCCTTTTCTTTTCCCTTTTTCACCCTTTTTTCACTATGCAGTAGTTTTTCAGTTTTCTTAGACCTGAAACATGTGTGGTTACAACTTTACAGAATCAGTTAAGCTACAACAAAGTAAGCCACTGCAGAAAAAGAGTAAAGCTACAGGAAGGAACCCTCCTGAGCCTTCCCTTACATTTTCTTGCATTGAAGGAACAGTGAAACAAAGCCACGACTGCACATGACAATTATCAGTAAGTCCCAAGGCCAATGTTAAATCATTGTGAAGCCAGTAGCCTGCTGCTAAGGAAGTTTTATTGACTGAGGTAAGTGGCCTTTCAGTTAGCAGACTCACATTTTTTTTTAACTCCTTGTTCACTACAGAGAGTGAGAAGTGCAACTCAGAATTGCTACCAACAGAAGTTCAGAGACTAAATATCGTGTATGACAGCACTCATGTCCCATTTTGTGTCTGCCTGTCACTCAAGGGCTTTAAGAGTTTACAACTTTGCTCAGATCTGCAGGTAACTACACAATTTATACATGGAATAGAATCATAGAATCTACTAGGTTGGAAAAGACTTCTGAGATCATCGACTCCAACCTTTGACCAAACACGACCCTGGCTACTAGACCATGGCACTAAGTGCCACATCCAGTCTCTTCTTAAATGCCTCCAGGCATGGTGACTCGACAACCTCCCTGGGCAGCCCATTCCAATGCCCTATCATTCTTTCTGTAAAGAACTTCTTCCTAATGTCTAACCTAAACCTCCCCTTGTGCAGCTTAAGACTGTGCCCTCTTGTTCTACTGCTTGTTGCCTGGGAGAAGAGACCAACTCCCATGTCACTACAACTTCCTTTCAGGTAGTTGTAGAGAGAGATAAGGTCTCCCCTGAGACTCCTCTTCTCCAGGCTAAACAAGGAGATACAGCTGACATCACACCTGATGTTTTTTGGTTTTTTCCTGTTCTTTTTTTGGTTTGGGGTTTTTTTGTTGTTTTATTGTTTTTCCCTCACAGTACACAGAGGTAAGTTTAGCTGTCAGATGTCATTGAAATTCGTGGTCCTGATTCTGTATCAAATTGGAGGGAGCTACATGAAATTTTCTGGAACTTCTTTAATATAAATGACAAATAAATCATAGGAGCATTTATGAATGGGGATATTGTTATGTGTTTGGTGTTCCATGATGCAAAAAGAGGGCAGTCAGACAGCCCAAAACAAAATAGATGATAAAATGCTGAAAATTAAAGGCATACTATTTAAATTTTCATTACAATGCAATGACAAGTAGCAACACATTCCTCCAATTATTTTATAGTAATATTAGTAATAATAAATGAGAGTCTACCTACATTCAAATAATTGAAACATTTTTTTTCTCATTTGTTCAAATAACTGGAAGTTACAGCTACGTAGATGGGTGCCATCCCTTCATAAATGGAGGAACTTGACTTCAATATTTGGAGTTTTTTAGTACAACTGTAAAGTAAATATGGACAAACTTAAATGTTTCCTCATTTCCAAAGAAAATCAATAGCCCTCTTTTTAACAGATATATTTTTATAGTATCACAAGTTTTCTTCTTATCTGATCTTCCAATATAAACATGATTGCTTACATGGACACTGAGATAAAAACCTGAAAAACTGTAGACCGTTTACTCAGAATTCTTAAGTCTAACAGAGATTAAGTGTAAAATGTTTGATTTTTTTGGTAAATAATGTCCCAGATGATGAGTTTAATCAATGATCACAAGTGAAAGCAATATACCATTGGAGAGTGAAAATCCTGTAGAACAGTAGCGACAGAAGGTGGCTCAGTGGTTGCATTTACACAGGTGTCTTTAAAATATGTTCCATGTCAACTATATAAAACCTCAACCTGCTTTCATTGAAGCTGATGGCAAAACTCCCATTGAATTCAGTGGGAGCAGGAACAAAGTTCTTAACTGTGCCTTCATAGAAATTAATCTCCTCTTCAGTTCTTATGTAATATACATATGCAGCCTATAGTTACAAAATGTCATATAATTAGTGTTCAGAAAATCGCTTGCAGAAGTAGATCTTAATTGAACATCTGATAAATTTAAAAATATTGATAGTCTTTGTTTTTCTTTAAGCATTTATATTTCACAAACTACTGTTAACTGTATGAGTCACGAGTTTAGGAAGTATTTTTCCTATTGTTAACATTATGGAAATCTATTTTAAGTTGAGTAATTTAATTAATCATATTTGGCATTTCTAAGTCTGTTAGAAGACACACTATTATACATAATTAAAGAGGAGAATAAATAATAAAATGCAAATTGAAAATTTATTTGCATAAATATTTTCAGAATTCAGCCCTAACTCTGTTTTTCTAAACACACACTAAACAAAATTTTTTTAGCAACAAGTACCAAAACTGTATTATATCTGTGGTTACCATTACGTTGTTTTTCTGCAGCACAATCCTGTGGGATTTAGTATCATTCCATTGTTTTATTGTAAGAATTACTAATTATTTTTTCTGACATTTCAGTAAGCATTTAGACAGTTGATTTTGCATACTTTGTTCTCTACCTTATCAGTTGTTATCACTGATACCAAAACAACTATCTTTCTTTTAAAAAAAATTTATAAAGTATTAATTTTGAATAATTTTGCTTTTATAGTTTTTGTCATTAAACATGGTAGCAAGAGTTATGAGACAATGTATAAGTGAGTTGCAAATATGTGTTCTTTAGTCATAATTGTAGGCAGCAGGGTTTCATGTCTCTGAGTGTATGCGCATCAGTATGTATAAATAATTAATTCCTTAGGTTGTCAGGAACATTCCAGTCAGTCATCTGCATACAGTAGTTAATGGACAGGCTTAAGACAATGGACCAACTTGAAACCAGGTGACTGACTGATGGAGCCATCACAATTTGACTAATAGTACAGAAGCTGTCCAGGTGGAAGCTTTGGACAGTTTGGAAGCTCCTTCTGTGTCTAGTTCAGTTTATTTGCCTAAATATGTTGATTAACATTCTGTGTGGAGTCTCCAAAGGACTCACCTAGGTCATTCCTGCTACAGATGTGACTGCTTTGTTCCTAGGTAAGACACCTGTGGACAACAGAAACTCTTCCTGAAGAAATAGTTGTATAGGACAATCTTTTGTATGCAGAAGTTTAGATGTTTTTTATGTGTTTTAAATGTATCCACAGTGTTGAATTGTGATGGGTTAGTCACACAGGACAACAGGAGATTGGATTCTCCATGTAAGTATTACACCATACCAAGATCCCAATTAATTAAATTTTTCTTCCTTTTCAACCAATGATGAGTATCAGAGTGCAACAACATTATTAATGAATCAGTAACCTAGTAACAAGTACCTAATGACATTTAAGATTCTTGAAATTCTTCTTCCTGGCCTGAATCTGCAGAAGACATAGCTTTCCTCTAGGTGCCATGCCTGGCTGTCTCATGTTACCTCAGCATGTAATTTGTCCCAAATAGCATTGATTTAGTTTAGACAACAGTACAGCATTCTTAATGCTTTCTTTACAGATCTGAATGGTTCTCTAGGCTCCATTGACTACATGCAGACAGAAACATTTAAGTATTTTGACTCCTACTTCTCATGCTCGGTTAGTTGGTGCTCTTTTACATTTCACTTGCTTTGATATCCATTGACTAGAGTAGGAGCTTATACATATACATTTAGACACCTCACTACCTTGACTCCCATCCTGGATGTCTAGTATCAAGTGACTCAGAATCTACATGGAAGAAGTGTTTGATATCTGACGGATGTTCAACATAATAGAGGAAAAAATATATTGAGATCCAGTACTTGAAGACTGAAAAGAAAAAGGTACTAAAATTAATTTTTGCATTTTTAACACTAAGGGCAGCTAATTAATGAAAGTGTTTATCCTGAGAGGTCTTTAATAAGAGTCAAATATTCTGCTTGAAGAAAACAAATTCTTATTTTTATCTTGCCTCTTTAAATTGTTTTGCTTAGAATAGGTGCTGTTGTAGTTTTTCTTCCTTCATATTTTCTGACAAGTTTAAGTTATTTAAGGACCTAAATCTATTTGTGGTACCTATTTGGATCACAATGCAGAAAACCCTTTGCTTATCAAATTAAATGGAAGGGAAAATAGTCTTGTCAGTCTGGATAATGGTCCTGCATATTGATCAAACATATTGCTTATTAGATTTTTGAGAAGGAAGACTGCAGTTTAATATCTAATGATTATTCTTATGTCAGTCTGAGCAACGATAATTAGAGTGTGATTAACACTGTGATTGAGATATGTGTTTCATTCTTTTCCTTGGATGTTTTTGCCCCATTATCTTTCTGGATGAAGTACTGGTACAAATTGCTGGTACAGATTCGTTTTATACCTTTATCTTTAAAATTTTGTACTTTATGATTTAATGGCAGGATTTTTATACAGCAGCAAGTATTATGAATAGGAATAGTCTTACTTTGGTTGACATTTCTAAAGGTTTGCCTTTTCTTTGGACCCGTCTAATCTTCCACATTTATTATCCTGTACTTTTAATAGAACTCATGTGTTGTATCTGAACAATTCCTAGATGTACTCAACTCTATGAGCAGATTTCTCAGCATCCCTTGAGGAACATTGTATTCAATGCAATTCAATCCTTGAATACAAACTCCAGAAAAAATGCAGAGTATAGTGTATTCCCTTATCAGGCTCTGTTCAAGGATAAGGTCTGAAATGTTCTTAAGTACTTTAAAGCAGGACATCAGTGAATTTCCTGCACTGATGCAGCCTAATATAAAAAACTTTTTGCAACCACAAAGTTGAAAGACTGCTAAGACTTCAATCTCACCAAGCTTTGGTCTGAAAAATCCGTAAGTACCTCCAACTGGTCATTTATCATTTATTACTGTGTAGAAAATTATCAAAATCTAGAGTATATCTGGGGAAAAAAATAGGGGCACATAATCAAATGTAGCGTGGTGAGTCCTAGGTTCTCAACTCTACTTCAGGAATGCTTATGCATTTCATAAATGGTGACCAGATAAAAAGCAGAAGTAATGGATTCAGTGTCTTAAAGGTACAATCTTTCCTCATTTGAAATATGGAAGTTAATAATTTCAGAACCAGGATCTTACCTCCAGGTTTTATTTCTGCCATATTAAATCCTTTTCGCACAGAGACAAAATCTGAAGAAAATAGAACACCTCACTGACTTTTCTATTTCACTATGAACAGCCTAATGCTTAAAGATTATAATTAACACAAAGAAATTTAAAACTGTGGCCTTGAATCTTCTTGGACAGAGGGATGAATTCAGCTTCAAAATACAATTTCAGGTGGACAATTGAGGACTGTGAGATTTTCAGACCTCATGTTCCCTCACAAGAGGTATGGATTGTATGCTATATGTCACAGGAAAATTATTCCCTTATTCTTCCCATGCAAGAACATGAGCTCTAGAAAGTCATGCAATTTTGACACACTGCTATGACCATAATTTCATGCTGGATGAAATAGCAGTGTAGGAAGCTCTCTGCTCTGCATGTTTTTCTTGAATATATTTATTGCATTTCTTCACAGTAGACAGATACTATTTCTTTAATTCTGGTCTTGGTACAGATATAATAGAGAAAAATTATCTGGTTTACAGGTAAGTAATTTCAGAAATATACTCTAAAATATCTTCAGACTTTGGGATGGTTGATTAAGCACTGCAAGTTCAGTCACATTATGCTTATATATATGTGAACATTTATCTGCAAAAAAAAAACCCCAAAACCAAAAAAAAAGCCTTTATGAAATTAACACTATTTGCAGAAAAATACATTTATTCTTGTTGTCTTATTATAGGAAGATTTTTACGGGTTTTTTTCATCTCATAAATGTTACGTTGAAACAAACAAATTTACATTATAGATTTTGTTCCATCAATTTTTATAGCTGTCTTTCATTTGATCCAACACTGAGAAAATGTTCTGAGTATTATCTCTTTATCTGCTCAAACAACAGTACGTTAGCAGGTTGAAAAGCTAGAATTTCATGTTTGCTCCTTCCAGCATTCTGTGAATTGGCTTTATCTCACCTGGAGATTGAAGTCAATGTGTGTGTATCCAAGATATACTGTGATTAGTACATGCAGTTTTCAAAATCAAATTCTAAATGCCTTTCCGATTTATTTTCAAAATATAACTAACATTTGAATTTAATTGCACCAAATACAAGCATTTAATAGATTTATCATCAAGTAAATGGTTTACAATTACACAATTGAAAAGTGACTGTATCAATATGTAATGATCATTTTGACTTACTGAAATGTAATGCCATAGAAAAAGAACTGTAAAACAAGAGGACAATAGGGATTACTTATGAGAATTCATTTTGCTTTTAATTTTTTATAAAGCCTTTAGAGATCTCTACATTTCTCTTGAATAATTTCTGTGACTTTTGAGTATGCAATGAAAGTTTTGGCAGATGATATGTAAGAAGCATTTTTTTCTTTTTTTTTCTAAATTAAAACTGCTTGAGAAAAGAAGGGAAGGGATATTTCTTATTTCACTTTTGACATAAAACAACCATAGAATATCTTCTTCAAATATTTATGGATCTGGATCTGCTCTGCTTTGCATTTCCTACTTTCTGCTAATGGGTGTGTTGAGAGTTTGTTGCAGTCTTCTGGTTTTACTAGCACTTGTGATGCTGTGAACACTAGACTTGAACTCAGGAGACCTTCTGAGATCTTCTCTTGTGTCAGTCATTTTACGGCTTCATGTCCTGGGGCAATTGTCTTAACCAATACAGCAGCAAATTTTCTCCCATCGATGTCTTGGTATCAGTTAAAATTTTACCAGGAAGGTAGAAACAAGTCTTTTAGCCAGTCAGTGTGAATAAGGAAGAACTAATGAGAACTGGCCAGGACTGGTCTAACTTAGGGGAGAGCCAAAGAGAGGTCTGAATGCACAAATCAACAAAATCAACCATGACCTAAGAAGGGGCAGCTGGGCCTGTTCAGGGTGTGCAGGGGAACCTGCCCCTTAAGAGGAATCAGCCAGCAGACAGATCACAGAAGTAGCCATAGAAATTCTTTTTTCTATGCATATCAGACTAAAGCCGTTGGATACTACCATTGTGGAGATGACAGAATTTCCAAGGAGTCTTTCACCTGACCAGCCTGATCAGGAGTGACATGAGTAATGGGCATGTGTTTTCCCTGTGAATTCCATGCATTTCTGGCCTCTAATTTGATCAGCAGTGTTGAATAAATAATAAATTGAAGGTGGTTTGTAACTAATTAGTTACTCCTTTGGGTAACAGAAGCTCATTGGAACAGGTGTGGTCTCCTACCATGATTGCCTGCGGTACCATGCACATCATGTTGGAAGCCTTTAATCAGTAATGTTTTAAAATTAATGAAGAAGACTAAAATGAGAGGTTAATCCAGAAAAAAATCACTTATCCTTTTCCTAAATTAGGATTTAACGAGTCTTAACCTTATCTCATATACAATAACATACGTCACTGGGTAGAGGTAAAGGACATTATTCTGACCGTATCATTACTAACTTATGTTAATAAATGAAATTCCAGTCTTAAAATTGTTGATGTATTGTGTGGGTAGTAAAATTCTAATTTCAATACCCATGTCGAAACCTTTATTTGACAAATCATAAAGGATGAGAAATCCACTGTTTCCCCGATAAATATACTGCTAATTCACTTATACTTGACTCAAATATACTTTTACTTATACTTGATACTGATTATTCATATAATCTGTTTAAGAAAAAACCCTCTGGATTCAATATATTGAGTGCTTTATGATGAATATAACTAAAAATAGTAACTTTAAAAAATAGAATATTTTTCTTTGTGAGCATTTATTGTTTTTAAAATATTTTAAAATACTTTTATTTATGGAAGAAAATTGAACTTACAAACATTATCTATTTATATATGACATGGCTATGAGCACATTAGCCGGAGAGAAAACTCTCAAAAGCTTTAGTGAAAAAATATTAAGCAGTTTCTCTTCCATAGTTTCTGTGGATTTCTGTATCTTCTACCCATTTAACAGCATATACAACTTTGGAATGGTTTCATGTATCCACATTTATAATAAACTGTTAACAGATTTGTTTTTATTTAGAACTTATATAACTGTTTCTTAATTTCCTGACCTGTGTATAATTTGATATATGTTTTACTTCCTATTTTCCATGTGTGCTCACAGGATTTGTTCCCACTCCAGTAGATTTTCCGAAGGCCATGTGGTTCCATGATTACATCAGCAGCCCTTTGGCTTGAGGGGTTCGACTGGGACTCTGGTGATAGGGTTGTGTCATTGAACTGGCGATGCATTGGTTCTTTCAGGAACAAAGAAGGACTGCTGAGACTGAGGACAGTGAAGGGTCTAGAGTCATGTCCAGCCTCTCCTTCTTCCACTTCAGAGTGACAGAAAGTTTAGGAAACCATTGTCCTGGATGTGAGAAATCCCAGAGTTTCTCTGTCCATCAGCTCTTGAAATATGTCCTCTGAAATGAGATTTTTCTTCATGGCTTGCAAGGTTCTGAGGAGCAGTCGTGTGAGACACTGGGTTATTAAATTAATTATTGGCCTGGACGCCTTCAAGTGTGTGTGGAGGCAGGGGTGGAGATAGATCAAATTTCACACAGGTGAGGTGATACCTTATCCCACACCTCAGCCCCTGCAGCCTCACCAGGCAAGTCCAGAGAAGGCAGGAGAAGGCAGGCTGGGAACACACACCAACCCCTGGAGCCCTTGACCCAGCCTTGGACTAGGAAGCACTGTGGGAGCACCACACTGCCCCCCAGAGCCCCAGAGTGGCTGGTGGGCTGGGAGTTCCACCTGGGAGGTAAAGCCACAGGGGACTAGAGCAGATAAAACCGGAAACATGGTCTCCCCATGTTTGAACCTGCCATCTCTTAGACGCCTGTAACTGGGCTGATGCTAGATCTGGGAATGATGTCTATATTTCTCTTTTTCTCTTTCTTTGCTTCTTCTCCTAGGCACCTTACTTAATAATTTGGGTAACTTAGGACCGGATGGGCTGGACTTTGCTAAGTCGTATGTGTAAGCATGTGCTAAGTCAATGCTTTGTGGAATGCTTTGTTTTGGTTCTAAGTTGCCCTTTAAACTTTTGCCAAGTTCCCTTATTTTCTAAAGTTTCCCAGTAAAAGTACCCTCTGATGAAACTTGTGTAGAGTTTCTCCTTTGTGCTCTCTCTTAAGGTGTTAAAAGACTTGAAGGCTCCTCTAATATATTTGGAGGGTGGTTATTGTTGGAGCCTTGTATATTTTTAAAGTAAAACCCCTTTGGTTATCTTGTATCTCAAGGCGTGGTTTTACAAGTTTATTCCTAGGGTACTGAAAACTATTTTTGTGCTAACACTCCAGATTAAAAGTAAAAAAAAAAAGTTGTGGGGTTTTTCTTGATGTTTTGCATTGGGGGTGGGCTTTTTTTGGTTTTATTTTTTGTTGGTTGGTGGGAGATTTGGGGGTTTAGGGTTGGGTTTTTTTTGGTTTGGTGTTTGGTTTCGGGGGTTTTTTTGTTTGGTTGGTTTGGTTTGGTTTGGTTGGATTTTTTTGTCTAATGCTGACGCTAACCAGAAAACAATCAAATGAAATGGAGAAATATGGGAGGGACGGTAGGTGTTGTGGGTGGAAGACAATAAAGGAAAACACAGAGCAGCATAATGTAAAGATAAGGTAACAGTGTCTGTTGGATACATATCCACCCATGCAGCTATTCATCAATGTTTCTGAATTATAGATTAGAAAAAGACACTTTTTAACATGGTAAGTAATGTAAAATAATGAAAAAATATTTACAATTTACCCTCCTATTATCTTTATGGCTATAGTTACTTATGCTTAAGAAGCACTCAGAAGCATTTTTTTCTAAAGCACTTAAGAATGCCAATAGGTTTAGATTCCCAATAATGGTGTCAAGGAAGGGAAAAAGCAAAATGGTTCCTAGTTTCAGACTAAGGTTTTGGGAATTCAAATTAATGAAATGGACCAGACCTAGAAGCAGTTAATCACTTTATGTTGTACAGATAATGGCAAAAGCAGAAGTAATGCAGGGAGTTTTCCCCACAATTCTCTATAAAAGTAAAAAGTAATACAACTCTCTATGCTAACTGATTTCATTAGGGTGCCTTTAAATTAGAACAAAGTTCATTTTGTTAGCCTTTAACAGGCTCTCTTAGGACAGTTTGGTTTTGACTAGCAACAATGTATGATCTCCCTTGCCAGGGCATTCAATTTCTCCTCAAATTAATTTAAATCCTCCCTTGTAATTTAAAATTTTTATTTGTCATTGTCAATGTAACATCAATTATTTCTGGCTCTGCCCTCAATTTGGCTGCAAGAATCAGTCTCTTGGTACTGTTTAAAAACTTGTTAGGAATTTTAGGAAGGGATACTGAGCAATCTAATGATAATTATTTTTGTCATTGTTAGCTTGAGTAATCATGTAACCTTTGTAAAAGAGTCAGATAATGGTGCTATATTCTACAGGAATATGAGCTGTATAAACTAAAAACATAAAAAGTGACTTGGTTGGGAGTTTCTAAATAACTATAGGGTATGAATTAACATATGTGAAAGCTTTACTTTGTAGGCAGGAAAGTTAATTTTCATATCTTTGTTTTGTATCTCTTGAACATCAGAAACTCATTTATTTTCTTTCATTATTTTTTTCCCTAGATTAAATTTTCTTAGCAATTTTCTTTCTTTATTAGAAGTTCTAATGCCATAGTTCCATAACTATTTAGCAAGCAGTCTGATAATGGCAACACTCACTCTTACCTTCTCTTCAGACTCCATATTGCTGGTGAACACAGTCCCTTTAGATGTGCCACTCCTGTCAGTAACTTTTTTTGAATCTGGATGTGACCATATGTGCTGACTTAATGAATTATGAGCAGTACTATTATATGCCTGCAGGATAAAGTTTGTCTTCATTAAAAAACCCTTCAGATATATCACAAAAAACAAACTATGGACTCATTTTTAGTGATAGTCATATTAAAAACAAAGTTCTATGAGTTCATTCTTTGCTCTACAGAACCTTTTTTAAATAAAAATAACTGAAGCTAATGTATTCCTTTCCCACAGGGTCCCACTGTCTCTCATCAAATGCATTTCTCTCATGAGCCCCACAAGTTTCCAATGTTACAGGACACAGCCTCTGTGGTAAACAAGGTCACTGGTTCTTAGTAAACAGATTGTCAGCCCTGAAGGATCCTCATTTAACTAACGAATTTATAAATTAATAATGTATTTCATTCCCTTTTGTAAAAGAAAATATTTAGATGGGAAGGAGAAAAAGATAATAAAACAGTAATGGAAATTCTCTGTGTGTCATAAGGTGCAGATGGATTTATCACTGCTCAAAATTTGTCACAAGAGTTTCAGTTCAACCAGTGGAAGTGCAAAAGTAACTCACTCTAAGAATTCAGGATCTATCCAAGCTGAAAATTTGAACAATCATGCTCTTGTGGCACTGTTACATAAGAAGAAGTAGGATTTAAATCTTTTTGGTTAGAGGATCAAGTGTCATTTGTATCTCATCTCAGTTTTGTTACAGATCTCTTTTTCCAGTATGCTTGGAAGGGGTAACCACATGAGAATTTAGTATTGTTTTCTCACTTGTTTCCTTTATTTTCCTGATTTGATAGAGGAATTTTTTGCTCCTTGGGTGTCTGTATAACCAACTCAGAGTAGAGAAGAGAAACTTCAGAACAGGGAGTGACAAGGGGAGGGGCAGGACTTCAGAGTCTCTGAGTCTGGCCACCTTGCACTAGCTTGGAATGAACCCAACGTGATTTACATTCTCTTTGCATATCTTTATGCAGAAGTGCTGCTAACTCAGCAGTGTGTTTCTCTTCAATCAGTGTTGAGCTGAGTGTGACTATGGTTTAGGCACACTGATAATTGTCTATCTGAAAAGAAGTAAAAGCAAGTACTGCAATTTTCATTTTGAACACTTAACTGCTGAAAGACAATCTTGAGTGATTTTACCCCGAGACTCACTCTTTCAGAACTTTGAGGCAGATTTTTCTCCACAATGATCTGCAGTCTGAAAATGACCTTGTTCGCGAAGAAGGAAGTTATTTAGATAAAAGTTAATTCTTCATGTGGTCATTCATGCACCTCAGATACAGTAAGAGGGAAAACAGACACTATCAGTATAGGGAAAACAAATGATGTAGGCTAGGGCTGTATGTAAGGTATTTAAGAGGCAAAGACAGAAATAACTTGACAGGTTGAAGGCAAGGTCATCTCCAATAATATGTCAGGAGTATTTTATGAGGGAAACAGTCCTTGGTAGCTGTTAATGTAGCCCTGTAGTCCTGTAAATACAGTGTTACCATTACTTTTAGCAGGTTGTAGGATCAAGAATGAGGCTTTCTGGGCTTTGTCTAAATTTGCACTGGCCAATGTGGAGATTTGTTTTGACTTCTTCAGACAGAAAAGCCATTTTGTAACTACCAAGTGACCTTTATTTGACCAGTTTTACTTTTTATTGAATAATTTTGAGGTAGAATGAAATATTCAGCATAGAATGAAACACTTGTAACTAGAATAATGATGTAGTGCAGAATACAGGCATGGTATGACAGGAAAAGCCTTTAAAGAGAGGATGTGGAATGCAGTGTTGGTGAGTAAAACTTCAAAAGGATAGGTGAGACACATAAATGACACTAGCAACCACAGAGATGTA